>PVKA01000463.1:101500-201869 GCA_004027165.1 Ctenomys sociabilis | reverse complement strand
ATTTATTTTTATTTTATTGAAATACAAATGTCAATCAGACAGTTTCAAAACACCATAACCATACAGAGTCGATGAAATAATACATTGCAAACTGTTTTCATAACGTTTTGGTATTGTACAAGGTGCTTACATGATATTATATTTACAGGTTTTTATATAGCTGAATTATACCAAAGATTCAATAATTATTTACCTAGTGGATGACCATTTTCACGAAATCCATTTACAGCTCAGCTTAATATTATGGGCTCACGATGTATACTTCATTTTTATACTTTTATACTTTTCTGCTGGATGGTTAAGACCTAGGTAGATCAAAACTTATATATCAACACATGAACTTTTTTATTTCCTATGTGGTCATTGAAGTCTTCTCAGGGTTTATCTTGTAGTCCTGTACATTATTCTGTAGTTCCTTTGTCTGTGTCATCCATGTGGCTGAGTCACGGCCAATGCTTGACCAGAATGCTCTCTGTGAGAGCCTGAGAAAAAGTTTTCTCTTCATGTGACTCTCCCCAGGCACACTATTATTTCTTTTGACATGCAGAAGCTCCTTAAGAAGAGTTGATCCCAGCTGTTCATTCTTTCAAGTGCTTCCCGTGCGAATATATGTTTGTTCATGAACTGTTTACCTACCCCATGTCTCCAAGAGTTCCTCCTACTTTCTCTTCCAGGAGATTGAGTGTTTCTGTTTTAATGTTTAGATCTATCATCCATTTTGACTTTAACTTAGTGCATGGTGACAGAGCTGGGCCAAGTTTTAGTTTTCGGCATGTAGAAAGTCATGTTTCCCAGCACCATTTGTTAAAGAGGCTATCTTTCTTCCAGCGAGCTTGTGTAGCCCCTTTGTCAAAGACAAGATGGCTGAGTGTTTTCGTAGATGCCTCTGTGTCTTCTAATCTATTCCACTGATCTTCGGGTCTATTTTGTTGCCAATACCATGTTGATTTTATCACAGTGGCTTTGTAGTATAATTTCAAATCAGGCATTGTGATGCCTCCTGCCTTGTCTTGATTGGCCAAGATTGCCTTTGCTATTCTAGGTCGTTTGTGGTTCCAAATAAATTTTAGGATTGATTTCTCTATATCCGGGAGGTATGTTGATGGCAGTTTGATAGGGATTGCATTAAATCTGTACAGCAATTTTGGGACTATATCCACTTTCACGATGTTGGTTCTTCCTATCCAGGAGCATGGAATATCTTTCCATTTTCTGAAATCCTCTATAATCTCTTTTCTAAGGGTGTTGTCATTTTCCGTGAAAAGATCTTTGACTTCCTTGGTTAAGTGAATCCCAAGGTATTTCATTTTCCTCACTGCTATTGTAAAAGGTATTGTTTCTATTGTTTCCCTTTCAGTGTGCTTGTTATCTGTGTAGAGGAATGCTATTGACTTTTGAGTATTGATTTTGTATCCTGCTTTGCTACTGAATTTCCCTATCTGTTCTAGTAGTTTCTTGGTGGAATTTTTGGGGTATTCCAAGTAAAGTATCATGTCATCTGCAAATAGTGATAATTTAACTTCTTCTTTACCTATTCTTATTCCCTTTATTTCTCCCTCTTTTCTAATGGCTGTTGCTAAGGATTCCAAGACTATATTGAATAGGAGGGGTGATAGAGGACATCCTTGCCTTGTACTTGATTTAAGAGTAAAAGATTTCAGTTTTTCCCCATTTAGGATTATATGAGCTTTTGGGTTGTCATAGATGGCTTTTATCAAGTTAAGATAGAGTCTATCTATTCCAATTTTCTGTAGGACCTTGAACACATGTATTGGTATATAAGTTTTGCTCTATCCGGGTCTTAACCATCCAGCAGAAAAGTATAAAAATGAAGTATGCATCGCGAGGCCATAATATTAAGCTGAGCTGTAAATGGCTATGGTCGACAACTTCTTTGAATAACTCACTATTGTTGTGGAATGCTGGACTGTGTTGGATTGTGCTGTCAAGTTCAAGCACCTAAGTAAGTTGAATGACAATGGAATGCCCACCTTTGACAGGTGTAGTCAAAGGAAGGGGTATAGAAAGAAAAAATCATGATGTGTGTGTATAGACAGTACAATTGGGATAGATAATGCTGTGCTTCTCCATAATCCTATGAGAGGCAAGATCTGCACTAATGGTGTTTGGACAGGATATTATGTCGGCTTCTAGTACTATGGTCATCGACTAGGAAAATAATTATTGAATTTTTGACATAATTCAGGTATAAAAAATAAGATAAATAAACAGCTACACTCTTAATTTAGTGATAAGAGACATCTGCTATAATAATGTCTGTAAGTATAATATCAGGTATGCATCTTGTACGATACCAAAACAGTATGAAAACAGTTTGCAATGCATTAATTTATCGAATCTGTCTTATTAAGGTGTCTTAAAACCGTCTGATTCATATTTGTACTTCAATAAAATAAAAAATTAATTAATTAATTAATTAAATAAAAAAATAAATAAAATTTTGAGACCGGATCCCAATAAGCACTATATCACTTATGCTGGGCTCAAACTTGTGATCTTCCTGTAGTGGCCTCCCATAGTGCTAAGATCGCAGGCAGCCACATCTGGGTGCCTTACACTGATGAACATGTTTGCATTTTATGTATTTGTTTTTTAGTCATGCCTTATAATGTGAATCTACATGGAACAAAAGTAAATATCCGGAAATACAGGCCCACCTGTTGCACTGAATCTGAGTATGTCTGAAGTCATATGTTTTCATCATATGAAATGAACTCACTACTTTGTAAAAAAGTCCTGGAGCAACAAATGGAAAACTGAAGTATTGTAAAAGTCCAACAGTGTGCTTCTCAGTGTGTGAATTTTCATAAAGAATAAGCTTTCCTAGGGGCTGGGGAGATGGCTCAGTAGAATAAGTGCTTCCCTGGCAAGCATAAGGACCAGAGTTCAATCCCTGGTTCCAAAAAAAAAAAAAAAGAATAAGCTTTCCTTAATTACTACTCTTACTGTTATTACTATTGTTGTTATTATTGTGTATTTTAGGCTTTGTAAGGATGAGCCAGCTGAACTCCTAATGCAATGAGTTACTGCGTATTTGTGGCAGCCATTCTGAATTCCATATGAAATAAATCAAGTCAGATTTAAGAGATTCCTGACTTGAGAGAGAGTACAAGTAGGGTTCAGGACATCTATCACAGTTTCTGTGCCTAATGTGTGCCCACCACTCTAGGGGAGGGAGGGAAGCAATGTTGAGCAGTATGCCTGTTCTCAGGGACACAGGGATTCGAAGGCCAGGATAGTGCTACAGTTGGAAACCAAGTCCACTACAGGCATATCAGCAACAGTGCTGGGAAGGATGCATGCTAAGCACTGTCACAGGATGGCTGGCACACGAGGTGGACTGCAGAGGCTGAGGGGATCTCGATGGACAAATACCAGCTAGAACTGGGCTCAAGTACACCAGAGGATGGAATGCCTCATGCTGAATGAGGACACCGCATATGGAGTGTAAATCCATAGGACCCATCTGAGACACAGTGTCCTGGTGTACCTAGAGCATGTGACCCTAGAGCAGGATACAGAGAGTTGGTAGGAGGGGACAGTCCCACTGGCCAACTGGGACCAGTTTGCAAGATATCCCGAAGACCACTATTGGGCAAGTAGCCGAGGAAGACTTGGGAATCCCTGCAGGTGACAGAGTGGTGAGCTTCAAGAATGTTTTACAAAGAACACTTCCATTCAAGCATCCTAAGCCTATCTGCCTTTAAAGCTCTTCAGATGCACTGAATTTCCCAATCGTAGCTGTGTAGTTTGCAGGGTACAATACTGGCTGCTTTATACCCTCTGTGCTGAACAGGCTTAGGTGCAGGCAGGGTGTGCAACCCTTTGGTGGAAGACCCCATAAGTCTGGCCAGAACTAATCTTGAGCAGTCTTGCCATGGGAGGACACCACATGGATCTCAAAGGCATGACAAATGCTCATTGCCCACTTCTACATGGGGCTGCAAACCTGGACAGACAAAATGTTATCCTCAGAGGACTTACGTGTGGTGCAGGCAATCCAATAAAGAAAACACAAGTACAAACACATCAATTGCACTTTTAAATTCAGGTTCTTAGGTTCTCATTCATTCAGTCAACAAGTGAATCTATGTGCTATCCTTCCTACCTGGAACCTACCTGAGGATTCCAAGGCAAAGATTCAAGGAGATGCCAGCATGAATATGGATTCAACAGAGATAACTAGGGTGGCTGTCTGGGACAGGGTCCAAGAATTGCGTGGGTGCATCCAATTTCTGATACAAGAACTTCAAACAGATTTGGGGACTATATATGCCTGCTTGGAGGTGGAGGAATTCATGCCGAGTACCCACCTAGCCCAGGGTTCAGCCCCAGGGCAATCTCTGCCTCCAATCTGTACCTAAATGTACCATCACACATGATAAAAGGCATGAGTTTTAAAAGGTTATGAAAATGATTACTACATTTGTAGTGAGAAGATTTTTCAAAATGTAAGAAGAAACAAGTCATGAAAAACACAATTGTTAAACATTGTGCTCTCTAGATTATGAAGAGAGAATAGTTGTGTGGTCTCACACAGAGAATAGATTACTATTGTCAATGCCATTGATGATTTATTGAAGAGAAGAAAGGTTAATGGCGATTTACAAGAGCATGGATCTAGTCCTTTCCAAGAGTCCGTGAACGTTATGACAGATGACAGTGGGTCATCCTACCTAAAGGCCTCCCCCCATTTCAGTCGTCTATACAGATCCTCAGGTAACATTTTGGCAGCGTTCTGTGTGCACCAAAGCCTCTCACTCCCCATCAGCTCTCTTACTCTGCCCTCCTCCCATAGTTTCACACGTTTTGGGGTAAGGGATTTCGATGGAGATAACACATTCGTCCCTTCATCACCCACCCTGACGCCCTCCACCTTGCTTATTCCTTGTCTCTTGTCTAAAATCATCGACCTTCTTGCCCTCTTTCTTACACGCCAGGACATTCCATCCCATTTTGGAGAACAATGAGGCATTGCCTTTCTGAGTCTAGCTTGCTTTCCTCAACATGCTGGTCTCCAGAGTTCACCTTGAAGACAGGCCTGTAGGTTGGGAAGAGCCGCCATGCTCCTGGACTAGAAGAATTAATATTGCCTGAATGGCCACGTTATCAAAAGTGACCTATAGCATACATGCAATGCTCATCAAAATGAGGTTTTCCAGAGACACTAAAAGACCTTAAAATTATTAAGCACAAAAGACCAAGACAACCCTAACCCAAAAGAGCAAGGCTGAAAACACTGCATTACCCAATTTCAAATTATATTAAGAATTCCTAATAACCAAAACAGTACTATACTGGGCAAAAATAGGCATATAGACTAATAGAACACAATAGTGCACACAGAAAGAAACCCATAAAACTAGTCATCTCAGTCTACACAAAGGACCCAAAAATACAGTGGAGGAGGAAAGATAGCCTCTTTAACTAACTGTATTAGGAAAACTGGACATGCATTTCTGGAAGATTGGAAGATCCCTATCATGTAGCCTAAACAAAGATCAATTCACAATGAACCAAAGACCTACAGGTAAGACCCAAACTTTAAAATTGTTGAATGGAAACATAAAGGAAACATTTGAAGTCACAGGTACAAAAAAGACTACCTGAATGGGACTCCAATAGTTGAGGAAACAATACCAAGAACAAATTGGAAAACAGCAAATTAAAAATCTGTTGCCCAGCAAGGGGAAAAATGAACACAAAGAATGGGGTTGCTTCATTTATAAAAAGCTCAATGTAAGGCCAGACACATAGCTCAGTGGCCTAAAGCACTTGTGTAGGCAGAGCCCGGGAGCCAGTTTAATCCTAGTTGTGCTGTACCAGCCCTGCCCCCGGGACATGCTGAGAAGGCAATTGAGACTGGTTGTGGTGACACACACCTGTAATCCCAGTGCTTGGGAGGCTGAAAACAGGAGGATCACTACAAGTCCGATCTACATAGTGAGACCCTGTAGACCATGTACTAAACACATTAAAATAATTAATAAAAAAAGTTAAAAGCTCAATGTCCATGCTACCAGTCTTCACATTCCTTATTCCTTCCCCTCAGACGCATGCTTTCACACTGCGTAATGTGAAGGTCACATTATGAGGCTTTTCCTGTTCCCATTCAACACGTTTGGGTTTGCACCCAGCTTCTCAGGGAGGGCTCCTAGTCCATAAGGTGGGACTTTTTGATGGGGTGAGAAGACCCCCAAACCACGTGATCACAGGGGGTGGTTCTTCCTTTGTGATGCAGCTGGAGGCCTGGGCCCCTTCTGAGCCAAGGAAGGAGGGTCAAGCACCCGTGCTTTTCATTCGTTCAGACTGTCTTCTATGAGCTACGGGATGAAGAGTGGAACGCAGAAATGCAGATTGTTCCATGGAGTCACCCAAATTATGATCCAAGTTGGACCAGTTTGCTGTTTGAGGAGAAAGATTTATCTAGTTATATTAGGATAACTGGAAGACATCAGAACTTTCCACAGCAAAACAGGAATGCAATCCTTTCTTTATAAATAATGACAAATTCCATTTAATGTTATTTAGGTGGTTATTTGCCCAATAAAATGCTTCCTCTCATCTCCTGATTCTCACATAGATTAGAATATGTAATAAAGAGCCATGTGACAACTATTCCATTTGATAGATAGGGCTGTTCCCAGCATCCAAATTCTCTGTGACCAATGTTGCACTGTATCTTTGAAGGAGATTATATATTATTTTATTGTATTCTCTTCCAACCCAGTTGTTACTTTTACGGTCATCGGGCTTGGGCTGTGGCATGCTGTGATCCTTGGGTGTGGGCTTTAAAAGCGATTTAAAATAAAGGCAATTTACCTTGAGACTATAGAAGTGCTTATGAATAGTTCCAAGCAAATAAAATTCATTTCCAGGGTTGGGAGATAGCTTGGCTGTCTCAGTGCCTGCATGGAAAGCACAAAGACCTGATTCAATTTGCGGTACCACATGCCATGCTGGCCTTGTACCAAGCCAGCTACCAAGACTGGGCATGGTAGTGCCAGCCTGTATCTCAGCCCTGGGGAGACTGAGACAGGAGGATCACTATGAGTCCCAGCTGTGAAGTGAGACCCTGTACCAAATAAATAATTAATTAATTAAAATGAATTTCTAAACTCTTATATACTACTATTGAGTGAGAACAGATTGCTGTAGGAGGGGTGGGGAGATATCTCAGTAGAATAAGCACTTGCCTGGCAAGTGCAATGTCCTAAATTCAATCCCTGGTTCCACCAAAAAAAAAAAAAAAATGCTGTAGGAAATCTCCAAATAAATACTAGGAAATGATCTAAGTTTATATTCACAAAGTGAGAAGACTAAAATTATTTTGATTTTGAAACACTGTTTGAAAGGCACAATATCAGAACTATGAAACATAATTACAAATATTTAATGCCAGAAACACCTACATTTCACATACTTATGATAAAGGAGAAATATGGCAAAAATATGTAGGAATAGATAAGACACTTCCAACACTTAAAACTTAACTTCAGATGTCATGGACAGTTATTATCCATGCTATTTCATCTATAAAAGTTTCAAGCTCTATATTAGCTTTTATATGCTAAAATTAGAGTGCAAACATGATTGTGTGGAGGGAAAGTCTATTTTGTCAATGTCTGATTGGCTTTCATTGAAAGACAGACAATAGAAAATAACTATAGCCTCCAGAAGACAGAATTTTGGGCTTAGAATAATGTATTTTCATTCATATAAATAGCTGGGAACATACCAATATTAAATTCAATGTTCAAGGATGATAATTTTGCTGTGAGGCAAAGTTAAAAATAGCACTGTATCAGGATCATGTTTGACAATTATTTTTTGTTTGTTATTGAAATGTGTGTTTCCTCACATGCTGGGCCTGGACTGGTTTATTCCTATTTTTTTAAATATTTTTTTTCTTCACATTCTGTAAGGATTTAAAGTTTAACATATCAACACTTGATGGAAAATTCCTGTTCCACATTATGTCTAAGATGTTTGATATTCAGACAGATAGGGAGGTTAAACTCAACTGCCTATGTTATATGGTAATAATATCATTAAGCTTCTCTTCTGGAGGGTTAACAACTTAAGTCTGCAGACCAAAAATTAGAGAAAAAGAAGGACTGCAAGGACATCCAACATTTTGGCCCTAGCCTTTCAAGGTCAGTGAGGACTCAGGGCATAGGAAAACCTGTGCTGTAACATCCTGTAACTCAGTTGTGTCCCAAATTTACTAAAGATTATGGGGCCACAGAGGAAAGTGATCGATGATGTAGTGTGCCTAATGAGAGTCACATGGAGAGAAAACATTCTTAGGCTTTCACAGAGAGCAAATTGGTCAAGCAATGCCTGTGACTCATCCACATGGCTGACACTGACAAAGGATCTACAAAGTGTGGCACAGGGTTTCAGAGTAAATTCTGAGGGGATTTGAACTGATCGTGTCAGATACTAAAGTTACATTTCTCATTATATAGGTCTTGCTTTATCTTGGTCATAACCATCCAGCAGAAAAGCATAAAAACAAGATATAAAAAGTAAAGCTATATTTTTAATATGCTGAGCTGTGAAAGGCTCAAGTCAACAACTTTTGACATTGCCAGTCCTAAGGATAACCCACTACCATAAGGACTAGTGCACTATGTTGGATTATTTTGCTGAATTCACACACCTGCAGTATCCATCTCTGACAAAACTAAAACAACAGGGGATACAAATGAAGGACTATTTTGTATCTGTATGTACAAAATAGTTAGCATAGATATATAGCTACTTTCTTTTAATTCAATGAAAATGAAGATTTGTACTAATAGTGTTTGGACAGGGTATCATGTCTGCATCTTGTACTATGAACAACCACTATGAAGACAACAATATACAATGTATTAATTATTGAAAATGTCCTACTAATTGGTTTTGAAACTGTCTCATTGCTATTTGTTTCTCAATAAAATTAAAGGAAAAAGATATGTGTTAAAGCATTAATACCAAAAACAGTGATCGCTTAGAATTTGTCTTACAGATGTGTATAAGCTTGCATTGTATTTCACTTTAAAATACTTCTCGCTCCCTCCTACATTCTAAATATTAAGCGTTATTGTGTCATTGTATATTTCTCTTGCATTGTGTTATTATTTTATAATCTTGCATTGTATTTCATTGTGAAATGTAATATAAATGTAAAAACTACTCATCGAGCCATTTCATTGTTGAGCTTATTATGTTCATAGTTTCAAAAGAATGAAAAAAGCCTAAATCTCTAAGGAGGGAACAGAATCCTCTGGAAGAGGACCCAGGAAGCTTCCGGGCCTCCTCAGGGGGTCTGGGGTGAGCACATCAATCAAACTGAATTCTCCCTGAATCATCAGTTAATGTGACTATTAACAAGATATTTCTTGCAATATGTGCTTCTATTAGCATAATGTTGGGCCCTAATTAGCCTCTGCTTTTTTCATCTTTAAATATCTGACATAAAATTTGTATTACCAAATAGGCCGGTGTGGTTTTCTGATCTAGATTTTCTCCACACTTGTCGGAGATGAAATTCTTTAATGTTTCTCTTAATACATTTTTTAAAAATTACTTTTTAAGCTCACAAAATGCGATATGTATCTACAGTAAAATCTTAGAAATTAAATAAAAAAGTAAACCACTTAAAATTCTGTGAGAGATAATCTTGACATTTCACTTTATTATATTCTATTACTATCAGTTAATGTACTTCTGTTATTATTTTACAAAAAATAAAATCATAGCATATGTTCTATTAACCACTGTATTATCATCATTTCTACCTGAATATATTCTGTGGTAAAATAATATATAATAGCTAAAGACCAGATCATTATGAATATAATTCAAAATTAAATTTTTTCTATATCTTAATCAATTAACTTATTCTAATTCTGAGTATACGCTTAATGAATAATACATGTACAACTGATTATGGATACACACCCATCTATATTTCTGTGATAATTCTCTGTAATGCTCTGTTTATTTTGAACAAGTTTTTAGAATTGCCATTGAATCGAAATGTTATTGGAATAAAACAATGAAATTATTTTAGTGTTCTTGACTAATTTTACATGTTTTTCCTTAAAAATACTCTTTACAAGCACTCTGGCTAAGACTCAAGTCCAAATTTGATGATAACGGTTTTTCAAAGTCTGAATGTAAGATTACACTTTAAGCATAATGTCAAATACAAACTTGCAATTCTCAATAAATAAGTTTCTTAATTGCATATAATATGAATATGGGGAATCAAGAGTGCAGATACGTTAGGTCTAAGTAAATAGGATGTTGAAAAATATCCAGAGTTTTGAGAGTATGTAGTATTCTTTATGTAACCCTTATCCTCCCCAAGAAATACATCGATGCAACCCTCCTCCATTCTAAATATTAAAAGCTCCACCCATGCATAGAATTTACTTAATTTGTTTTATGCTGATAAAATTCAATTAAATACAGTGAGAGTGAATAACTGGGATTTTAGTAACTTGTTTCCTTCATAATAATTCCTGCAGTTGAATATTCCATAGTTTCCTTCATTGTTCAAATCTTTAAGTTTTTATATAATAACATTTTAAATTTCAGTCAACATAAGTGTACAGTTCACTTAACAAGAACTCAATTTCTCCTTTTTCCTTGTGTTTTTTTTTTGGGGGGGGAGTGTTGTTGTTTATTTGTTCTTTTGTTTGTTTGGTTAGGTGGCTTTGAGAGGATTTCTCACTGTGTTGTCCAGACCAGCCTTGAATTCATTCTGTAGTCCAGGCTGGCTTGAAACTCAGGGCAATCTTCCTGCTCAGCTTCAAAATTATATGTGTATGCCAACATAACAAGTGGTCTCTTTGCTTTAATAAGAAAGTATGCATTCAATAATTTACCACTTTCGAGAACAATGAAAAGAACATGTATTTATGAACCATATATGTGTTTTGTATATATATGGAATAGCTTATATAAAATAAATTATTGTCTTTAAGATAAATGAAGAGAGTATATGGATATTTGATTTTTTTTTTTTTTGGCAGATCGGGGGATTGAACTCAGGCCTTTGTGCTTGCCAGGAAAGCGCTTATTCCACTGAGCCATCTCCCCACCTCTGAATATTTGAAAATAGTCAATATATTGATTTTGTTGTATAATTAATTTTTATATTTAGGAAAATATCGCATCTTGGGGGTATTGTAAATACCCCCAAAATATTGCTTAGTTCATGGTAGATTTGTCTTAGTGACTTGAAATTATGAAAAATACATTGGCACTGAATAAACACAGACAAAGGGTTAATGCTGATTGGAAATATTTGGTACAGTAAACAATAACTCATTTGCCATTGGTAGAAGAATAAAGTTAATTTTCCTTAGTGTGTGCATTGAAAAGATCATCTGGGAAATCAGTTTTGGCTGAAGATGTTTTCAGTGCCAAATAGAAGAATATTGGTTAAACTTCAAAGGCACTGTGCTCCAGCTTTGAACCAAAATCACTTCTGAAATTTAAGAGGGAGCCACCAATTAGGGTGACTGCAAAACCTATTCTATCTTTTTGCATTCAATATGTATAATATAAATAATTTTTCTCTTTTATGATGGAGGGGTACACAGAGTACAGAAAAAATACATTGGTTTTACTGGCTTTTATAAACCTAGTGATGCCACCCAAAGAAAGGACATTGTTACCATGGAGCTGGGGTACAAAATGGGTCACCTGCTAC
The DNA here is from genome assembly GCA_004027165.1 of Ctenomys sociabilis. Classification (NCBI taxonomy): domain Eukaryota; kingdom Metazoa; phylum Chordata; class Mammalia; order Rodentia; family Ctenomyidae; genus Ctenomys; species Ctenomys sociabilis. The sequence continues at coordinate 190,135 of PVKA01000463.1, read as the reverse complement.
AATAAAGACTTTGACTCTAACTTCAGATTCCCCAAAATGTGTGTGTGTATGTGTGTGTGTGCACGCGTGTGCATGTGCACATCTTTATGTAAGTATGTGTCACTATATACAAGTTAATTTACATTTTCTAGTTAAAGTTTTTCTGCAGAAGTTTTATCTTTTTGTCTCTATTTAGTGGCTCTGTTTTCTTATACCTCTTGTCTTTGTTGCTTTTCTCTCATTGCTGGAACAAAATACCCGACACCCCAAATTAAGGGAGGAAAGTTTTATTTAGTTCACAGTTAGTGGAGATTTCAGTCCGTGCTTGTCCAGCTCCAACACTGAGCGGCACGTGGCAGAGCGCAGCTGTCCATGGTGGCAGAAAGCAGCAAGGAGCAGAGGAGGGGCAGCGGCTGCGGCAGCTGGCTAGCCTGTCTCCTTCCTTGTACTGCACTCAGGCTATCTGACTCAGGGCGGGTGTGGTACTCACACTCATAATCCCAGCGTTGGATCATGAATTAATCACACCCTCTGAAGCTGCCCCATGCCTGCCTGAGGTTTGAGGGGGACAACTATATGCCCCCAAAACATCTCTGTACTTTTCCTGGGGCTGCACATTATTATTCTGGCAAAACAAATGTAACAGTAAATTTACCAGCATTCTAAGCAATGGAAAAACTGCACAGTGCACAAAAACTTTTTTTTTTTTTTAATTTGGGAATGTATAAATCTACATTCAAATTCAATCTGCATTTTAAACATTTGGCACTTTCCACACTTGATGGGTTTCAGATATCTTCTCCAAGATACCATCATGCCATCACCCTTCTTGGGAGTAACACAGACACTTGGCATTGGTTAAACATTATTTTTTTCCACTTCATCTATTTATTCCACACCGGCACCACCTGTTTATTGGCTGCTTTGTCACAATTTCCTTTACACTTAAGAGTAAGAAAGTGATAAATTATTCTCCACCAACAGTGTAGGCTGCTGCCTTTGTGTAACTCAGTTCAGAAACATCAACTTGGAAACACACTAACTGGGTTACACTGGCCCTGAGCTGATGTCAAGATTCAGGAAACTGAGGACATTTTGAGGCAAACAGCAGAGAATAAGGCGACAGAGTATACAGAGTATAGGACAGGGCTTCTGCAGAAAGTGCCAGGCTACTGCAGAAGTCCTGTCGCCTGAGGGCTTTTGAAATTTGGTGACAATGCATTGTCTCTAGACTTTCCATCTCGTATTGTTACTGACAAATTTTTTTTTTTTTTTTTTTTCTACAGCAGTAGCATTCAGGGAACCAATGAGGTGGTAAAATAGGAGAAAATGGTGAACATTCATACAGACCAAGCAGTTCTGTGAACAAGTGGACATTCAAGCACTCCAAATACTCCAGAAGCGCAAAGAAATTCAGCTGTTCTTGGGCCCCAGTAGCCATGTTAACATCAACGGCAAATGAAGGAAGCACAAGAGGAAGGTGGCCAGAGTTCCAGAAGATGAGCCGTCGCACGGTAGGAGAAGCTTCATGATCTGCAGAGACGCTGCCTCATCCACCCTAGATCCTGCAGGAGATAGCAGGCAGGGTGGAGGTGGGGCGGGGACCCATGAATGGTCCTGCAGCCCTGCAGGTGCACCAAGCTCCAGCCAAGGGCCGGGCTGCACGATCTGGGAAGCTCAGCTATGCAGGATCTCTCCACTCCACCCCACATGAGAGTTAGGGAATGCACTTGCCCTACAAGCTGAGAGGGAACTCAGTTGTCTTGGGTGGCAGTGTCACCCTTGGAGGGGCCTCTAGGAACTGAAATGTATTTTATCAAGCACTGTGGAGGCTGAAAGCCTTCAGTCAGCTGTTGGCCAGACCACGTCCACCAGAAGAAGCCTTTGTAGGCAAGCTTTGCTCTTTGTTCCTGGTTTCTGGAGGTCGACAGCAATTCTGGACATTCTATGAGTACAGATGTGTCCCTTTAGCCATGCCCCTGTGCCCTCACCTGCCATTTGTTATAGGAGGATCTGTGCATTCGGATCATCTCCTTTTATAAGGGCCATCATCTTAATCCTATAGGCTGTCATCCTGACTTGCTTATGCCCACAGAGACCTCTCCCAAGTAGGGTCCCACAGATCCTGAGCATTAAGAGTTCAGTTATTTTAGGGGATGCAGACCTTAGTAGGAGCTCACCAGCAGGTGGCTTCTCCCTTTCCCTGCACAGCGGATGCTGGCTGCCTGTCGTGGCCTCAACTGTTCTGGGTGTGTTTCTTCATACCTTTCTAAGGAGAGCTCCCATAGGGAACACACACACACACACACACACACACACACACACACACACACACACGACTTTGCCCTTGTGAGCAGTGGAAAAATAATGTTAATAAATGTCTACCCTGGGGCCTCAGTCAGAGAACTCTCTGATACAACAGTCAAAACCCAGGGCCTCAAGGTGAGCTACTAGAAGACATCACTGAAAAGAAGTGAGTGCTGTAGGACACCTGTAGATTTATTTTATCAGGCAATTAATTCTATAAACAACAATAAAAGCAACTTTCCACAGTAGAACTTTAAACAACTATATGTCAACGCAGTCCTATTTAAATGAAAATTTGCCTGCAGACATAGGAAGTGTTTATCTGATGGAGATGAGGGATTAAGTGTGAATGATGTCTGAAGTGGCTGCATGATGACGCAGGTGGTCACGTGATGCTAACAATGACTGCAGCTCCCCTGGGCACTGGGGAGATCAAGTCTCTATCCTGATAGGGTGCAGAGGAGCCATGTGTCACCCTTCAACCAATGAGAGGTGGAAAGAGAGGCTGCCTGTCTGCAGGGAGCTTTAAAGTCCTGCCTATGACTTGCTGTGCTTGCTGTGACATGCTGCTGTGTATCTTCAAGCAGATGGAAGCTATCTAAGGGGACACAGGAGAGTCCGACTCTTGCTTTGAAATGGAAAACCTGAAAAGGTGAGTGGCATTGTGTCTGGCTGAAGGAGAAGGGCCTGCCTGGGGCTCAACCTGCAGCTAAGAAGTGAAGAAAAAGAAGATGGAGTCACTGGCTTGAGGTGGGCTATGAGACAGTAATTTAGGACAGTGGGGCATTGTGGCAGGCAGAGTAGGGCAGAGAAAGGTGGGCTGCAGGTGTAGGCACAAGCTGGGGGACAGCACATCACTAGGAGCAACAACTTTTGCAGGGATATTCTGTAGAGAGGTTGGTTAAGGCAGTGCTGGTACTGAAAGACTCTATGACAAGAGCCAGCTGTTGCTGAACTTTCCGCTGTCTCTGCTCTGTATTGCTTCTTCTCTTTTCCTTTACCTCAGTTACACACACACACACACACACACACACTCACACACACACACTTGGAGGGGTCCATAAATCCCTTCCTAGGAAGCAGCCTTTTCTGGAAGGAGGGTGGATAGCTATGAATATAAATGAAAGTCGAACCTTTGCATATTATGAAGTGGTAGGAACTGTAAGTACCAAATTGAGACCATGTTTAAAATTTAAGAGAACTTTAAAAACTTTATATTACTCACATATTAAAAATCAAAAGATGTAGTATGGCCTGACCATTGAGCTACTAAAGTGACACAGAATGTTGGGTGTGGCCATTTAGCAGCTGAGTTGGGCTCCATAGTGTGTGTCACAAGGGAGAGGAAAGAGTGGCTGTCCACCCCGGATGGCGGAGGTGGTTAAGCATGTGTCACCTGTCATCCACACAGGCAGGGATGGTATGCAAGCATGCCGTGAGGTGGGCATGGACCACTTGTGACACAGGGCCGTGGGATGTTTTCCAAGGCTTAGATGGATAGTTGAACCCAGAACAGCCTTGGGCTGGTATTGTGGAAAGCAAGAGACAAAAGGGGCAAATAGTGTCTTTTGAGTGGAGAAAATGAAAACCAAAGTCAGTTTCTATGCAGAACCACACAGCTGCAAATTTTACCTAACTGTGCACATCAAAGGCTTAGCCTTTCTATTCCATTGTCACTGCTATTGATATCATTCATACCATGCAGTACATATGCAACTTGTAAGAATGTATTATATTAATAAGGATCAGTGACTTATAATACTATCAGTCTGAATAGTAAATTTATACATTTAAATATCAAGTTTATTAAACAATTACTTAAAATTATTCAGATGGTTAAAATTATTTTAAGAATTCCATAACCAACAGATGGGCCCTGTCAGTTCTTCACAAGCCAGGCAACAAAACAAAACAAAATAATAAAAGAAAAACAGTATCATTAAGATATTGTCACCTTTCAGAGATGTTAAATTTCACTGGATCCATTAGCATTTTATTGTTTGAATTAAGTGTTTAGAGAATTTTGTTTTCAAAACAGAATGTTAAGAGAATTCTGTTATAGTCCAAGTAATGCCAGTTGAATGCAAGTAAAAAGATAAATTTTTAAATTTCACAGAGTAAAGTATCTTTGAAAAGTAGATAATGCTTCTCCTAGACTCATAACACTTGAAAATATTTTTCTATAATTCTGACTGGCTCTGTTTCTAATAAAACTCAAAATGTAAACTGAACATTAAAATTGTCTAGCTATCTAAAATATTCATAGGAAATTAATTTTAATCAAAATGCATGTGAAACAAACCTTTTGAATGCTGTTATAAAAATTTTCATTTATGAATTTCAAGGTTCATGCACAGACTGCAGATTAGATTGTTTCCTAAAGGAAGCTAGCGCTTTTGTCTCGCTAATGACTCATTGTCCCCCTATTTGAAAGCCAATTAATTGTCCATTTCCAATGAATCGTGACTTTGCAGTAGAGAGCAGCATCTCCAGGCACTGACAGTAAACACATGTGAGTGCTGCATCCCTGCCAAGGCTGCACGGTTCCCGGATGCTCTGATGTGTGACCAGATTGCCACCAGCCAGCCCTGCATCAGGACAGCAGTCTCCGCCACTGAACACCACCATCCTATGGATGCTGGGACACGGCCGAACTCCACGGTAGTGGTAGTGAGATCACCCATCCAAAGGCGAAGACCACAGAAAATACCTGGCCCCTAAACTCCCACTGTCTGCAAATCAGCCCTGATTCTCACAAGCCAGGTAACATCATAGCACCAGTGTCTTGGGCCCTGTCACTTGCAGCCACAAGCATCTAGGTAAAATATTAATATTAGTTTTCTGATACTACTTATTTCCATCAGAAATTATGCTATGTAGTATGCAGTACCTTTATGTTTTGTTTACTAGAATAGCATGGCCCTGACAGTGAAGATAGTTCCTACTTCATTTTCATCCAAGGACCTACCCCCATGAACGCAGGCCATACAGAAGACCTTGTCAATGGGTCTACAGCTCATAATGTCAGCCCAAGGAAATCTCCACCTGCACAGCTGTCAGACAATATGATCTGCTGCAGTGTGATTCCAAGAGATTTTGAAAAAGCCCTTCTTTTTTAGAATTAGCATTAATTGAGTGCTAGAAAAGCCCTTTTCAGAACAGGGATCCACATCTTCTCATGCTTGCCTTTCTCACCTTCTGGAGAGCCTGGCTCCAAAGGCTTTCTCTCCCTCTGCCTTGGTGTAGGAAGCAGGTAGCTCCCTATGTTTCTGGGCCCTGCCTCAGGTGGGACTCACAGCAGTCAGTAAAATCTACAGAAGATGCTATTCCAGGTCACTCTAACTCCTCCTGCGGTTATCATGTCAACATCTATGTCGCCCTTGGCAAGAGGACAGCAGCCACGCCTGCTGGGTTGGTGGCAATGGTTAACATTTAGTCTCCTTATTTAGCAAGACTCATGTTGCTGGAGGGAATACCATCGCCAGTACTGAGTGCTTCTGAGTGCTTCCATCCAGGTGTGCTCCTCATAAAGGACTCAGAGCACATAAGCTTAGCATGGTTACTGTAGGGTCTTGTCACTTGGAGACAAAACAGGAGTTTCAGAAAAGATGGATTTAAAATGTAACAATAAGTCCCAAAATAGCCATTGCATGGACAGGTTCTTTCATGATTTTGAAAGAAAAAAACATGTTCAAACGCTCTTAGCATCAGAGAGAGAATTAAATTCCTTTTCTCAAACTGTCAAATTCTAACATGAAACTTCATCTTTTAGATTTAATTTTACTGGTACACTTACATAAGGATCACATTCATTATAGGGATTTTGTACCAGTGTGTGATATATCTTGATTCTTTTCTTCCCCACTCTACCTCTTTTCAACTTTTTTTCTCTTCCTTATTTACAAAAGCTTTGTTTCCACTTTTTCCTTCTTGTGTCTTTTTTTTCTTTCTTCCTTTCTTCCTTACTTCCTCCCTCCCTTTGATGACCTCCTTCCCCTTCCAATTTGAACACTTTCTTTCTGTTTCATAACATGGTGAAATACTACTAACTGCACAATTCAAGTTTTATAGAAGATAACCATATATCACAACCAACAGATGTAAATATAAATGTATATTAATGTGAAAATCAATCAGGCATAACCTGTCACTCATGCATGTGTCTGAATCCGTACCTGCAGTACTGTCCCTTTACCAGGAAGGTTCCTTATTTTTTGGCGGTACTGGGAACTGAACCCCAGGCTGATCCATCCCAGCCATTGTTTGTTTAGTTTTGGCAGGGTCTCAATAAGTTGCTAAGTTGCCCAGGCAGGGTTTAAACTTGTGATCCTCGAGCCTTCTAGTCTAGGCATGTACCACTGTCAGGTCAGGCCACCCTTGTTGATATTTTCCCTGTGCATTAACATAACATATAGTTATGTGTCCTAACACCATGTTATTTCTGTAACAAAACTATTGCAAGAAACAGGATTGTAAAGCAATGTCAACAGCGATTCTTCTCTAACTATGTGTATCCAAAGACTACAATTATTAACATAAAGTTATTTTAGGAATTGTCATATTACAATACAGCAGGCTAAGATAATAAGGATTGTTGAGGCTCAGAACAAACTACCACGAAGTATGGTGCTTTAGAGTGCTGAGAACTCTGAAGGCCTCAAAAGCAGCCTCTCTCCAGCCTCTTGTGTTGGCCACCCTTCTTTCCTCAGAACTGACTCATAGAACCTGAATTCCTCTCAAGAAACCAGTACTTCAAAGCCCTCAAGCAGGTCATAAAAAAATGAAGCAAGGCCCTTTTGCCCTCTTCCTTCTCCAGTAAAGCCCCTCATTCCAGATCCTGTGCCATGCTCAGCAGGAAGCATTGTTGCCCAAAAGAACCTGCAGAGGGAGCCAGTGAGATAGCTCAGTGGATTAAGCACTTGCTTTGGCAAGTGCTGGACTAGGCGTCAATCCTGGGCACCACAGGCTGAGCCCCGAAGTCCTTCCAGGTTGGCAATTCCTGTAATCCCAGTGCTGTGGAGGCTTAAAACAGGAGGACCACTATGAGTTCAATCTACCAGCCAAATACATTTAAAAATAGAAAAGAAAAGGACCCTGCAGAGATGCCCTACCAGGAAGCCCTACTGGACCACTCCTACTAGCTCATAGACCTTATGCTGACATTTCCATGCCCCTGGCCTTTCTTCGCTGTACTAAGATAGCAGCAGTCTTCTCTATGTCTTTGGGGCTTTATTTCTAGTCTCTCGACACACCAAACTTTCAGAAAAGGAACTTTTTACACTTTTCTCTTACTAACCTGCCTTTTGCTACACAAATGGCAGGCAGGACTACTGTGGTGGGTGATCCAGCCTCTGACTCCTCCAGGCACAGTATTTATCACAGAAGGCATAATCCACATTTTTATTCATATGGCTCACACATGCAGGATCTAACAGATTTGCCTAAATCTTCTAATATCCTATTTTTAATTTGGAACAGAAAATTGATTAAGACTTACTTGGGTTGAAAAACACAAGTGAATAAGAAATTCTTCCATTTACAAAAATAAATGCAGTGGAATAGCCTTCTATTTAGCATTAGCCTCCGAGCCTTTGTATTTCAACAAATACAACTGGCAGCCACTGCATCCTGGAGACTGCCATCCTCTGTTGTTTGCTTCAATAGTGATGCAGTCCACGGTGATTACATGGATAATCCTGGGCATAATCATCCATTTTAAGGCTAAACATGCTCCAGGAAGCAGCTTTAAAAAAAAGGATTATTTTAATTATGTCACATGTTTGCAAGGATAAGAGCTGGTGTAGCGCTCCGGGCTGAATACTCAAGAGTGGAAGAGGCAGAGGCAGGATGGGAAGTGAGGCTGGTGGATGTCTTCAAGGGTGAGGGGGAAGTCAACATTTGTTCCTTTAATCCCAACCTTTCAACAGTGCAGGCTAGCAGATCTGAGATCAGAAGCCTGCCCCTGGTGAACAGAAATGCATTTCGTAGCACAGTAGAGACGGAGTCGAGTTGGCAAAATGCACTGCAAAGTAAAAGTACAACCTTATGATTTTCATTTAAAAGATATACAAAACCGGTATGATTTATAAACGCTTTCCAAAATGTCAGGTAATCTGAACTTATTTTAAAATGCAAATATTTTAGTTCACTTAACTTTAACAATGTTGTGGGATGATTATGGAAAAAGTGACTGGGCCAAAGGTTCTGAAAGAACCAGAAAATGGTTAGTGTCACTCCTTCTCCTCGAAAATTTATTTTTGGTAGGTCAGCTATGTTAAAACAGAAGAAACTGTGGGGTTTCAAATACTATGAACTGACAGTATCTCCTCTGGTTTTTCATAAGGCAAAACAGAGATCCACCTAAGCTGTCCTAGGCCCCAACAGCCCTACTCACAGTAGTGCACACAAAACCAATTGCAGCGATCTGAGCTTCTCAAATGTAGTTCATTGACATCTGAAGAAGCCTGGAGCCCCAGGCATGTACAATGCCTGTGTGCACTTGTCTGAGGTGCCTGTCTAAAAGGCATCTTAAGACGTGCATGCCGTGCCAGTGGGGTTCAGTCTGAGGAGAAAGCTTCCTGGACACAGCTTGTACATCCTGCTCAGCCCAGCTACTCATCAACCAGCCACAGGGATGAGCTCTTGCTGGGGACAGGTGGGAGCCTGATGTGCACCTCTGACTCTTGCTACCCTCAATGCCAGTGCACCATTTCTACGTCACACTCAAGGGATCAAAGAGACTCATGGAAGTCTACAGAGTCACCGTGGCCAGAGGAGCTGCAGCTAAAACCTAGACGTTCAGAGCTCCAAAACCTGTGACCTGGTACCAGAGATTAAATATAGGGCTTTGACACTGAGCTACAAACCAGCCCCTTTTTACTTTATTTTATTTTTTATTTGAGAAACAGTTTTACTAGATCTGTGTTGCCTAGGGTGCAACTGAACTCCCTGTCCCCTGCATGATACTCCCAGCATACTGGGACTGCAGGTCTGCACCATGACTCTGGCTGTAGAGGCCCTCCACCAATAAACCATCAGCACCGTCGCAGATTAATATGCAAATGGGGGACACGGTTCATATCAGTGGCTGACTCTTAAGCCTAAAACCACGGTCCATGCAGTGTATCTGTAAATAGTAGCAGCGAGAGCATTACAGACTGCCCCAATGTTTTTCAAAGCACTTCAGTTCTTTTGAAAGAAAGGACACTTTAAGGATACAGAAGTACACCACTTCTAGATTTACTTACGCTTTATCACAATATCTTCCTCATCTCCCACAATGCTCCAATCATTAGAAAATTTGTCAAAGCTTCTGTAAATTATATGGGGTTTTAAGCATATGTTAAAACAGAAGGAGCTCTGGGGTTTCAAATACTATGATCTGACAGTATCTCATCTGGTCTTTCATAAGGCAAAACACAGATCTATCTTGCGTGACACTGTTCCATTGATTCTATCTGGCTTAAGCAGCCCGGGCCCCAACAGCCGTTCTCACCCATATGCAGTAGTGCACACAAATATCAGAATATTAAGAATATTAATATTCAGAATATTAAGGAGTCAAGTAGCCTTTATGATAAACAGACTTTCGTCTGAATGGCTCTGTTATCATTTTAGAATTTATAAAGACTAAATGACCAAGTATTATTAGTCATGATATAGTCCCCCAAAGAAAGTCTTACTGAAACAAGTTCAGAGCTTGGCACATACTCAGGCAGAGGACCAGCCTATCCGGCTGGATATCCAGTGCTCAATCCCCAGTGCCACAGAACAAAAACGCAACAAACAACACACAAAAAGCTTCATCTGTGATTTTTAGGCATTTTATCAAATCAGATAGAGATAAAATGTGGGTATTTTATTTTCTTCCATATACACTTGTACTCTTTCCAAATCGCTCCACTGGTTTCTGCTGCATGCACACCACCCTGCTTGGTAGTGGTGTATTACTTCATAATATGTAACTTTAACAACATAAACAGAATATTGTTGCATGGAGAACTGAGAATCTTACTTTTAGAGGAAATGAAAACCTTCCTTGTCACCGACACTGTCGAGGCTGTTAGGATTGTGCTCTTGAATTCCGCCTCAAACAGCACCTGCCACCCTGCCTCACGGATCCAGAGGCTGGGCTAAGGGTGACTGCATCATTGGGCGCCTGACCTGGACGCCCCCCCAGATGACCCCAAGCCTACTGTGCGTTAGGACGAAGGCCTCGTGGAGGCGGGTCACTGGGCACAACCTGCAGCCGTGAAAGCTGCGAGTTCACTTCAGGCTCCTCCTCTTGCTGCTTCCTGCGGTGGTGGCTTGAGCACCCTTTCCTTGCTAGGCTCTCTGCCATCTTGTTTCAGCCTTGGACCCAACTATCCATGGATCCCAAGCAAAAATAAAGCTCTCGTTAGGCAAGCGCAGGGACTGGGGCTCAGATCCACAGAAGTACGTGCCGCGAGGGGTGCACGCCTATAAGCCCAGCACTGGGGATGCTGAAAATAGGAGGATCATGATGAGTCCACGCTGTGCAGTGAGACCCTGTATTAAATACATTAAATAATAATGAAAATAATACAAAAATAATGCTCTCTTCCTTTAAACTCTGGTTACTGTATCATTTTGCCTCAATGACAAAAAATAGTGGCTAAGATGTGGGCTTTAATTTATTCAAAAGAAATTATAGACAAAATTACTTATTCTTAGTAGCAAACTTTTTACTTCTTTCATATGGATTAACGACATTTCCTTTTTTTCAATAGTGTTTTTGAGAAAGAAACAGCAATGAGACAGTTACAAAACAGATTAGTAGGACAGTTTCAATAACAAACACATTGCATATTGTTATCTTAGTGGGTATACATTGTACAAGATGCAGACACGATATCTTGTCCACAAACACTATTAGATCAAATTGTTTTATCACTGAATTAAGAGAATGTAGCTCTCTATCTATCTTATTTTGAATATACAGATACAAAATGGTCATTCATTTGTATCCCCTTTTTCTGTTTAGTTTTGTCAGAGATGGGTATTCCATTACTATCCAAATATTGTAGGTGCACGAATTCCTATGCCAGTCCTACGGATAACCCACTCCTACTATGGACTGCTGGACTACATTTCCTACTAAATTCCTTAAATGGCATCAGTATTCTGCTTACTTACAAAACATATTTAGTGTGTGAAAATAAATTTTATTTATGTTCAAGTGAAGTATTTTTTATATTTTTAAGAGCATAAAAATACTAAAAAAATAGAAATATAGAATTTCATTAAAAATAATAGGAATTCAATAATTATATATATATATATATATTTATTATTATTATTATTTTTTTTTTGGTGGAACTGGGGATTGCTAAGGAAGTGCTTCTCCACTAAGCCATCTCCCCGGTCCCTGTGGTTATTATATTGCATAGTAGTATCTTCACATAAGTTCTGATTATGAGATATATTAATTTAAAATCAATAAAAAACTTATAAGAAATTAATATGAGAAAAATTAAATATTAACTGCTCGTTTCAGTAGATCAGCAGAAATCAGCAAAAAAAAAAAAAAAAAAAGCATTAATTGGCCCTTTCAATAGACCAGGAGAAATAATATATTTTGTCTAAGCTATCCTCTCTATATACATCAATATTTCTCCTCTCTTTTGCTCTCTCTCTCCCCTCTCTCTTCCTTTTCCTAATCTGAGTTGTTCCTTCCCAACACACAGATTCTTCTGTTTTCCTATGTCTATTGTACCTTTCAACCTTTACCTATTCTTTCAGTTTCTTACACTAGCAAAATAATACAATGTTTATACATGCAGGTCTGATTTATTGAACTTACAAATATGGTCTCTAGTTGTATTCATTTACCTATAAAGCCTTGAGCTTATCTTTTTTAAAATAGCTTCCTTGTGTAAAAGTATAACATTTTTATTATCCAGTCCTTAGTTGATGGACATTTGTGTTGTTTCCAGGATTTAGCTGCTATAAATTGTGTCGCACATATATCGCTGTGGTATAATGTTTCCATATCTTCTAGAAAAATACCCAGGATGGGTATAGCTGAGTTGAATGGAACCTTTAATCCTAGTTTTTCTGGAATCTCCACATTGATTTCCATGGGGGTTGCTCCAGCCTTCACTCCCACCAATAGTGGAGAAGGGTTCCTTTTCCCCAAAGCATCTTCACCATTTGTTATTGGTTGATTTCTTGATGACAGCTATACTTTCTGGGGTAAGATGGAATCTCAGCATTGTTTACATTTTCATCTCTTAAATGAAGAATGTTGAACATTCTTTTATATATTTATTTGCCATTTGTATTTATTTATTTCTGAAGTCTATATTCATCTCAGATGCCCATTTTTGGATTAGGTCTTTGAATTTGGGACTGATTTAAAAAAAATATATATATGTTCTTGATAGAAGTCCTTTGTATAAGGAACAGTCAGATACAATTTTTTTTTTTTTGCCCAATTCATTTTTTTTTTTTACTTTATTGGTGATATCTTTTGAAGTGCATAAACTTTTCAAAAACAAGAGATCCCAATTATTGCTTCTTCAATGTATTTCCCATGGAGTTAGCTTTCTGTTCATGAACATTCTACCTAGCCCTCTGTTTTTAAGAATTACACCTACTTTAGCCTTCAGAAGACTTAGTGTTTGAGATTTAATATTTGAATCTTTGATCCATTTGACTTTAGTTTTTATGCATGGTGATAGACATGGTCCTAATTGTGGCCTTTGGCATGTGGAAAGCTAGTTTTTCTAGCATCATTTGTCAGAAAGCCTATCTTTCTTCCAGTGAACATGTTTGGCTCCTTTGTGCATCTTCCTGACCGAAGATAAGGTGGCTGAATGTGCTTGCAGTTGTGTCTGAATCTTCTAATCTATTCCATTGATCGTCAGGTCTGTTTTTTGCCAGTATTATTCTGATTTTATCACAGTAGCTTTGTAGTATAATTTCAAATCATAGTTTGTGTGTATGGCGTTGTCGTCATTAGTATAGTGGTGAGTATCCCCGCCTGTCTTTTGTAGCCCAGGATTGATCTAAGTCTCTTCTGTTTCTAGATGAATTTTAGGAATGTTTTCTCTAGCTCTGTGAAGTACTAATGGTATTTTAGCCAGAATTACATTGAACTTGCATAAAAATTTTGAGAGCATGGCCATTTTTCACAGTGTTGGTTCTTCTTATTCAGGAGCAGGGAATATCCTTCTATTTTGTTGAATTCTTTTAATCTCTTTTGTCAGAGTAGTATAGTTTCAATAGTACAAGTCTTTTACTCCCATTGGGAGACTGACTGCTAAATACTGCAATTTTTTTGAATGCCAGATTCTCTTCCAATGCTTGGAAAGTTCTCTGCCACTAGTTCTGTACATAGTCTTTTTATGTCATTTGTGTTGACTCTTGCTGTTTTGTTCATACCTATCAGTATTATATTGTTTTCTTTGCACCGTCTTGAAGCTCTTTATTGTTATTTCCTGGTTCCTTGCTATTTTAAGCAGATCTTTCCTTTCATGCTTACTAGTTGAAAGTCTGTCTTCAAGGTTTGAAAGTCCACCTTGAGTTTCATCCAAGCAGTTTTGCTGGCTTTCACCGGAAATCTTTAAGTCCTAGATGTCTGTTTGAAAGTATTTCATTTCTATTTTGTTCAATGTTTCCATCATTTTTCTATGCTTTATATCTATGCCTTCTTTAGATATGCTGGGCAATGCATTCATGATTGTTCTCATTTCCTATTTTAGCAGAGAAATTATTTATGATCTGATTTCTTTTATTGCCTAATGGAGTTGTCTCTTTACTTCAGTTGCTATCATTTCAGAAATTTCAGATATGTGAGCTCCAAGTTCTTCTATGTCCTTTTCTCCTGGTCTTGTTCTGGTTGTGCTCGAGGTCTGAGACTGCCCTTTGCCCTTTTGTTTTGGCATTCTAGAAGCTCCTAATGTTCACCTAGGGTCAGCAGAGAAGTTAGGAGGAAGAGTGTGGGTCAACAATTTCCTGCTACAGTGGCAGGTGGAGTAGGTTCTCCAAAGAACCTACGGTCAAGGGCTTCTGACACATTGCATGGGCAGTAGTGATCCACAACTCACCAAGTCTCCCACAATGATGGGGATGGGGCAACCCAAAACTCAGCAAGGCAGTTGCAGTGATGGTGGTGGTAGGGGTAGAGTAGGGCTCACTCAGGCTCCTGCAATGGTTGGAAGCTGGACTGCAGTTCAGTGAGGCTGCTTCTCTGGTGCGGCAGTGGAGGGTATGCAGAGTTCACCAGGGCTCTGTAGTTGTTCAGCCTGCCTTCTCTCTCTGTCTCTATGTATATGTATGTACATATATTTTAATATATAAGACTCCTAAGACTCTTTCAATTAGTCCATGCTATATACTCTTAAAATACAATAAAACAGAATAAATATAAGCAGTTTTTGTGTATGCATTTGTGTGCTTTAGTTTTTTACTCCTGTTTTCCTTTCTGTGGGGAGCTAACAGAGGATTAAATCTAGAGATTGCTGAGATAGTCTCAGAATATTTTTCAAAGTGGCTTAATCACAGTGTGTGTATCCTATATTTGGGATGTTTCTACTGTAGTGGAAATAATTTGTCTACACTATGTATATTTGCACAGAGCACAGGCCTGATACAAACCGGACATGCCAGCACCTCTTAAAATGAGCCTGACCTCCATTCACATTTTCAAGTATGAACCAGAATTTCAATTGAATGCCAAGATATATGACCTTCAAAGTTTCTTTACAGAGACAGCTCAGAAAGCTCTATGTGAGTCAGTCCCTCCTCCTTTTCCCTTCTGCCTTCTAGTTTTTGGTGCATTAGTTTAAAATCATCCATTTTGTCATCCTAGAAGCTATCTTACATTTATAATAGTACAGAAAATAAGGGCAGCAGAAAAGATGACATTTTGCCTTGAATAATACCAACTAATGCTTATCAACAAAGGTTTGTTCTGCTCAGAATTAAAGTGATCATATGCAATAGGAGTTTAGTGTTTCCCTTTCCATCGGAACCAAGAATGCTTGCTCAAACGCCTTCGAGAAACAACACAAGCATACTTGTGCTATTAGATGCTGTCAGCATAAACCTTCCCCACTGGCAATGAGGACTTATTTATTTGTTTATATTTATTCATTCATTTATTTATTTTAGAAAGGAAACCCTTTATGTGCCATGAGAACGACTACTTCTACATTGATAAAATTACAAGCAGTGAGACCTTTAGCTATTATTACGCATTAGTTTTTACATGATGCAGCATTTACAAGATGGCAAATTAAATTTTAGTCTTTTCTCACTTGAACAAATAAGGATTTATTCATTGCCGTCACCCATTTAAAGTCTAACTCAGTCATCTGGCCAATAGATGTTAATGACTTCTCCTACTTCTTGACATGCCTTAAGGGAGAAAGAACTGTAGCAGGCTTCTTCCTTGCACTGGAGGGCAGCGCTGGTGCCAACCATGTGTAAGCTGCACAGTGCTGCTGGCCTGCCATGGCAGGTGGGGCACAGAGTGTCATCTCCTATTATGTAAATAACTGCACATGTTTATGTCTCCAACTCCATACATTTATGTCCAAATCACCCTATATTTCTTTCTCCCACTCCCTCTCCTGTCCTTCTCCTCATCTCAGCAATTCCTTCCTTTTGAACATGTCCATTCCCATTTCCCAGTATCTACTGTACCCTTCAGATTTTATTTTCTCTTTCATGTTCTCACAGTGAGGAGATAATACGATGTTTGCACATGCAGGTTTGATTTATTTCACTTCCGAGTATGGTCTCTAGTTGCATCCATTTACCAACAAAAGTCTGAAATTTATGCATTTCTATAGCTGAGTAGGGCGGCATTGTATGAAAATACCCCAACTTTTTTATCCTCAGTTGATGGGTATTTGGGTTGCTTCCAAGATTTAACTAAGATGAATTGTGAGGCTATATACATGGGTGCCCATATATCACTGGTATGATGTTTTCAGATCTTCTGGAAAAATACCAAGGATGGGAGTAGCTGGGTTGAAGGAAACCTCCAATCCCAGCTTTCTGAAGAATCGCCATTGGTTTCCATATCAGTTTGCACCCCCACAGAATGATCATCTTGAAGTACCTTTATTTTCCTTCAAATGACACATATTTATCCTTTATGGCTAAGTAGTACTTCTGGTATACATAAGCCACATTTAAAAAGGGTGACATTATTGAGTCACAGAGCTAGCTAATGCTGCCTCCAGGATTCTTGACTTCAAGGTTGGGATTCTTCTTACTTTAACTTCTAAAGAAAACTGAAAATTCTTTTACTTTTCATCAGTCAAGATGAGACCAATTGCCTGTTGTTCCTCAGTGATGTGATGAGTTGTGGAACTGCAAGTGGTTAGGGCCACTCTTTGTGCATGTGCAAGGTACCTGCATGGTACAGACTTTAGCTGTGGGGGCGGGGAGACTTCAAGACCAAGCCCCAGTGTCCTGCCTGCCCCTGCTACTGGGACATCCACATTCATTCCACATCTGCTCTCCACTGGAGGCCTCTGTCTCTTTTCTGATTGGGGCCTGTGTGCTGTAAGTCCTCAGAAACTCAGCCACCATGAGAGCCAATGAGGGGCAGAGCAAGCGGTGACACTTGCATGGGCTCTAGTCTCTCACGCCGGGACTGGCCCTGAACTCTAGCCCTACAGTCCAGCTTCAGCTGTTCTAGCTGGTTATATTTTTATGCCACGGTAACAGGGCGGGCCTAAAGGAGTTATTGCAAATCTAGTGTGAGCCTGGACAATCTGGTAAGACTCTGTCAAACTAAAACAAGAAGAGGTAGGACATAGCCTACTGGACAAGCACTTAGCTAGCTCTATGTGACCTCCTCAGTTTGTCAGTACTGGGAAAGAAAAGATTAAATGATCTACCATGATGGGCAAAATGAGTTAATGGAATCAACATGAAGTGAATTTACCTAAGACATAAAGGGTCCAACTAAAGAACAGAGAACTTGTTGTTTTGTTTATTGCTCAGTCTCAAGCTGCTAGAAGTCAGTGCCATGGGGATGCTCTGAATAAGTGTGCTGCATGGTTATTTTTTATGAACAATTTCAAGAAAGAAGGACTCCTGCATCTCTGCTTCACTTGGAGCAGTATGCTCACATTGGTGGCAAAGAGCACAGTGCCAATCTGCGTTCATGCTCTGCCCTTCCACAAAGTCCAAAACGTGGTATTAAATGCATTACAAACCCAAAGATTGAGAACAGGCCAGGTGGAAGTAATTCTACTAAGACAAGGTAGGTCAAGGCCTGCTAGGGAATGCCTTAGCTGTTAGCTCCATATGTGTCCAGTATGATTTTGTGGATTTTCTGATTGGTTTTTATTCAGCATGTCATGGTCACATGGAATGTGGTTCTACTGCCCTCTCAATCCATACAAGTTATTTGGAGCAGGTTTGCCATCCTGAGCAAGCATCTCCAAATCATTCCCTTTCAAAACTGGAATTAATTTTCTACATAGCTCAGCCAGCAGGTCTCATAAATAAAAATTCATAAAATGACATTTAAGAAAGATTTAGAGGTTTGCACTCAACATTTGGTAAAAGTTATTTTCCAAGAATTGATTTTAGATAAAAAGCAATAAAGACAGGGTCATTGTTTCTGGTAGATGCTGCATAGCTTCTCTGGTAATTCTGGGTCATGCTTTAAGCTGTATGCAAGAAAAAAAAGCAGTATTAGTGTCTCTGTTGCCTCATTTTTTTTTTCTGGTACATGATAAACAGGTTATCTTGATGTGTAGGGCTGGACTGATCTAGAGAATTGGGCAAAATTTAGCTAATATTTTTAGGAAATGACCAGACTTAACAGCTATGGAGTTGTCAAGGTTTCCGTACCGCACTGCTGGTCAGGAGGTGGCCTCAGAGCTGGGGAAGAAACGTCCCCTCCACCACAGCTACAGCGCAGTGCTGTCTGACCACACTTCTAAGTCTTGTCGTGCTCTGCCTTACCAAGCCACAGGCATAATTCCTGGCCACAACTAAAGAGATGGGGCCCGACAGGTTACCGTTTCCATTCTGCTGTCCATTGTTGCCAGTTACTTGTTTTTGATGACCCCTCGGCCACAGGCCTCAGGGCATCTTCCTTTTCTCTCTAATCTGGGCACAGCCTGGGTTTCTGGCATTTAGTCTGACTTTGCCCTGCTGCAAAACACTGATGTGTGCTGGGCATCTCCTCGCTCCTGCGGTCCTGCCTTTGGTCGCACCCAGTCACTTGGCCTTTGCCACCCATTTCCTGGTGTGCCAGCAGATACAAGTCTGATAGTGACGATGTTCATTATTTGCAGCCTCAGGCTTTATTCTTCAAATATTAAAGTTGAATCTATGGAAGACAGATTCTATTTAATTTTTTTCAGCAGAAAAACCAGCAGGATATAGGAGCAGGCTATGTAAAGAAAAATACCAACAGGAAGTCTAAAGCAAAAAAAAGAAACAATAAAAAGAAAAGTACAAATATAAACGAATAAATTTCATTATGGAGTTCTTGGAAACTAACTTAATTTTATTATGTAGTCTTGGTGTCGACAGGAAAATGAGCTGCTGTGGTTCTAATATTTTTTTTTAAACAGTGCTCTGCAGCAAAAAAGCAATCACTGGGGAAAGAAACTGGAAGGAAGGACACTAGAATTAACATCCGGATGCCATCTCTACACGATGTGGGCTCCACATGGGTGCTCCTCAGCCCAAATCTACAGCCTCCTCAGCTTGGATACCAAGTGTGGATAATCCATCAATCTTAGTCCTGCATTTAAAACTCATTAAAAAACTGTTTGCTGTTCTCCCCAAAGATTAATCACACAAGTTCAACATAATAGCCTTGCCAATTTAAATGCTCCCACTCACAATTCCTTTCAAGTGTACTGTGATTATATTATACTGCTTCTGGCCATGTTTGAAAATATATCCAAATAATAATACTGTGTTGGTATATGATACACTCTTAGGAACCCTCCTCATGTGCATTATGTACAAAAGTTGAAAACAGACTTCATTTATCCACCCATCCATCCATCCATCCATGTTTTAAATTTACAGTTATACAGTCATGCATAAATTCACAAAGATGGAGAATTATTCATTATCTTTCTGTTTTGCATATGTACTTTTAATAAAACAGTGACACCAGAGAACTCAGTTATTTGCTTCCTTGGGTTTAAAAATGTGCACATAATGATAACATGACTTTCACTGATGCAATCCCAACTGCAATAATCACTTGTGGTTATTTGATCCTAACAGGTTACAAGGAGACACAGCTACCCAGCAGCATACACTATCTACCCAAGTTTAGGCTTACTGTTTTCCAGGAGTTGGGAATCATTAATCTAAACAAGAAACCCTGGGAATGGCCATGTGAGATATCCAAGAAAACATATGTAGATTATGTAGATAGGTTTTCAATAAATTGTTTTTTTCTTTAAAATGTATTTAGTACAGAGTCAACAGGGTCTCACTATTAGAAATCACTCATAGTGATTCTCCTGTCTTCAGCCTCCCTAGTGCTGGGACTATAGGCACACACTACCATGCCCACTCTCAACTGCCTGGTCAGTGTGCCCTGGGGAACTGAACCCCAGCCACTGTGCTTTGCCTAAGTAGGTACTTTAGTCTGCTGAGCTATCTGGCTGGTCCTAAATTTTCTTTTTAAGGATTTTTATTCCCTTTTATATGCAATGAGAAAAACTTTACTTCTATTTAGTGTATTTAAAAAAGGAACTGGAAAAGCACTGGGAAACGGAGGTAGGTGATTATGAACCTCAGCTGTAGTTAAATTTTGGCAATTAGGCCAGTGATTTTATTTGAAACAAGAGATTTCTGGTTTTGTTTTCCATTCTCTCCTCAATCATGATGTAAACTGTACCAAGATTGCTAAAGTTAGTTTCAAAGAAATTTAATTGGCCATTGTTCATCAACTTGTATTAGCTAGCAGTGATCCAGTACTGAAAATGACATCTAAGAATGTACCTAAGGGATATCATTAGAAAAATAAATTGCACATATGTTGGAAATTTTGTTCATTCATTTGTCAGACATTTACTGACTGCTTATAATCTATTTAGACCTTTTAAGGAACTGGAAAGTGCATCCGAGGATAAAACAGACAAAAATTCTTTCATTTATAGTTTGGCAAGAAAGTTAATAAACAGGCAAATAAATATATAATACATGGCAAGGTAATAACAAGTATAGTAGTGTTAATGGTTCCATTCTTTAAAGACTGTATTGGAGAGGGGTCTCCACTGAGCAGGTACTGGGAGGGAATAAAGAAAATTGATCACTATGAAGAGAATATTGGGCAAAAATACAAGTGTTTGCAAGGATTCTGGGGGGACATCTTTACTTGATGAGAGGACAATGACTCTGCTGCCACGGGTGCTGATGAGCAGGAGAGGAACCGAGTGGGCCCCACGTTCTCTATGCGTGAGCAAGGCAGCACACCGTAAGGCTTTCCCACTTACTCTGAGTGACGTTGGCAAGGATTTGAGCTAGCAAGTCAAACAATTTGGCTTATGCTACAAAGCTGATGCCTGTGAACAGTATGGTCCATTCGGGAACTGACATTGGTGGCCAGTGGTGATGAAAAGCGAACATGCAGATGGGACAACACAATGGACCAGGGGTAAAAAGTACTTAACCTGAGTAGATTTATGTGTGACAAAACTGGCAGTTTTATAGGACATGAGGGAATAAAGTTTACGGTATAAAAAGAGCCATGCTTGACTCATAACCTTTATTAACTAAAAGTCTAAGAATATTCAATAATGAGTTTAATGTCTCTGTTCAATGATTTGTCACCTGCTGGAGCAAAGAAAGCAGAGGATTGCACCGATAACATTTAAAGTTTATTTAATGAAACAGCAACATAATACTCCAGCAAAGCTCCCCTTTTACACTGAATGAGAAATATAAACTTTCTGAGATGAATATAATCTAAATAAATTCGTAAGCACTTAAACATCCCTATAGAAAATAATGAAAAGAATCCTACTTAAAAGTATTCCTTAGGTATATTCTCAAAAGTCAATTTCAATACTGGCTCACTAGTGATTTACAAGAAGAGGAATAGTTACTGAGAATTAAGATGCGAAATAAGAACATTAGAAAGAGAACAAAATGATTAAAATAAGTACATCCCTGATTCTTCAATGAAAGATACAATCTTGCTGTCTGCAATATAAAACAAGAGTCAACTATTTATTGCTTACAAGAAACATACCTTAACAGCAAAAAACATAGAGACTAAAAGTGAATAGGAAAAATATTTTATGCAATAAAACACAAAGAGATGCAAGCAATAATAGCTTTGCTCATGTCTACAAATGATAACTCAAGACAATATTAGTCAAATGAGACAAAGAAGGCCATGACATACTGGAATATGGAACAATTTGCTAAGAAGATATCACAATTGGAAATATATGCCTTAGACACCAGTGCACCAAATTTCTCTTTTCTTTTTCTTTTCGTCTCTTTTCTTTTCAGATGTAAACTATACGATAAATAATTCTCAGCATTTTAGACCATAAAGCAAGCCTTAACAGAAAAAACCTCAAATCAGTCATTAAAGAAATCACAGAAAGTACACACAAAGATGGAGGGTGAACTGACCGTTGAGGGATCCATGGGTCATTAAGATAATCAGGGGGGAAATGAAAGATTTGTAGCATCAAGTGAAAAAACAGTTCTAAGAGGGGCATTCATGGCTATAAATACTTACATCAGAGCATGAGAGAGATCTCCAATAAGTAAACTAATCATACATCTCAAGATCTTAAGAAAACGAGTGCAAAGTAAAACAAACACAAGAATAATAATCAAATATGAGAATAAGAGACCAAGAAAATAGTGCACAAGATCAATTATACGGTTGCTTTTTTAAAAGATAAACAAGACAAACCTATATTTAGAAAAATAAGCCAAAAAAGAGTGAACACACAAATTAATACAAGTAAACATGACAAAGAAGAAGATACAATAGATATCACTGAATTTCAGAAGTTTAGGGAACACATTTAAGATGTTTATTGTTGAGGACCACCTGAGTGACTCTCCTCAAAAGAAGAGCAGTTGTCTCCATTTTCACTGTGCCTGACCATATTTCCATGTATTGATATGTGCAGAGCTGGCTGGGATTTTCCTTACCTCTTTAATTGGCTTTAAGCAATGCATATTGGTCTGGCCAAGGTGCTGGTGGTAACCTCTGAAGATAGCACGTATGTTTCCCTGGTAAAACACGCCTGATGTTCTTTAATATGAGCTGGGGTGAGACAGGATGAAGAGCCAGTGTTCTACCCTGTTGGTTGGGATCCAGTCTCGAGACAAAGGTTATGACTTCCTGGAGCTTGAAACATTACACATCAGAGATGAAGCACTGACTCCAAAAAGTTAGATGTTATCTCAATAATATAAAGCAAATCATTTTTTTCTTTTCACATATCCTTCTCTTTGCATATTGCAGAGGTGAATGCAGGCCTGCTATCTAGCCCAGCTCACAGTACTCACCTACTTCCTGTAATTTTCACTCATTCCTCCTCAAGCCAGTCTTCTTTTATGACTGAATAAAACCTGGTTTAGCCCTTGGTCGAGGCCTTTGTTGTTAGCCATCACATGGCTGGACTTAGGACCCTTTGGCTCCCCGTGACTATAAATATGCCTAAGTGCCTTTATTCTCATCATGTGTTGCACTGGAAGTGGTAGATTGGAATTAACCTGATGGGATTCCAATAATTCATCCATGGGATTACAAACATAAACTTCCTCTACCAATATGAGGACCAAGAAGGCTCCTTACATTTTATTCTAAGATGCTGGAGAATCAAGAAGAAATGGATAAAATTCTAGACACACATGGCCTACCATTAATGAATCAAGACAATATAAAACACCTAAACAAATCAATAATGAGCAATAAGATTGAAGAAATTATTGAAGTTTCTCAAGAAGGAAAATCCCAGAACTAGCCAGGTTCACCGCTATAGTCTAGCAAATTTTTAAATAAGAACTAACACCAATATTCTCACATTATTCTGTGAAATGGTAAGAATGGTGAGTCTCAGAGTCATTCTTCAAGGCTAACATTCTGACATCGAAAACTGTAAAAGAAAGCAGCAACAACAAAACCTACCGATCAATATCCAGATGCAAGAATCCTTACTAAAATATTGGGCGAGCATACTCAACAACACATTAAAAAATTAATACATCTTGATAAAGTTTGTTTTATTCTAAGCAAAGATGGTTTAACATATGTAAATGGCTAAGTGTAATGTACAAAATACATAGAATCAGGATAAAATCACATTTATCTTAGTTGGTATAGAAAAAGCCTGTAAGAAATACAATATCCCTTTATTATGAAGACCTTAAAGAAACTACATAGTGAAGGATCATTGTATAGCTTCATTATAAAAGCCCTGAAGAGGACCAACCAGTTAACTAAGAAGACTAAAATGCCTGCTTGGGTAGAGCACAGCAGCCAGGGTTTGGTCTCCCAGCATGCTCTGCTGGCCTCACTCCTGGGGCATGCTGAGACAGGGACTGAGACTGGGCGTGGTGGTGCACACCTGTAATTCCAGTGCTTGGGAGGCAGAAAACAGGAGGATCACTATGGGTTTCATCTGTGTAGTGAGACCTTGTAGACCCTATACTAAATTTATAAAAATAAATAAATAAAATAAAAGCCCTGAAGAATTCTGATATTAAAGAATCATTCCTCAGTTTAGTAAAGCTCATCTACAACAAACTCACAACTGATACCATTTTTTTTTTTTTTTTTTTTTTTTTTTTTGGTATAGGAATCAAACTCAGGACCTCGTGCTTGCCAGGAAGGCACTTACACCACTGAGCCATCTCCCCAGCACCAATACCATTTTGATAGAAGAAAAACAAAGCTTTTTCTATAAAATTAGGAAGAAAGCTAGATTGTCCATTCTCTTCACACATGCTCGATACAGTTTTTCAAATGTTAGCTATAAAATTTAGGTAAGAGAAAGAAAAGTAATTTCAATAAGAATAAGAAAATAAATCAAGTTACCCTTGTTTGCAGAGGATTTGATCAGACAGTGCGAAGGCACTAACGACTCAACATTTAGTGCTGATAAGCAAGTTTACCCATACATCAGAACATAAAACATTGAAAAATTAATAGTTTTTCTATATAGTACTAAGAAAGAAATGAGGGATATTTTTCACTAAATTATATCTTCATGAAAATACAAACAAAATTCTTCACACAACAACATCAACAAGAACAACAACAACTCTAAAATTCACATTGAGATACAAAATACCCAGGAGAACCAAAGTGATGCCGGCAGGGGGGCAAGACTTGAGGTACCCATAACCTGCTTTCAAAAGATACATACTATAAAAATCTATTTAAAAAAACCACAGAATAATACTGGCACTAAAGAAACAAACAAACAAGACATAGAAATGGGAACAGAATAAGGACACAGAAATAAATCCATGCAACTTCTGTCATTTAATTCTGAATAGAAAGGCCACACGTATTCATGGAAGAAAAGATGGCCTCTTTTCTAAATGGAGCTGGGAAAACTGGAAAGGCCCCTGTAGAAGACTGATGCTAGATTCCTATCTCCCATCCTGTACAAAGCAACTCAAAATGAATCTAAGACTTAGGTGTGAGATCTGAAACTTTGAAAATGCTAAAGGAAGACACAAGGAAAACACCTGAAGCCAGCAGTCTGGCAAATGCCTCATTAGCAAAACTCCCAGAGTTCAGAAAACAACAGAAGGATCAACAAATGAGGCCTCACCAAATTTAAAAGATTTTGCACAATCAGGGAAACAAAGAGCAGAGTGAAGAGACAATCACCAGAAGGGGAGGAAATCTTTTGAGCTACTCTTTCAACAGAAATTAACACCATATATAAAGATCCCACAAAAATTATCACCAAGAGATCTAATGGATTAATCAGTAAATGGGCAAATGAGCAGAATATGCACTTTTCAAAAGAAGTAAAATGGTCAAATCATCAGCATCTTTATCTGCTGGTAAATGCAAATCAAAACTCAACTCCCTTGAGTCCAGGGGACCAATGACCAAGAATTAAAACCAGATGATAAGTGGAGGAAATCAGAAGTGTTCTACTCTGCTGGCAAAAATGTGAATTAGTACAGCCATGATGGCAGTGATGAAAATTAATACAGAGGTTCCTCAAATCTAAAACTAGAGTTACCATTTGATGCAAGTATTCTACGCTGGTTTACATCTGAAGCAAATAAAGGCAGTGTACTGCAAGGACACTTGAAAAACCATGTTTACTGCAGCACAGCCCAAAAGCCTATGATCAGTAGATAAGTGGATAAATAAAATGTGTTGATTAGACACAGTGCAATATTACTCAGCCATGAAGAAGAGCAGTCACATCATTACAGAGAAATGGATGGATCCAAAAATCAGCACATTGAGTGAAATAAACTAGGTTAAGAAAGACAGATATTTCATATTTTCACAATGGTTATTGCTTCCAGAGCTACTAATGTTACAGCTTTTTCCAGTCAACAACATTAAAATATTTCCAGAGAATCAATCTTGAACTAGGCATATTCGTTCAGAGATTTGTTTGAAATACTAAGAAATACTGCATAGTACACTATTATGTTCCACAATACCTTTGCAATTGTAATGATGGCTTCACAAATTTGCATGTAGCTAACAAGTTGCTCCAATTATTATGGCTGGACAAACGGGACTTGGCAAGTTATGAAGGACAGAAACATAATAAATGTAGGAACTTTGGTCAGTAGTCTAATTTTTGAATGCAAGGATTAAGCAGATGAGAGCAAGAAGGACCACTTTCAGGCCCCCTTTATTTTTGACACACTTACTCAAGTGAAGATCACTTGTGACCACGCAGTTCCTGCACTGTAATTATGTCATCAGCAGCTACTGAAAAATCCCAGAACTGGACTCAACATCTGTTTCCTCATCCAAAATGGCCAGGCCTTAAAAAATATTAAAACCAATTAGGGCAATTAAAGCAACTTAGCGGGTAGATCCTGCTTAGCTTTTCAAAAAACATACCGGAAAAGAGCTAAATCCAAGAGTCTGCTGTCACTTGTTTAAATTTCAGTATAAAAATGTGGGTGTTGCTACAATATATGTGGTGTATTCACAACCAAATGCAACCGAGGACAGTGGTGACCTTCACTCCATCGGGGCCGATGGCTTTTTTTGGGGGGGTTGTCTTCCCTGAAAGCAGATTTTACGCAAACAGACCAATGTTACAAGCAGGGGTGAACTCAACACAGAACTTTTATCTTCTCATTTAAAATGATCAACAGTTTTTAAACAGAAGATGGTGTTCTGCACTACAGCCACCTATCTGAAAGCAGTGATTTGTTTGCATGTATGTTTACAAAAGTGTGCCTCTAGAAGTGAAATTTACATTGCTGTCAAATATAGCTATCCCAACTCCTGAGGTACTTATAAGACTCTTTTTATAGTTTGAATAGAATTTGCCCCATCCAGGAACACATGAGTGAACTCTAATTCCCACGTATTAAGAGGTGGAAACTTAATCCAACTGTGATATCCAGATGTTGGGTATTGGAAGGTGACAAGGATTAAATAAGTTCATTAGTACAGCAGCCACTGGGGAGCCTGGTGGCTGTACGACAGAGGGACCCAACACAACATCCACATGAGTGCTCCCCATTTCTTCTGTGTCTTGCCCTGCACTGCCTCAACATTCTTCCCTAAAGATGTGACCAGTCAGTATTGGACTGGAACCATGGACGGAAATAGCCCTTTGCTCTCCACAACGTACCCAGACCTTAGTATCGGGTACTTAGCAAGAAGGGTGGACTGAGACAGTGAAGATGACACTTTCAAGACTAGGGTCAGAGTGGTTCTGTGGGACCAAGAGCAGGGCAGTGGGCAGCGCATTCTCTGCCCGTTATTTTTCCTGCCTCCCACTCCACAAAATCAATTCCTTTTGGCAACTTGTTTGGGAGAACAATTTTTTACAAGATGCTTCGGTTTCTATACATATACCTGAAATAAAGAAAAATCATTATACATGTACAAGTCAACAAAGAAAACTGTACTCTATCCCTTGTTTCCATGTAACCCATATGTGGTGCAGAAGTAGGCTGATTTAGAAAAAAACAGCCCAGCCAGGCTTCCTATGCCTCTGTCTTGATTACTCATCTCTCCTTTCTGGGACTAACACTATCACTCAAAATTAGGGAAGGAAAGATTGTGGAGGTTTTAGTCCATGGCATAGAGCAGTCATTCATGGTAGTGGCAAAAAGCAGGAGCAAAGGGAGTAGCAGCGGCCCAGGCCACAAGCTAGCCTCTCTCTCCACCTTACATTGTGATGCCAGAGTATTTGCCCCAGGGTGCTCACACCCATAATCCCAGCACTGGATGAAGAATCAGTCACAGACTCCAGAAGCTATCCCATGACTGCATGAGGTGTTGGGGGTACAACTAGACACAAACCCTAAAAGCCCCAGACCTATCTGGTCCTGATTACAAGGGGACTCACTGCAAGCTTACAACAAGCTTCTTCAGAGCTTATTTCCCATTACTGGAATAAAATACCTCACAACAGCAAGGGAAAGGAGGAGAGGGCTATTTTAGCTTAAAATTCCAAAGGGCTCAGTCCAGACTCTGCTGGCTTGAAGGCGGAAGTAGAATACTGGAGTGGCCTGGTGGAAGAAAGTTGTTTAGCCCTTCCTAACTGGGCAGCAGAGACAGAAAGAAAGGAACTGGGTACAAGAGTGCACCCTTCTAAGTTATTTCCCCAGTGATTCACTCCCTTCAACAAGGTTCCATCCAGGAACATGAGACTTTAGGAAACCTGTTAGATATAAACCAGAAGAGAGGCCAAGCAATAGGGCCTTGCACGCACCCTCATCTGTGTGGGTCCTGCAGCATGACTGGGTGTGCAAAAAGTCACTGCCCACCACACCGTTGCTGCACAACTGAAGTCTGGCTTGGCTCAGGGCAGGTGGACATCTCTGGGGGCCTCAATGTCCTCAGACTGTGTGTAGTGCAGGCTCTGTCTACATCCTAGTCTTAAATGGACCTTTTTGCTCATGAGGGCCTTTGAGACAGATAGCTATGGTGTGAGGGTCTGCCTGCTTTATCCTGATCGGCTGTCTTTCCAGTCCCTTCCCTCGTTTAAGTGGGGCCTGTCCATACCCAAAATATTTAATGAGTATAAATATTTTTGAACATGTTCTACCCTTTCAAATGTAATTTTCTTTTCTTTATGTTTGTATGTTTGGTTAGCAGTAAAGAAGTAGACTAAAATATGTATTCTTATTGCATTTTTTAAAAAGGTGATTTGGACTCCTGGGAGTAGCAATTTATTTAGGGGAATTTTGTGGCTTCTTAAGTGACAATTATTAGAGATTTAGTTCTATTGATCGGGAGGCAGTCTTCAAGTGAATTTTGATCAATTAACTGTGTTACTAACTAATATTAATGTTTCCCACATACATACAGCACTAGTTGAGATGTCTAATAAATGTCTTTAATTACATGATGTAAATAGTCATGTTAGAGAGAATAAAGATGAATGAGAACATTTTCTTGCCTTTAAGTTTGATCTAAAATAGAACAAGATACAAAGCGTTCTCTAGCTTTTAGAGATACTGTGCTATTTTCTTCTTGATTAAGGCGTTTATAAATTCCTCCTTTCATCTTTTTTCCTTCTTCTCTTATTCCTCTTCCCCTTCGTATATCTCCCCCTCCTTTTTTGAATTCAAATCGCAGAGTTAAAAATTGTCATTACAAAACTCCAATCTGGAAATCACCACCACATGAAACAGCAAGGCTAGCTGCAAGAACAATACTAAAGTACAATAACCCCTAAAACTGTGTTACTGCCCTATGTTGAGGGAGGCAAATCTGTAGAGCGAAGTGATCATGGGATAAGGGGTCAATGCTGTGGGGCCATTTAAACACTCACATGGGACTTAATTTTTTGTTAGGGTACCACGCACTTCTAGAAGTTTTATGTGATCATTCAAATTTTATAGACCTTTAGTTTATTGTTTGGAGATTTATTTTCCAATTTATCATTTTGGAATTATATGCCTGTCTCAGTTACTCCTCTCTTCTTGTTGGGACAAATACGCGACACCCAAAGTGAAGGAAAGAAAAGGTTTATTTAGCTCACAGTCAGTGGAGTTTGCAGTCCATACTTGGCTGGCTCAAAGGCAGAGCAGCACATGGCAGAGGGCAGCCATTTATGGTGGAGGCAGAGTAGAGAGCTAATGGGAAGGGCAGCAGCTCAGGCAGCTAGCTAGCCTCTCTCCCCTCATCACATTGTATTGCAGAGTACCTGCCCCAGGGCCAGTGCAGCACCTATACCCACAGTAATCAATCACAAACTCCAGAAGGTGCCCTATAACTGCGTGAGGCTTTGGGAGGACACCTAGATACAAACCATAATAATGCTGTTCACCGAACTCAGAATCCAACCCACAAAACTGGGGTACATCCCTCCTTTCTTTTTAAAACAATTTTTTATTTTGAGACAATGTCTTACTAAGTTGCCCAGGTTATCTTTGAACTTACCATCCTTCTGTCTCAGCCTCCAATGAGATAGAATGATAGGCCTACACCAGTTTTTACTGTTTCTTTCACTTAGTTCAAAGTGAAAGACTTACGTCCAAGTAACTTAAATTCCTGAATCACTAAATACTCTTAAAGTCGCTGAATTCTATGTGGTGACTTGAGCGTTCCTTAAAGCTTTTTATTTTTTAGTGTATTTGATACAGGGTCTCACTACACAGGTAAGACTTAATGATCCTGCCACTTTTACCCTCCCTAGCACTCAGTTTTGGGGTGGCTCAGCACATCCACGAGCAGGGCTGGCATGCCCTCAAAGCTTTTAACTCAGCTAATTTTCACTAGGCTTTCTCTCCTTAATAGCACACTCTGCTTCACGGATGGGCCCTCCTGCCATGCCACACTTGCATGTTGTATGGTCCTAAGGGTCTCAGGATGTGTCTTCAGCTAGACTCGCTCAGTTTGGGGTCCTTCTGGCCACACACGTATATGTCTGGGCTCTGCTCTCAGCTATGTCTAGAGCCTCGGGTTCTCACAGAAAAACATATTCCCCATCTGAGGTCCTGGAGATCAGCACAAGCTAAATGGATCCCACACCAGCACTAAGATGGTTTCTCCTAGCTCTTTCCATAGTCAGAGCTGCTCTTTGCCTTTAGGCTTTATACAGAGAGATGCTATGCCAGCTCGGTCTCAGCCTTCTTGAAACCATGTCTTTGTGCTGGGAGAAATGTCAGCACCTCTTTGATGCAGGACCCTTCTAATCCACACTTGGCACAGGAAGATGGGCAGCTGCAGCTTTCATTAGGACAACGGGGTACAGAACAGAAGTGGGCACAGGAATTCACTCAAGTCAGTCAATCAACTGACACCATTTGTTGGAAGCAGGGGTTTTCACATGGTGGCGGCTGACGAAGACAAGCTCTAAGCATGGACTACAAGGGGCCAGAACCTCCAGTCACGTCCTCAAGCCCAGTTCTTTGGAAAATTCTATGCCTTGTAGATTTCCACTTGTAGCATTTTCAGCAGACAGCTTTTCCTTAGAGAATTTAAAATATTTATGTCATTATCCTTGTTTTTGGAACTTTCCCCAATGTTCCCTTTTCAGCGCCATCATGGTGGCACTAAGGTCTCCAGCTGTCCTTGATGGTCTCATGGGTAGAGCTTCTGGTTATTGTTTGGATCACAGGGGTGTGACACTCACTGGTGGATGAGAGTACTGATGAACTGATGTTGAAATGTGATTTGGGAGGTGAAGCCTGCTTGGAATCAGTAGTCACAAAGGACATGTCCTGGAAGGACTTGTCCCCCTTGCTGGGCCCTAGAGGACTCTCTTCCTCTAGTTGCCATGAGCTGTCCCTTCTAGGCTGTGCTGTCCTTCTTAACTGCCAGCCTACTACTAGAGACTGTAAGCTCTGTGAGCCACAATAAGTCCTGTTCCTGTAATTTGTGGGTGTTGGTACTGTGTTCTCCTGCCACAACAAGAAGGTAAGTGAAACCTGTCCTCAGACAAGGGCTACTTTTTATTAATCCTAGGATACTGCTGTCCTGTCTCCTGCTTCTTGCTACTCCTGTTGCCTGGGCTGGCCATTGCCCAGGGCTTCTGG
The DNA here is from genome assembly GCA_004027165.1 of Ctenomys sociabilis. NCBI lineage: Eukaryota > Metazoa > Chordata > Mammalia > Rodentia > Ctenomyidae > Ctenomys > Ctenomys sociabilis. The sequence continues at coordinate 158,686 of PVKA01000463.1, read as the reverse complement.
CCTCTGTACATCCTCTCCCCAATCCAAGCTGTCACAGAACCACCTGAGTGTGAGTTTTACAACTCAACCAAATTTGCAAATACAGTCCCGGTGCATTTACTTTGTTTAACACACAGTGTTCTATGCCATCCCTCTTTGCTTCCCCATTGCTCCATTAAATAGATTAATTTTAGTACAGTGATATAATTGAAGAAATATTAAGAAGATAGTAGGGAGAGGTTTTGTGTACTCCTTAGCTTGTTTATTCTTAACTATCAATGTCTTATGTTGATATGGTCTATTATTCATTATACTGAATACAAATTGATACAGTATGATTAGGTAAATTCCTTGGTTTATTTAGATTTGTATGTGTGCTTCCATGTGCATATGGGTATGGTACTGTGGATTGAACCCAGAGTGTTTGTAGTAAGCCAAATCCCCATGCCATTACTATTATTATTATTTCACATTTTGAGACAGGATCATTTAAGTCCCTAAATTGATTAAACTGGGCAGAAACTTGGGACCTTCCCTCCTTAGCTTCCCAAAAAGTTGGGTGTCAAGAATGTGCCACCTGCCTCAGCCAGATTTCCTTAATTTTTACCTACTGTACATGGTCTTCTCTGGAATACCAGGCAGAATTCTGGATTAGACCTCACCATCATGGCTCTGAGGGTCCTCTTGGATGGTGAGTTTCTCAGAGGCTGCACGTTTCTGATGACAGTGACAGTTTTGGCTAGTACTGCACAAGTGTTTAACAGAATGTCCCATTATTGGGGTCTATTTGCTGTCCGCCTCATGATTCCACTGGAAATGAGGGTTAGGGGAGCAGGACACGACAAGTAAGATATCACTGTCACTACAGCTCCCATGGGTGCCCATGTGGCATTTTATTGCATGCTGGCTGATCCTGGCCATCTTGCTGGGCGGCCTCACCTCACCATAGTCTCCAGGGCTGCCACGTGTTCATCACATAGTGCTGGAAGGTCCTCCCTTTCTTGTTGGTTTCCCTTTCTCCTCTATTCCCATATCCATCCATACCCTCAAATTTCCACCCACCTTCTCTGATATAACACATGTATCACCATCCTTTTCATCTCTGCTGTTCATTAGAATAATGATGGGTTTTTATGCAAACTGAAATAAAACAATGCCATCAGTTGACAATAAACAATTTCAGGGTAGGCCTAAGAAGCAGCAATGGTTATTGCTTTCAGCTGAAGCTTGTTCAAACTTGTGAGAGTTCACAACTAAGTGGAAAGGTGGGGATGTGAACCTGAGGTATTTAAAAAGAGCACCTACATTCATGCTGCTGTTCTGTTACTGGGTTCCTAGAGAGAGGCAAGGCAAAGTCCACAAGGACTGCATCTCAGTGCTCAGTAATTATGATTTGCCAAGCTCAGGAACATAGAGCACAGAGGGGCATATCTCCCTACCTCACTTGCCCGTGGCTTTGTGACAGGGGAACTAGATAGGACATTTCATGGGAAGTAAGACATTCACCTTCTTTGTCTGAATAAACACAAAAACTGTAAGTGTCCCAAGGCACTGGCAGCTTACATATTTTGCAAGCCTCCATGCTAAGCCTGCAGATGCTTAATCTCATCTAATGCTACCATTCTGATGCAGAAAAAATTTTCATTCCTGAAAATACAGTTTCAAGGACACCAGAGTTACACAACAGTGTGGGCAAAGTTGGCTTTCACTCCCAAAGTCTCCAGCTCCAAATCATTGAATCCCAGCTATGATTTGGGCCAGTCTAGAGTTCAACACAGTATCTAGTTTATACTTGTCTGCTCTCTTGTTAAGCCACCATAATACACATTTTGCCATTTCCCCACGATGGAGACTGAGCCCATGTCCTTCCACATGTGCACAAGCATCTGTCTCGGAGCTCTGTCTCTTCAGTGTGCTTCCTCTAGTCTAAGAAATGGACATGAGTATGACTGAGTGCACTGAAAATGCTTCTCCAATTTTTACTTAACAAGGAGATGGACTGAATATACTCAGAATACATTTTATTCTTTAAAAAAAAAATCACAATGATGTTATCAATGTTTGCAAATAACAAATTCCAGTCAGAAAATATTGCTTTTGATGAAGATATTTACTGACAGTAAATGCTAAACAGATCAGGAGGATGCACAGCTAATTGCTGTGTTCCTCTCTATCTGATGAACACATACTGACTGACTTTTAAAAGCTCAGACAGTTCACTCCAAAAAGGCCAAAAACTGGTCCATTAAATATCATGGCAACATCATTCTGAGAAAAAATGACACGGGAGCTTCTTGTCATTTCAGAGAATTAATCTGCAAGTAGGAGTTACCAATGCCACAAAAAATCATTGTAAAGAAGAATAAATTAGGTTTAATATAGATTTAACTTCCAAACAAAAGTCATAAGGTTCTGGAATTTGGTGCTACATATACAAATACAACAGCTAGGATGAATCAAACGTGCCAGTCTGCATCCTTTTTTTTTTTTTTTTTTAAAGAAAGGATGGTCGAGGCACTTCTGTTATCATACATAAATAATTCAATTTTTAATGTATTTTTAGAAGCAAATATTATAATGTGAATTCATATCTTAAAATCAAGTTGAACTTGTTACCTTTGATTGTGTCAAAGAAGCTACAGGTGTCATGAGAGGATTTCATTTTATATAATTACTTATTCTTTCTATTGTTTTCTGCTAGGCAGCTTCTTATTTAACTCTTATAATTTCAGTGCAACTTTAAAGAGAACAGAATCCTTCCTGTAGAATATTCTTATTTTTATAGCTCATAGAATAACTACCAGTATCTTGTAATATAATTTTCTCATTATTCAGCACAGCTTTGTATAAAATTATTGGCATCAATTCCACACAAATTTAATTACTCTCACATTTTACTTTTATAATTGAGGGGACATTTTACTCATTATTGACATTTTCCTGAAATCTTTTGGTTTCATTCACTGACTTTTCAAGGTAAACTTTAGGTTAATATTTCTTTTATGCCTTTGCCTCAATCTTAATGAAGTGATTTTAAACTGGAAGTGTATTCAGTCTAAAAGAGAATTTGGGAAGAACTTATATCATTGAAATGATCAAAATTTTCATAAATTATGTCAACTGCGCTTTTCAATTTAATCACTTCTATAGGTTTTGCATTTTGATTTGAAGCCATTTTGTTGAACTGATGTCTGAGAATATTACACTCTGTGATATTTACACTAACTTTTGAGATCTTGTGCTGTTACACTTTCTAATAAGTTCTTACAGACAGGACTATTGCCAATTTTTCTGTCACACTATATTTTCTAATTTGGAAAAGATGCACAAGATAGAAGTATGAGGCTAACCAGCAATTACGGAACTTCAAGGTCCATATAGAGAGTGAAATGCGTAAAACCAAAGCAGTCCCCAACCTCCCATTAGAAGAGAGACCCTCACGGACTGAATTTGGAAAGTGTCACTGCTCAACATTTAGTGGTAAGCTGAAGTACTCAGTAAAAAGTACAGAATGGATTGACATACCTCAACAGTTAAAATAATAGGATTCTTGTAACAGCCAGATCATTGGACTCTAGGACTCCAACAGAATGGAGGACACTAACCCTGCAAAGCTTTGAGGGCACTCACCAGGAGAAAGCCAGTCGAGAACGGGGAGGGTGCAGATGCAAAACCAATTCCAAGCAGCAGTGGCTTGCAGCAGCCCTCCTCACACTGAACAGCCACACGGTTTATTGTCTGTACCAGAACATCCCCAGCCCAAGTAATAAGTGTACACCAGCAACACACACAGACCCCCGAGGTCATTTACTCAGTGGTAAAGGACGCACTGATTTCTGGAAGGGGCAGCATCGTAGTGGCTTTCCAGGTCGAGGTCTGGCAAGGCTATCCGCTGTTCTCCTGAGAAGAAGCTAGGGGTGTAACTAGCACCAGCAGGAGGACATGGCACCACCACTACACTTTGGGAGGGAACTCAGAACAATGGAATGTTAAAAACTGGTCCTGGAGCTCAGTGACTGAAAGACACAAAGCAGTCACACAGGCAAAGTACCGCGACCTACCAAACGACTGAGCTGGGAGCAGGGGACACAGGTAGACAACTGTCACTGTACATATCAGGACAGGGTCAGAGGTCAGAGTGTGGAAGCAGAGTTTCTGTGGAATCCACTGCTATTCCAGTTGGGACACGGGCCTTACATCTGAGGGAAGAGGGGTGGAGAAGTGCTCTTGGGAAAGCTTCCCTGGCAAGGTACAGCTTCCCTTTATCTCAAACACTCTGAAGCTTTTGCATGAGCATCAGTTCCACTCTGGCTGGAATTTAACAGCTCCTTTTACTTTGGTAACTAGCAACCCAGCACCTTAAGAGTAGCAATTATAGGCTGTTGAGATAGCTCAGTGGACTAAGCGCCTTCTTTGGCAAGCACAAGAAACATGGTTTAATCCTTAATCCTGAATGCTATGCCAGCCCCACCCCTGGGGTATACTAAGCCAGGGACCGAGTCTGGGCATGGTGGCGTGCACCTGTAATCCCAGCAATGGGAAGGCTAAAAATGGGAGGATCACTATGAGTCTGAGTTGAAGAGTGATACTCTGTACCAAATACATTAGTGAAAAAAAAAAAAAAAAAAAAAAAGCAATTATGCTGTTTGGAAGAGAGGATGTGTGCGCGCGCGCGTGCACACACACACACACACACACACACACACCTACACACAATCATTATTCAGTTTGCATTCCAGTATTCTACAGAAAACATGAGTCTTTAACACTACACATATTTCCATTTGATCCCTGTGAGATTAGGAAAAAATCCAATAGTTTATGTGGTTGACACATCAATTATTTATGCAGCCAATTTTTAAGTATTTAATAATTCAATTAATTTCTAGCCCTTACTCCTTGCACTGGAGCAGGTTCTGTGGCCCTCTATCCCCATGTATCCTCAAATAGGCCATCCCTATCAAAGATCTTCTCATATAGTTAAGGGAGACAGAGGAGAGCTTAAACATTGTACAGTAAGAGAAAATAGTGTTCTTCCAACAGCAAATCTTAATGTTCAAGAATGATACTATGAAAACTCAGGGGGTAACAGAATAGAATCTGACCATAAAAGTGAGAGGCACGTTTTAGGGGAGGTTATACTGGCCTTGGTCTTGGCCAACAGATGCTTTCTAAAGGCCATGGAGGTAACCAGGGATGCTGCGGAAGGGTGTGTTACTGACAGCCCCAAGGTGGAGTGTCCAGGGGTGCATCTGCCTAGAGACAGCACAGCCAGTGTCTGGCTCGAGGTACCACTGTGAATCCTGGATGGGAAGATAAATGCTGCCTCATAAAGGACTTTTGCTGTGCATTGTAAGTGCAATTTCTTGAGCCTGAGTGCCTTAAATTGAGCCTCATTAGCTCTGCCAGTAGCCTAGTGCTCTACTTCCAGCTCTTGTGGTCTTTCCTACCCGTTCCCTTTCATGGCTCCCCTGGCAAGCTTTCAGCACCTGCCTGCATGCAGCTGCCCATACAGGTTCCCAGCACAGTGGGGTACCATTTGTAGCCACCTGTTTCTGCATTTTCTCCACAAATGTCCACAAGTAAACAGCAGAGCTGTGCGGTCGACATACAGGATAGCACTCAACTGCCCACCAGACTTCCATGGCTAGGCCTTCCAGAGAAAGAGCATACGCTAGGCGTGTCACAGGCATCACCCCACTCTCTCCATGCTGCAAATGAACCAGTCTGGCTCAGAGGCTTTATTCCCATTTATTGCCGATGAACTACGGTAGATGTTGGCAATAGAAGGAAAGAACACAGGATTGATGGCAGTTGTTTTTTGCCAGCCAGACCAAAGGATTAAATCAGTTGTCAAAGCTTGTTCAGGCAGCCATATTTTTCAGAATTAAACTTAGGATTTGGGATCGTCAAAGAATAGTAGGTAACTAATTCTTACTCTGTTTTATCCAGCTACCAACGATAAGTCACTATCATTAGTCAGTTGGTTTTAATAGTATTTATTATGTGTTTCATTAGGTTTGCAATGCATTTTCTTAGACTCTTGCTTTCAAGAAGTTTACAGGAAACCTATCTAGATATCTATCTTTTTTTTTTTTTTTTTTTTGTGGAACTGAGTATTGAACTCAGGCCCTCGCACTTGCCAGGGAAGCACTTATTCCACTGAGCCATCTCCCTGGCCCTCTCTATCATCTATAGAGAGAGGGGAGAAAGAGAAAGATAGATAGAATGATGCTAAGTAAGGTAGAAGAAATGTCTAAGTTGTCTCTCCTAAAATTTCCCAGTATTACCAAGGCAAACTACGAAACTGACACACCAAAGCCTCATGGTTGATATTATGACATAGCACAGTTCTCCAAGCTGAGCATTTTATATCCTATATTCACAGAAAGGAAAGAAATAGATGATGGCATGTTGCTCAACCTAGCCAGACATAAAGCAGATGATTCAGGGGATTAATTAACTTAGAAAATCCATTTGAGGACTTGTAACTCTATCAATAGTCTTACATTATTAATGGCTTTGCAGAATTTCAGAATGACATTAAATTCCCACTTCACCATTCTGTGATCACCGATAATTACCAGTGAAGATTATGACTTGGACAGTTTATTAGGTACCAGGCACTATGCTATGTAAGTTGCTTATACAATTTCACTCAGCTATCTCCGTGGCAATGCTTGATAGACATTATTATGGATATCTGATGTGAGGAGATAGAAAACCAGATGGGCTGGGACACCTTCCAATGCTCGACATGGCAGGCAGAGACAAAAGTGAACACAACAGGGCCGATTCCACTTCTTCTTGTATTCCAAAATCCACACCCCACACAACCCACAATCTTTCTGATTTTACCAGCTTCCCCCTATAGGAATAGCATCAGTTCCCTACTCAGTCTAGGAATAGTCCCCATGGGAAAATATTTATGGCTTCAGCAAGAGACATATACAAATGCATATACAGTGGCCATTAGATTTAATTTCACATACAGCCCAAAACACTTAGAAAGTGACTGATGTAAATGCATGGTAGTTTAAAACTCTTTAGAGTAAAAAATACTACTAGACAGTTGTGTCCTAATGAGGTAATAGTTGTATTACTAGAATTATTTCTTTTTTTAAGATTAGTTTTATTGAGAAAGAAATAGCAATGAGACAGTTTCAAAACAGGTGAATAGGACAGTTACAATAATTAATACATTGCATATTGTCTTCATAGTTATTCATAGTACAAGATGAATTATTTATATATCTGCCTTTCCCTACAAGTAAATTATAGTATTGTGTCAGAAGGAGATAGGTCTCAATTAACTCAAAGCTGAGTGAAGAAAAACCCCTCCTTTTTATAGAATTACATTTTAACATTAAACCTTGAGTTAACAGGACAAAGGTAAAGGTCAAGAGTAGGATGGTGACAAATGATTATTCTATAAATTCAGAAGCACAACTCAATCTGGAACTCATCCATATCTCACTCTTTTATTATCAGGTCATGATCTGCACCAGGGTTGTCATGCCAATTAACTCCCATAAGCCTTTGGTCACTCTCAATGCTATAATACCTATTTGTAAAAATGCATTTTAAAAAAGCAACCATGAAGTAGCAGTTTCAGACAGAACAGAAACATACCTGTTAGGAAAGTAAAATCAACCCAAGGAGAAGTGCACACAAGTTGTACACACTTCTGTCTTGACACTGCCACAAGCCAGTGCCACACATATCCCTCACACATTTTCTCACACGTTTCTCTCCACTGTGGCTACAATTTTATACCAAGTCTCTTCATGAGGCTATGCCATTCAGTTTCCTTAAAAAAGTTGGGATTGGGGACAAAGAACAGATCAGAAGCTACTAGCATTTAACTCTTGTCTTATTCTCAGGGATGTAAGAACAAGCAAAAAAAAAAAATGGCACATAGTAGAAATGGTAGATCACTCAGCTTTGAGTGACAGTCTTGTTTTAAATTCACTTAAAACAATAACAATAGGACTTTGATAACAATGTGTTTATATTTTATTAACCAATTTACTAGCCGTGCTTTTCATCACAGGCTTATATCAGATGCTCACATTACACTTCTTTTGTCATAGAAAAGTATAGTTGAGTGTGTTTCCATGTGTACTTTTTACCTATTTCACAGAAAACTGCAAACACTTTCAAATTTCTTCCAGGTTCTTTTCTCAATATATACACATAATTTTATTGCAGATCCACCACTTTTGCTATGTTTGGGGGACTGATGAAATTGTTATCTATCTTACCAAAGTGGTTTTTATAATGCATCTAATTGAATGTAAAATCTGGCATTTTACCCATAATTTTGAAATCACCCCTGTCCCTTGCACTTTCATAAACTGTTTTCATTTCCTGCCTGAGGCCTAGAAATCTGGCAGCATGACTTTCAGAAGATGGGCCTGCCGGTGCAGTGCCTTCTCAGCCTTTTAAGTGCCGTGTCTTCGGATTGCTTTGTCAAAACACATCACAGCAGCCACATCTGTTCATTTATTTGAACCAGAGAAAGCAGCTTTTCTTTTAAGATCTTCTTAAATCAGGCATATTGCTGCTTGATTAGTTTCCAAAGGTATAAGCCTTGATTCCCCGGCGGCCTGAACTTATCATTGACCTATGATAATTATGCATTTTTCTTCCACAGTTCTGTGAAATCTGTACTGGTCTTGGAGTGCGCTGGCTCCTGAAAGCACTGTTTGTCATCTACTGTGAAATTAATTGTGAATTTGGTCTGGTTCCCATAATCTGACAAATGTCCCTCAATATAAAAAATGTATTTATGATTAAATGTGAGGGTAGGGGACATTCGACAGAAATATAGGCCCCACCCTATCCTCACAATTTCACTATCATCAAAACAAGCCCACAACAGCAACATTTAAACAATATCTGAAGAAATGCAGTTACACTAAAATATTAGCACGGAAAGCACCCTGGGAATTTTAATCTGCCAATGCCCCTCAGAGCAAACTTGGGTGATCATCTCCTCCGGATTCAGTTTCCACCAGTAAAATAGAGACTGTGTTACGTTAGCGTCTTCTGTGCTATCATTTTAACAAGCCAATTGTAGAACCTTCTTGCCAATATGCTATTCCCACAGTGTAAGTCAGGTGCACACATGCACACACATATCCGCCCCCCACCCTCCCTGCTGACCCCCAGCATATGACTGAGTGAAGCCAATTAAATGAGAATTTCTTATTCTGTTGAAATTACTCCAACCTGTTTCTGCTCACTAACGCACCATGCATATTTTTTATGATTTTAAAAAATACATGTGTAACTAAACAGGTTAATTACAAAAAGCACACAGCCTCCAGGCAGGTAAGCTGAGCTGCCTCAAGGCAGGTGGGTAAGGGGCTATGTGCATGTCAAGGGCGCCGTACCCACTGGGCAAACCTACAGACTCCAGGGAAGCAGGAGGGTGTTTACAAGAGGTACTTTTTCATGCCAAGGTTGTAAGAAATGAAGGCAGGGTTGCATAGTGTACTGGCCTGGACCCGCAGGCAAATGCAGAAATGTCCCTTATCTACACTCATCAAATTACATCCTTATGTTGGAAAGCAATTGGAAAAAGTTGATAAAAGCTCTGTGGTCAAAAGCCCATGACTGCACAAAGCCTCATGCTGTCCAGCTCTCCAGTGCCACTGCAAACCTTTGGAAACACAGCTCTGGGAGACTCACGGGTACAGCAACACAAGGGTGCACAGTGATACATAGCTCATGAACATCCATTTTTAGTTATGAATCTAATACAATCATAACTTGATGGTCAAGTGTGTTGCCACTGGATCTGGTACTGGAAACATTTTCATGTGAACAGTTTTCCTTATGACTTGTTGCTTGGGACTTGACACACAAAGTAACATCTCCTTGGTGTCCATTACCTGATGACTTGATACCATTTCCAGTGAAAATGATGGGTTTGGTATCTCTAAGTTTTGGTATTTGCTGCATCTCTCAGAGCTAATTGGCAATAAGTACTCAAGTACTGCTGTGTGTTATTCATTATGCATTGTCTGTTTCAATTTCTATTTTTACAAACTAATAGTGAAGTTTGGCTTCCCTCTAATACTGGGTTTTGGATTAATCCCTCACCATCCTAATTTTTAAATCTGATTCTATCAGCAGACATTGAAATGTTAATAATATTAATAGGCACGAATCAAATAGGAATGAATGTGTGCTTCTCACCCAGAAGACTGAACATTGTTTAGTTGTAATTGTCATATTTGTGTGGACTTGTTGGGATGGGAAATATAATCCTTCCTTGAGGTCACAGCCAGAAAGATAGAAATACCACTGGCCAAGAGAACCTAAAATAAAAAACAGTCATCACAGATACAAGCCTCTGTGTGAGCTCTAAAATGCATGGCTTAAAGACTTCTGATTGATATTATTTACTTCAGAATTGCTCTGTATGATGTTTGGACTTTGTGCTGATGAACAGCACAAAAAGCCTTTGGGTGTGGAGAAAAAATATTTGACCTCTTGCTCTTGCTTCTCTGAGTGTGAAACACTTATTTTTTTACCATTTCAATAGGTAAATGGAAAGCCTAACTCTTCTCCATCACGGAAGCCCAGACTCACATATGTGCTCGAGGATGGGCTGACCTCTGTGACACAGGCCCTTGCTGTGACAATTTATGCTTTGGGGCTTCAGAGGGTTCTTCCTATGCATACTGCAATCCACCACATTTCCCTGGCAGCTTCCCGACAACTGTACATTTCCTGTATATTGTTTCTACAGATAGAAATATGGACAGTGAGATTCCATGGTGAAATTATACCTTCACCTTACATTACATATCTGAATGGTAAATATTCTGAAGACTGACTGCAAGAATATTCAGGATTAGATGGACAGAGATTGCCAGGACTGAATTTATATGTTCACTCAGTAAGCAAAAAGCACCAAGTATCTTTCATATTCCAGACAATGTTCCTGATTCTGGGAATGGAGGAATAAAGAGAATTCGAAATCTCCATTCCTAAAGTGATAACACCCCAAAGGTGGGAGGCTGCCAACAGACAGATGAGTGGGCAATAGTGTGCCGGAGAGGGACTGGTGCTAGCAAGGAGGGTGAAGCAGGCAAACTGGCAGGACAGGGGGAGGATATTTAATTTGGTTGATCATTAAAAAAAAAGCCTGAGAAACAGATATCAGTAAAAAGCTAAAAGGGGAAGAAAAAAAGGCATGGATACCTTGAATGGTGATGCAATCTTCTAGTAAATGAGTAATAACTCATGACAGAGTTTGGCTAAAATCTTCTGGAAAAGTGAAGAGATGAAGTGCTTCAGTAGAACCAAGGCATGGGCATGAGGGTGGCATGCAGGAAGCGTGTGAATAGGAGAAATGGGGACTCTGGGTATAGCGTAGTGAGCACAAAGCAGACGGGGTATATAGGGTATGCTTTGTGATTTTAAGGCACTAGGCATTTATCAGAGATGAAAATCTTTAGAAGAGCGCTGGCTGGAAGATGACATAGTTAACTGAAGAGGAGGTTGTGTGGTCAAAGGTGGAAGCAGACAGAGGACACTGGTTGTGGGATTAAACGTGGCATCAGAGAAGGCAGAAAGAATTAGCTGAATTCTGGATAAGGTTTGCTACTGGAACTCAGGGTGCTCATGAGTACAACGTACAATATGGTTAAAAACAAAATTATGAGTCAAAGACGAGTTTCCACACATGAGCATCTGGGAGCACAAAACTTCCTTGCCCTGACGAGGAGAAAGCCATCCCAGGAAGAGGCTTGAGGAGCGTGGGATCAAAGGCTTACTCTGCAGCGTGGTGTGTGTGAGGTGTCTGGGAGCCTTCCCGGTGGCCATGGGAGTCAGTGGCTAAAGAGTGTGCTGGTGAATTCAGGGCTAGAGACAGATATTTGGCAGTTGGCAGTGAGCAGATGGCATTTAAAGCTGGAGTGGGCCCAAGCTGTAGATCTGTTTCATTTTGATGCCCAGTGTTTTTTTTTTTTTAAAAAAGGGGAATTGTGCGCCTTTAGATGGAGCATAGAACGCCCAATTTCTGTGCCATTATTACTCTCCTGCCTTTTTCTCATTTCTATTTTACTCATGGATGTTGCCTGTGGCCTCACCCAAGCTTGTCCAGAGACCAAGAGCCTTGGTCTTGAAACTTCAGAGACACATGGTTTTGGTATCAAGTCTGTTACAAGAAAATGTGTGACAAATGAATGGTTTTTGATAAAAAAAAAAAAAAGGAATGTGCTCAACACAGAATAAAGGAGAGTCACCTACCAGAACAACACTAGATTATAATATAAGGCAGGAAATGGAAGAAAAAAGGTAAGCTTTGCTGGTAGGCAGATAGGGTGGAAGGAAGCTAGAAGGATAAAACAGATGATCCTGGAGGGAGGAACTGAGGGCGGTAAGAGAAAGCAGACACTGAAGTAGAGACGAGAACACAGCTGTAGCCACATGGCGGCACACTGGCGAGTACACAGCCAGCTCCTCCAGCCATGCTTTCCAGGGCAGTTCTTCCACTTCCTTGGGGTTGCAGTGACCCAACAGAGGCCTACTCCACACTGCACAGACACACCGAGTTCGTTTGATATTTTCCCCACTTTCATCACAGTCCTCTCTGTGCCCTTTTTTTTAATATGCCGTCACAGGTGTCTTGGTTGACATTTAGGGATTTAATCCAGAGTTTTGCATCTGTTACCTCCCATTGCGGCTTCCAAACATCTAAAGGGCCTCTTGCATTATGTGACAGAGTTGCCATTGGCTTAGAATTAGCTGCATGGCTCATCTGTCCCTAGAACTAGCTATGCACAAGGTATTCCAATTGCATTATGTTTGACATCAGACAGGATGTAGAAGCAGGGGGTTACAAATAGTCAGAGGTCACTTTGTCATGGAGATGTGCTACATCCAAAGGAAATCGATACTTCTTGGGCAGGGCAGCACCTATAACCTCAGAGCACCATCATATGTCTAGGTAATGCGATACCAAGATGAACACCTTCTGACCCCATGACTGATTGGATTTAGGTTTGGAACTTAATGTTCAGAAAGCAGCCTCTTGCTTATTAATTTAACTGTTCATCCCAGTTGCTATAAAAAGGTAAAAGATAAACACTGGGTGAAGGAATTTCCTTTCTTCTCTAAAAGATAATTAAAACTATGACTTAAGGGATAAAAATTAGCTTTCTTGTTTTTGTTAGAAATAACCATAGTTACATGATTTGGGTAAATTAATGAAATGATTGCTGTAAGCAAAAGAATCAGAAGCTGAAAAGGCTATTAAAAATTCTGGAATTTAATTAATTAGACTATATATTATATATATATATATATATATATATATATTGCATATACATATTACTGACTTTTAAATCCTAGGGCATAGGTTATAAGTGTTAGGGCATTCAAAATAAACAAAAAAGGGCTGGGGAGATAGCATGGCAGTATAACCTCCTGCCTGGCAAGTGCAAGGACCTGAGTTCGATCCCTGATGCTGCTGGGTGCAAAACCAGGAGTGGTGGCGCATGTCAGTAATCCCAGCACTGGGGAGGCTGAGACAGGAGGATCACTATGATTCCGAACTGCATAGTGGGAGCCTGTAATAAAATAAATATATAAATAAATAAACAAATATAGGGCACTAAAGCATGTCATCATCTAACTGAAAACAATATAAATGATAGACAATGGAATGTAGAAAAGATTGTGTTAGACGAAGTCTAGCAACAGTAACAACAACAACTAGATAAAAGCAACTCAGAAAAATTGGTAGCATCTGAAGGAGGCAGGGAGGAGCTGAGCTAGGCTTAGATGATGGGAACCTTCAGGATAATATAAATCATAAAGACAGCTAAGTTTCTGCCAATATTACCAGGGGGCAGGCCCTGCATTTTTCATACAGTACCCAATGTAATCCTTGCAGAGCCTATGAAAGATGGACACGTGTTTAGCTCCACACAGAGATCACAAAGTGATCACTTAAACGTAAACAGCACAAGTTTAATTAAGCTGGGAGTCAAAGGCTGATCAAGATTTAAACTGAGATCTGTTTTCTCATCATGTGCTCTGTGAATGTCCTGAAGAAATCCTACATTCCAAGACCTTAGTTATCAATAACAACGTTGCCTACTTCATTCCACTATATGAACTATCCCAAAATATAAATAAAGATAGAAGATTTTCGTATTATGTGGAGGAAGAGTGAAAGCATTCAAACCAGACAAAAGTAATTCTCTTCATGAGGATGAAAGCAAACATTCCACTAAAGATTGTAGCAAGAAAGAGGTCAGCACATACAATGGAGAGCTCAGCGTGTGCCAGGGTCCTGCTCACAAGGTCAGCGACCGTCCCCTCAAGGGTGTCAATGCTTTTCTCGAGGACTTACCAGACAATCTGACAAGGTATCTGGATGAAAATATGCAAAATCCTCACTGTTTACACCTGCCTTTCCAAGGACATGCATATAAGGACCTGCATAATTCGCAGATACATCTTCAAGAACCTCCCTAAAGTAGCAGGTCATATGACGTACATAAAAATGACTGTTGCTTTTCACTAAGTTGGCAAGAAAGAAATAACCTATGTGGAAGAAAATTCATCATCAAATATTAAATATCTATAATGAGTTGGACAAACAAAGGTGACAGAAACATAATATCAAGTTTAAAGTTTCTATTTGTGCAGTGAAACTAAAAAGAACTATAACGTCAAGTGAGAAAACAATTACTAAATGGGAGAACAATATTTTTAAAAGTACCACTTCTCAGTAGAAGTGTCAGCATGTATGTATGTGTGCTTGATGGATTCGCAAAGTATATGCATACAGATTCTGATTTTCACTTGAAGAGGCACTTCCAGGTGAATCTGAAAGCATGTCTACAGAAAGCTTGCCAACTTCCTTTTAGAAAAGAAAACTTATCAATACATCTTCTAAGATAGCTAGCTTGTTATTAGCACAAAAGCATTTATTGGGATACAACTGAGATCCAAAAGACATGATAAACATGCTGACTTATAAACAACATTATGTAGTTAACCATATCTCACTAAAGAAGACACTTAGATAAGGTCATGTATTCCTATTAGAAGGAAAATAGACTACTGTCTCATATGATATTGAAAATATGTCTTAGCAAGATTGATATATTTAAGACAAAAATCTCAATCAAATACCTATGAAAATTGCTTTTATTTCATCGTCTTTCTCTGAGAAAAGTGTTCCTCAACAAAAGAGAAATAGCTATAAAGAGGAGTAACTGCAATGATAACATTAGTAAATTTAAGGTTACTGTTAACAATTTTAAAAGGCTGTGGAAAACGTTGTAAAATATAAATCAATGATGAGTTCCCCAAACTAGTATTAAGCCATGTGTCATAAATGACAAAGAGAAAGACAAATATGCAATGAATAAAAATTGGCAAAAAAATATAAGCAGGAAACTCACTAAAGGATAAAAAAATACAAGTCGTGAAGGGATAGAAAGAAGCTTGCTTAATCTCGGTGCATCCAGGATCATGCAAATTCGCAGAGATGACGATTCACACCACGCAGTGTCCCCTGGCAAGCAAGCAGGAAGGTGTGTGCCCATCTGCACAGCCAGGCACTTGGCACAATCTTTGAGGTCAGCAATTTGACAGTAACTATGGAAACTAAAAGCGTGCTCAAATTATACACTGAGAAGTTCCTTGTCTAGGAAAGAAGGGGAAAAAATGGGTAAAGGAAGGGAAGGCAGAAGTAAAAACAGGCACAGATGGAATGAAGGAAAAGCTGGTGGTAGAGAGGGGAAGAAGAGAATACAGGGGGAAGAGGAAAGAGAAGTGGAAGAGTGCCGTGGGTCATAGCTAGATGTCCCCACAGGGTGTCCCCCATTCAGCGATGCTGCTTTGGGGAATGATTAAATCACAGCAGCTTGACATTGGATCAGTCCACAGATTGGTTTAGCACAGCTCTGGGTGTGGATGATTGATCTGCTGAAGAATGAAGACTCCTGTTGTCAGTGGGTAGCGCCAGCCAATTAGGCCTGCAGCCTGG
Source organism: Ctenomys sociabilis (assembly GCA_004027165.1). Classification (NCBI taxonomy): domain Eukaryota; kingdom Metazoa; phylum Chordata; class Mammalia; order Rodentia; family Ctenomyidae; genus Ctenomys; species Ctenomys sociabilis. The sequence goes on along the minus strand of PVKA01000463.1, from coordinate 142,683 downwards.
ATGGAATCACAAAGGTAAAAAGAAGGCAGTCGTGCTACTCCCTGCCTGCGGTGCCCCTCTGCCACACACCCTGCCTCTACACACCGTGAGCCAAAATAAACCTTCGTTCTTTCACATGGTAGGTGTTGGTATTGTGCCTGGCAATAAGAAAGCAACCAGGACAAACAGGAAGAGACAGAGAGCTAGATTATAAAGAAAACAATGCAACAATCACCATCATATCCACTGATGCCAAACTCAGTGTTCAAGTATTTATAATATGCAACCGTTTTTTGAAAGGGAGCTCTAATTTAAAATACATCACACCATGAAAGTGTACAAATAATTTAAAAATTGAGTACAATGCAACAGTTGAGTAACAAATACTCTGCTACTTATTCCTTATGAAATACAGTATATAGCACTCACAGTTACTGGAAGCAGTTGTGAGATACAGCAGTAGCCAAAGCTTTGGATAATATAATTAGTTCTTTTCATGTCCACATTTAAGTTTACATGAACAACTCTTGGTTGAGTGAAAACATGAAACTAATATATATACAAGTAAGAGTTTATCTTCTTTATCAAAACATCCATTACCAAATATGGAATAGAAAACATAAATTGGTGATGTTAGAAATAATTTGAAAGAGATAAACCAAGACAAAGTAATTATTTGACACTTTTCTGAACAAAATTGTTGGCTTTTATTTTTTGGTTATGAGCGGAATATATTGAGGGAAAGAAAGTTCCCGACTGAGAGAGGGAAGTGGGGGGGGTCCTGAGTAGGTGGACTCCCTGGCTTTTATTTTACAAAATATCATATGCCAGGTGTGGTGGTGCACACCTGTAATCCCAGCACTCGGGAGGCTAAGGCAGGAGGATTGCTATAGTTGAAGACCAGCCTAGACTACAAAATGAGCTTAAGGTTAGGCTGAAATACATAGTGAGACTCTACCTCAAAAAAAAAAAAAAGTAAGATGTTTCCCTATAAAATACAATACTAGGTTTCTCTTGCCTGGTCTCCATTCATAGTCTAACAGTATAACGTGTGCATACAGACACAGTTATATTCCATGATTCTTACTATAACATTGCCTTTTATTTTCAAACTCGAATTACTATATCTAACTTAAATATCTGGCAATATTATCGTATTCTTATGATCTTTTCTTACCTGCTATATATGATTAAAAATTTGATTACTTCAGTAAATACTGACTTTCTCAGTGTTTAATTCTTTGGTTATCCTTGAATCATATATGCTGTTAAGAATTATTTTTGGGGCCAGCGAGATAGCTCAGTGGACTAAGCACCTTCAGCCCCCTCTTTGGCAAGCACAGGGACCAGGGTTCACTCCCCAGTCCTGCACACCACGATGGTCTTGCCCCTGGGGCCTGCAAACAAGTTCTGGCCTGGTGGCACACACCTGCAGTCCCAGCATTGGGGTGGAAGAAAGCAGGAGGATCACTAGAAGTCTGATGTGCATAGTGAGATCCTATGCCAAATGAGTAAGTGAAAAAAATAATAATAATAATTATCTTTAAATTAATCTAAAAATTCTAAAGTTTGCTCGCTTTTAAGTAGCACTACTCCTGAAATTATGAATTTTATGTTATTTATGATTTTTTTCAAATACAATGGTTACTTAAATATTAAAATAAAATTCACCCAGGGGCCACTTGAGGCATCTCCTGAAACTCACCACCACCCCACGGCTCCTGTGGCCAGTGATCTGACTTTCACGATTATCTTTTGTCTTAAGAATCCGACGTGGCGCAATCCTTTCCCCTCTGAGTCTGCCTTCCCGCTGTGCTGTCCCTGGGCTTCGTAGGGCTGCCCCTCCCCCCCACTTCAGGCATTGCTGCTGGGAGCAAGCGGCTTGATTCTAGGTCTGGGCAGTCAGAAGTACATCCAATGTGAGCAGCTCTCCACGCTCACAGGGTTCCACTGACACAGCATAAACAACTCTGATTTAATTTTTAATGTATTTGGTGGAGGGACTCGGTGACAGGCTCAGCATACCCGGAGGCAGGGCAATGCGGCATGCGGCACTAGGAATGAAGCCCTCCTCCCTGTGCTTGCCTAAGCAGGCATTTAGTCTGCTGAGCTATCTCGCTGGCCTTCACAGAAATAATTCTTGGTCATGTTGCTAGATACAATTCATAAGATAAGAATGTTAGGTAGATTTGTTTGAATTTATTATAGTGTCAACTCATTTTCTTTTAAGAAATTCACTAAAGATGACCTGAAAGATTCAAGATAGGAATGAACACTCGCTATGCTCGAGACTGCTAACCTAGTGAGTCTCAGAGCTCGGCTGACTCTGCAGTGCTCCGTCATAGCGCGGGGCAAGCATGCCCTACTACCCTAGGATGTTGCTCGTTGTGCCCACTTGAGAAGTTTCCAAGTTCAATGAAGTCATTCAATAGGGAGCCAGAAGCCTTGAGCCTGTGCACCGGGAGGGCACAGAGATGAGCTAGGCATGGAGGACCAACCCCAGGCTGGACAGCCTACTTACAATCTAGGGGAGAAAAGGGTCTGGCTCTCCCCATTTACATCCTCTTGTCACTTTGCAGTCTGTTGCTGCCCCTGCACCATGCCACCCTGAGGTGGAGCCAGCTGATTATGGACTGAAACCTCCACAAAGTATGAGCTAAATAAACCCTTCCTTCCTTAACTTTGGCTGCTGGGTATTTTGTCTCTGCAATAAAAGAAAAGTAACTGAGACAGCAGATGAATGGGGAAGGCTGTCCCACACAGTGCAACTTCCCAGGAGAGACAACAGAATGAACTGAAAGGTGCATTGTGGGAAAATTAGCCAAGTACTTAAGGAAGAGTCAAATCGACAAGTGACAATGCAGTGACGGCACCGGGCTGCACACATCACTTTTCCATTTGCATGACTTTGCTCCTGATGCATGCTCAGTGAGGTGTCCTGAAGCACATTCAGCTGTCACTCATTGTATTTACAGTTTTTTTTATAAAACTAGATTTGCTATTAGGATGGCATTTTTATCATCTGCAGGCACAGCTGTATGTGAAATGAGAACTTAGTAAATGTGTACCAGGCCCTCTGCAAATTTTGCTTTAGACTGTGTTTATTCCAACGCCATATGTCTCTGCCTGCTCCAGTAATGGCTCGGATTAATAGTCCAGACAGAGCTATGCAAGCATCCTGGTATCAGCCCAAGCCCATGCTGAAGGCACATAAAATCCCTGATGTGAACTTATGCTGAGGGATGAGACGGAGAAATCTCAAGATAAACCAGTCTAATTTCATAGGGTCTTGTGTTAGGTACTCTTCTCTCATTGCTGGGACAAATACCCGGTACCCAAAATTAAGGAAGGAAAGGTTGATTTAGCTCATCATTTATGGAATTTCAGTCCATGCTCAGCTGGCTCCAAGGCAGAGTGGCACATAGCAGAGGGTAACCTTTCATGGAGGTGGCAAAGCGCAAGAGCAAAAGGAGGGGCAGTGGCTCCAGCAGTTAGCAAACCTCTCTCCTTTCCTTACATTGTAATGCAGATTACCCACCCAAGGGCCAGGGTGTAGCACTGACACCCACAATAATAAAACACAAACTCTAGAAGCCTCCCCATGATTATATGGGGCTTCAGAATGGGGGGCACCCATACACGAACCATAATAGGTCTCTTCTATTTTATTGCATAAACATTTCAATTTTGGTACATAGAATTTATAACATCCCTTTAAGGACTTTCAGTCAATGTGATTTAAAGAAAAAAAAATCCCATATAAAAATAATTCACATTTTTAAGCTAAATATTAATAGTCACATATTTTTTTAAAAATGGGTACATAATTGTTTTATATACTGAAATTCATAGTATATGAGAACTATGTTGTTCTATCATTTTATGCTCTATATGAAACATAAACCCTAAAAATAATACAAATTTCAGTTTCAATATCTATAATTTATTTCATAGCTTTTGAAATTAAATCAGAGTTATTATGCATATTTAACCTTTTGCAAATATGGGGATAGACAAACTAAAAGATTCACAAAATGTCAGACAGATTTTTTGAGAACTATTTCAATATCTCAAGCCATTTCCTTCTGAATTTTATATCTCATTTTTGTGCCTGACAATAAACATGGGCTTTAAGAAAGAAACAAACATGGTTGGAAAAGTAGCACAGTGTAGAGGATTTATTCATTTAGCACTTGTGAGGTTCCAGGCCCAATCCCAAGTACTGCAAAAATAAAAAACAATAAGAACATGAATCTTCTCTCTCCTGTCCTCCTTCTTCCCTGGCTCCTTCCCTCTCTCTCCTAAATTTGTTTCGATATTGCTGGGACAATTTGGAACCTATCCATGTTAACGCATATATCAAGATGTATCACACAGAATCCCATTCATTTCTCTCCACCACAACAGAAGGTAGGTGGTACTCTTAATCACCCCCACTTAGGGATGTGCAAACTAATGCACAGGAAATTTACTCATTTATTCCAGGTCTCACACCTAGGATAGAGCTGAGCTAGGATCACGGTCTGGCTCCAGACTCCAAAAATCTAACGGCCCACTCCCCCAGTCTCTCATGCTTTCTACAGTGATAGAAAAGCAGAGCAACCAGACTGTGTTTCTGTGCAAATGTTCTGGAAAGATAGAAGGGCCCTTGCACTGTGAGCATCACAGAACATCCTTCCCACTGCAAGAGCTCTTGCTCCTCTCTGGAGTATAAACCTTTGAAGCAGCTATTGATGCCAAAATGGAAAGATGCTGCAGTGACAAGTTTGATTTCCAAGCAGAGACCCAGTCAGTGCTCTGAATTGCATATTTTCAGAATCCAGCGCCTCAGCAACCGCATATGACGCCTTCTTTCTAATTACCATCGAGCATTTGGTGCTCTAGACACTATGCTGTCAGGAAGCTACTGCGATTCCATGCATGAGAGCCTGCTTAGCAAAAATATTTTCAAAAAGAATAGGGACAGCTGTCAAAGACAATCATAACCTTTGCAGTCCGAAGCATCAGGAAAGGAGCTGCTGGGTGCCTTTACTTGGCAGATGGAGGTGGGCCTAGGACTGGGTACTTACTGGAGCTGCATCACACACCTACCCCCCAGCATGCATTCCTTGCCAGGGGGGCAGAGTTCACAAAACGTGTGGTTGTGTAATTTTACTCAGACTCCCAATCATCCGTAAGCTGAGAAAATAGCCATTCTCACAGGCTTTTCCCTCCAAAAGACTTCATGGCTTAAAGATGTTAGAGCATCAATCCAAGCTTATGTAAGATACTGACGACTGTTTTTTTTCTTTTCTTCCCCATTTTTATGTATTTGGTACAGGGTCTCACTATGCAGCTCAGACTCGCAGCGATCCTCCTGTTCTCAGCCTCCATGGTGCTGGGATTACAGGTGTGGGCCATTGCACCCTAAGGGCAGGGAAATAGTGGCGTGCACGAACCTGGTCCCTGCGCTTGCCAAAGCAGGCATTTAGTCCCCTGAGCTATTTGCTGGCCTCAGGTGAATTTCTAAATCAGTGTTCTTCACTTTACCAAAGGCCGTGCATTTGTTGTTTTTTGGGGTCTTGGAGCTGGGCACATTTTCTCAGTGCTACAGGTGTACATCACATGTATTTATAAACATGTAAAAATATCTGAAAATTTGTATGTCGAGATCTGCACATACATGTCTGTCTTGTAAATTATAGACTGAGCTTCTGAAAAAAATTCTAATAGAACTATTTTTTTTGGCATAGGGTCTCACTTCAATAGAACTTTAGGATCAAAGCAGGTGTGAAATTTTCTGATCTTTAAACAGATGTGAGCACCTCTGATGTTAAAGATTTCATATAGCTGTATATTTTTAAAGTTAATTCCTTAAAGAGATAGGTTAACCTTTAAATTTATTGGATCCTATAAGGAATGGCATCTTCATTCTCTATGCACCTGTGCAAAACACAGACCACTATAATATTGCTGCTTTAATGGAGCTATCAAAGTGTCTCGAAGTCATTTATACCAATCTATAATTTATGTACCAAGGCAAGTCTCTGACAGGAGCTATTGCCTTGCTTAGCTTAATTTCAGTTAAGTATAAGTACCCAACAGTAATGCAGTTCCATTAAACAGAACTGTAATCTTCAGACTTAATCTGAATCAAGTTGTGCTTAATGTCTTATCTGGAAGGGCAAACCATTATTTAAAGAAAAACTTAATTTGGTTGGACTAATTTTCAGTAAACATAAATGTTCTCTCTTTCTTTCTTTTAAGGATTTACTTATTTATCTATGTAACTTGGGTAAGTGAGGTAGCTCAGTGGACTAAGTGCCTGCCTTGGTAAGCTCAGGGACTGGGGTTTGATTCTCGGTCCCCCATGCTGTGCCACCCCCAACCTAGGGGAGCACTGAGCTGGCAATGGAGTCTGGGTGTTGAGGTGCATGCCTGTAATCCCAGCACAGGGGAGCCTGAAAACAGTGGGACCACTATGAGTCTGTGTGGTGAAACCTGTACCAAATATATATATATATATATATATATATATATATATATATATATATATATATATATGAAAAAATAATATAAGAAAAAAGATTTATTTATTGGTCTATTTGGTACTGGGTCTGGCTATGCAACTGAGACTCATAGTGCTCTTCCTGTTTTAGCAACCGCAGTGCTGGGATTACAGGCATGCATCACAATGCCCAGTCTCAGTGGCCAGTAGAGAACGGGGCTGACACGACACTTGGTACCAGGGATCAAACCCGGGTCTTTGCGCTTGCCAGGAAGGTGCTTAGACCACCAAGCTATCTCCCCAGCCCAAACAGAAATATTTTGCATACAAAAACATAAAAGATGTGAAAAAAGCTAATCTAGGATGAATGTGAGTGCTGGCGATCATTTAAGAGTTACAGATGTTTTAATTATTTTTAAAATATAAATTCACATGTTTAAAGAGTTATGAGATATTGGAATGATCAAACAATTTCTTTATGATAATATATGGTAAAATCTGGGCTTAGGAAAATTTATATAGATTTAAAAGATTATTAATTCAACGTTATTCCTCAAGGGGGAAAGATCTGCTTGTGACTCTTAAAAGGCTATTAGTTTTCAGAAGTTCTCTAAATCCCCTGAGGGATAGATACTACAGTCAATGCTAATACATTGGGCTACTCTGGAAATTTTCTGATGCTGAAAATGGAGTTAGTCGATTGCTATATAATCAATCATGATTGACCATCTATTCTCATGTAGCTAAAGAGGACAAATCACAGAAACCTTTTATAGCTCCATTTTATCAATGGCCACTGCTACAACATTCATCTCGTTTGCGTGGGGGAGGATTCTCATCTATAGATGTCTATTAGCTCATAGTTCAAGCATCAAACACTTGTGTGCTGTAAAATTTTGACATGAAATAAATACAAATAATTTTCAAAGAGGTGCTGCCACCTGTTGGCTGCTCTTTTGTGACGCATCCCTGTGTTGAAATACTGCCTTGTGCAGGAGGAATGCTCAGGGAAAGGACTATGAAGATTTCAAGAAGCAGTGGAATACCCATCTCTGACAAAAGTAAACAAAAAAGAGGGATATAAGAGGACCATATGTAGCCGGGCGTGGTGGCGCAGGCCTGTAATCCCAGCACTCGGGAGGCTGAGGCAGGAGGATTGTTGTGAGTTCGAGACCAGCCTGAGCTACAAAGTGAGCTTAAGGCTAGCCTGAACTGCATAGTGAGACCCTGTCTCAAAAAAAAAAAAAAAAAAAAAAAAAAAAAAAAAAAAGAGGACCATATGTGGGTGTGTGTTCATATATATGTACATATATATGAACACACACCCACATAATAGGATAGATATACAGCTACTTTCTCTTGTTCAATGAGAAGAAAGTTTTGAACTAATTGTGTCTAGACAAGATATCATATCTGCATTTTTGTACTATAAATGCCTACTACAAACACAACAATATGCAATGTATTAATTATTATAACTGTCCTACTAACCTTTTTTTTTTTTTTTTTTTTTGGTGGAATCGGGGATTAAACTCAGGCCCTTGTGCTTGCCAGAGAAGTACTTATTCTACTAAGCCATCTCCCCGGCCCAACCTGTTTTGAAACTGTCTCATTGCTACTTCATTCTCAATAAATTATATTTAAAAAAAGAAAATTTCAGAAAAAACAAGGGATTCCATTCCTTCTCTTATTGGGATGGCTCCCACTTTTTTATAGGTTCCCACAAAGACTCATTTCTATGAAACCTCTTCCCTCCAAATGGTAACACAGGCACAGAAAAGGCCCATTTCAGAAATGGAGAAATAACTCAAGGTTTACTGAGATCAGGCCTGGGGGTGCTGGGCCCCCCATGCCGATGGAGAAGAGTATTGTGCACGAGGCCAGCGTCCATTCAGACTCAATGTTCCGCTGCATCATTATTCATCTATCCTGACGTCGAATACCCTTTCACTAGCCTCGCTCTCTAATCAGCCAGGGTCAAGTGTCTCTTTACTGCTTTACATGTAAGTTATTTAAGATTTCTTTCAAACTCCTAATGAATTCATTTGCTTTTGGGTTGAAAGCACACACGACCCCTAAGGAAATAATTGACCGACTGTAGTTACTAAGATTTCTGTTGAATAGATAATTATAAGATTAGCTTTATCGTTTTTAACAATTCAGTGACCTTGACTAGAAATTGGCCATAGCTTTGAATCCAGTGATCATCATTATTTATTCAAATATTTAAGGAATTAAAATACTAATCATAATTTGCCAAATTCTAACAATCACTTTAAAATTTGTCTTACAGACTATTCAGTAGAATCGTTAACAGCTATGGCGTTTTACTTTTTCCCATCTCCTTTAAAATTATTATGCACTCAAATTGATCATTTTAAAGTGAATGACTTAAGAGTTCTCTAAATGCACCTGCAGCCTAACTCAGCTGAATCCAAACATGTCTAACTCAAAGGGCCCTAGGCCAGGTGGCACCAACTTAATCTAGATTCCTAGTGCTCACCTTGGACTGCCCTTGAGTGGTAGGGCAGGCAGAAGCTGATATCACCACCCCAAGAGGCTGTAGGCCAGGCTCTAGTCCCAGCAGCTGCAAGGGACATTTTCCCCTTGTAGGGCAGGGCTAGCATCCAGGGTTCTGCTTTCTCTCTACTTCTCTGCTCCCTCCTGCAGATGAAGGTTTCAAGCTCAGCTCTGAAGAGACTCTTTCAACAGAAACCCAAGTAAGTTCTGAGGCCAGCAGCCCCTGCTGATGCCTGAGAAAGTGCAAATATGCAGACCCCCTTCGCCAGCTCATCCGGCTGCCCATTCCCCCCCATGCCTGCCTTGCAGCTCCCCAACACAGGGGCTCTGAAGACCTTCTCCAAAGGCAACTGCAGTGGGCAGCATCTCAAGTCTTCTCCTGCGATGTTACCATCTGGCTTTCCTCTCCTCACTGCTATTCTATCACCTGTTGCTTTCTTACTCTACACTCAATCTCCATCACCATGTCCACTCTGCACAGATCTGCACTAAATACAGACAAGCACAACCCCTAAAATGCCTTCCCACCATGTCTCCTTATGGCCTCATGATAGCACCAAGGTTATGTTTTCAGTTTATTAATTTACTGCTGCAAGGCAGGACAAAAAGCAGGCAGCATGCACGTGTGCATGCTGACCTCAGGACACTCAGGAAGGAGCCTGTCCAGAAGGGCAGGGTGGGCTCAGTGCTAGGGAGATCGTGGTCACAACTGTCCCACTGACCACCCATTTGCTTTACATCCTAGGGTGACTCAAGCCATCCAGTCTCACCATCCTGTGTCTTCATGGGATTGGTCTGGTTGGAGCTGTTTTCTAAGTGCAAGATGTAGAAACCAAGACTCACCTGGGGAAGAGCAGCTGGTCATGCTGCATTTCAATAGAAAAGACACTCGGGGGTTTTGGAGTTCACCTCCTTCCATGGTAGGAACTGACGTGGATATTGTACATCCACATGATGAATTTGCAAGACTTTGGGCTAACCAGGAAAGGCAAAGCTTGCCCCCATTACTGTCAGGAAAGCCAACCAGAGCAGGAGCCTCCTCTTGTGTTCTACACTTCAAAAGCCCTTGCCTAAGTAGGCTTTTTGAATTCCAAGTTCATCTTTCTGTAGAAACAGTGTTCTTATGATCATTAATTGCAAGCTCTCCTAATAATATTAGTGCAGTACCATATGGAGTGAGTGTGTGAGTACGCCAAGGTGTCCACAAGCTGGTGACATGGTGACATGACCTGACAGTGAGTCTGTGACCCTCACCTGGGATGAAGAGAGAGTTATCTACCCTGCCCTGGCCTGCTGAGTTTTTTTTTTTTTTTTACTATTCTTCACTGCTCTAATGCATGGACTGTACTGGGCTAGACTCTGTTGCTTTCTTTTCCCCCTAGCAAAGTTCCTTCCTTGCAGTCAAAATGGCACTGGCACTGAGCATTATTAGCACTGTCCCCTTGTGTAGACAGGGATGGGGGGTATAAGTCATCAATGTCTCACTTCTGGTGAGTTATTTGTTCATTTTTTGAAGCCTATCTTTTAATAATTAGGCTTTACCCCATAGAGTTGCAGACAATATTGACTGGCATCTGATAGAGAAAACTGCATCCATGCATTGAACCGCTGTGTTCATGGCTGAACCAGCATAAAGCCAAATGCGATCTTTTGTTTAAATGTATTTGAAGATTCCTGAACATATTCCTCTCCTAACACTGTGGATATATTAAAATGCAGAGTCCATGAGATCAGGAGTCCTTTCTCTGGCAAATAGAGTTCTTAATATAGAACAATTAAATTTTTGTTCTCAGATTACGGCTTTATAGAAATTTACAGCTGGAAAAGTCTCTGTACCTCCTGTATTGCCAATATCCTGAGCCATGAATGCCTGAGGATCTAAGGAAATCAATGAAATATCTGCAGAAAATGTTTTCAGTTAGAACTCACTGAGTATTTTCAAGGAGCTTGGCTCTCCCAGGAAACCCACTTAAGGATACCTTACAAACTCTAGGGCCCCAGGACAGAAGCACAGATCTTGTCCACATTCTAAGTGAGAATCATTTTTCTCCCTGTCTATCCAAGTCTGCGCTGCTCTGCAGGCGGGGGCTGCTGAAAGCATAGCGAGGCCACATGTCTGCAGGACTCCTGTTTGTCAATCTGCATCTGGCTTATTCTGAACACATATGAAGGATGGAGGACAAAGTATACTGAACTTCAGTGTAGCTGTCACACAGAGCTAGCAGTTGTTAACATTTTGGCATCTTTCTATCCTCTCCTACTCTTCTGACAAGGGATTTTAAAACAGATCGAAGGCATCTGACTACCTCATCTGCAAAGGCTGTAGCGTGCATCCCCAGAAGGGAAGGATAGGCCATTATCCCCAATTAATTAGATATTCCCAGGCTGACTTGGAGAAATCCTTTCAGGCATCTAATTCAAAATTCATGTTTTAAAATTAGTTTGTTTGGATTACAATTAAAAAAAAAACCCTGCACGTTTTACTTTGTTGGCTTTCATCTATGAAGTCTCTTTTATAGTCTCTGGGTTCCTTTTTCAGACTTGTTTCTTCTTTTTTTTCTTGAAGATTCTCCAACACTGTAGGTTTAGCTAATTATAACCTTGAGCGATCCTCTAATTTGCTCCTCCAGCCAACGGATACCCTAACATCTGGCAGCGAGATGCAGGTGATCTTCATTGCTCTTGCTCCATTCCATTTCATCTCAAATGGGAACAAGCATCTCTGGGGGGGTCTCATGGAGCGCAAGATCAGTGGAGAACATGCTTCCATCTTTCAATCTGAACCTCCCTCCTCTCTCCTAATAATACGAGCCATCACAGGGATTTCTTTCCGTGCTGAACACCTCTTCCCTCTGCATGTGCTCCTACTCTGAAGCCAGAGATCGGCTGTAATAAAATACGCTCCAGGCCTTGAGGTGCAAATCCATGCATAGAACTGACTGGCACAATCCTAACACACAGTAAGTTCTCAGACTTTACGCTTAATTGAAATCAATTTCATTTCTCACTCATAGCAACTGTCACCCTGTTATTAAATAGACATTCTTGTGGATTGAGATACACAAAATCCCTCATACTCCATCACTGCTCTCCTTTGTCAGTAGAATAAGAATGCCTCTTGCTTTTCATTGTCGAAGACAGTGTCAGCCTCCACGGGATTTAGTCCTTATCTCATATCCAAAAGTGATAATGAAAACAAATACTGCACAGTAAGACATTAGGCAGTCAAAAGGCTGAAGACTCAGAATTCATCTTAGGAAGGTAAAATAAGTACATTAACTAATTTATACCTTATGGTTGCAGGAGAAATGAATGTTCCTCGCAGTCACCACCAGCCATTGTACCGCGAGCCAGCTCACCCCTTCAGTGACTGCCTCTTTTAAAATCCATACTGACCACCAGGCTATGAAGTAAGCATCGCTACATGGATCTCCCATAATGAGAAAATTGGCAAAGCATAAACAGAACAGATTTCTTTTTTGGCATTCTCTCAGGTAGAATCACAATTTATTCCTAAGGCGAAACTAAGGAATATCATCATTACCAAAATAGACCAAATCTAAGGAACCCTGCTCTCAAGCTTGCCTTTGGCATATCATAGCACAATAAATATCAGCACCTCTCAATTTACAGTTAAGCCAACAATACCTTATTCATCTTTTTTATTGAATTTTCTTATTATTCCACTTTTTGAACTTCTCAGGAATATCACAGAATTCCTGGAAAACAGACTGTTCTAGTGAAGACACTTCAAGAGGAGAGGAATAATCTGATCATTTGTCCTTTCACCCAATAACTCATTGATACACCATAGTTACAGTTCTGCTAACACCAGGGAAAATGTTGAAAAGGCATAGCACTTGCCACTATCAGGGTTATTTATTTATTTATTTATTTTTACTCTCCCTTTAGCCTGGAAGCTAAATGTAGGTCCCAAATTTCATACACCCTCCCAAAACAAGGCAGGGAAGACCTCAGAACTTACAATCTTCATACAAGACCGATCTTGCCCAGAAGAAGAGGCAGTGGCACTCTGAACTGTGTTTTCAGAGACTCTACCTCACTGGTCAACTGAGAAACGCCACAGTGGGAAGAGACTACGGAGTTTCCCAGTTGACCAGTTGTTATATACTAACAATGACTCCATCTTGCCTCCATGACTCACCTTCACCCTAGTTCTAGGAAGTACTAAAAAGGACAAAAATGTGCTTTATCCAAGGCTACTGATGCGAGAATTGGCTAACTACAATGCCTTCGTTGAGTTAACATACCATGACTTTACATCGTGCTCTGCCCTCACATTGTCCAAATTAGGACATTTGCATAGCTTTCCCCAGGTGTTCTCCAGCCAACCCTGTTAAAGGTCATAACCATAATAACCTTTGCTATTGGCTTCTGTAATTGGCTTGCTTAATGAGTAATCTTGTGGTTTGGGGGCTTAAATTGCTGTGCCTCCCCTTACTCGGGGTGCCTTTCTGTCTCTTAGAGTCAGAGGGTGCCGCTGGGTACCAGCTAAAATAAAGTGCTTCAAATTTTTGGACTTGTCCCATTGTCATTTGATTTTTGAGTTACAACACCAACGACCAATGACCATCTAAGCTTGACAAAAGCAGAAGTCACAGAAGTGCTGCCTCTGACCTCCAAGAGGTCACAGTGCAAGGTGAAGCCACCATCAGGGGTCTAACAAGGGATATCTGTTGCCAAGGACCAGGTGATTGTGTCCCCCAGACTCTTTGCTCTTCTCAGAAATTCTTTTCAGATTGACATATGTGAGCATCATATTGTTTTCTTAGTATAAGATCCTGAAAGAATGAATAAAGTCTGAAAGGCACAATAGATACAGCAAAAGAGAAACTGAGCATAAGGAATAAACAACTGAGATGCAGAGAAGGAGAAAAGACAGGGAAAAAATAAAGGGGAAAATCATGAAGTATACCTATGGGACAGCTAAGAGGACTGAAATATTAATTTCTGTCAGGTTTATGAAGGTAGCAGTTGATGCTTAAAATTATTATTTTGATCATTTTTATGTGTTTATATCTGTAATCTGAGCAGCTACATTGAATACAGCAATGTATAATCTTATAACTACCAATGAATATCTTTCTTCTTGTCTTTGTGTTTTCTGTTTTTTATTGTTTGTTTTTTTAAAAATGTGTATCCTTTCTAATGTCTTACCTATTATTTTTATATTCTCTTTAAAATAAAACTAAAAAGAAAATTAGAAAGGATAAGGAAAATTTGACAGAGTTAATGTTCTAGCTGTCTAATCAATCTTACATGCCTGTATCTGGTGGTCTGAGCAACAAATTTGATGATAACAGTATGCAATATAACATCCATTGTTAAATTCCTATTCTTGTTTCAAAATTCTTACAACACTGTGAACACTTAGAAACTGGGAAGTTTCTAGATCAAGCAACAGCATTCTCATGAGTAAGATGCACGATCTTATAAAAAGATGGGGTCATCTAGCCCTCTTTTGGCCATAGGAGGACCAGAAGAAGGGGGCTGTCCATGAACCAGGAAGAGCGTCTGTGTCAGACCCACTCTTAAAGCATTTCCACTGTCTTCTCTCCCACCAGGTCTTGGAAAAAGGAAGAAAGAAACTCTCAAGATCAAAAGGATTTCTTGAAGATGATATCAGAGAAGTGAGTGCCTTGAAATACAGGTAGAGGTGCACCGTCAAAAAGCAAGGTCCACACATGCTGTGCCAGCCCTAGCCCTGGGAATGCTGAACTGGCCACCAAAACTAATCATAGTAGTGCATGCCTGTAATCCTAGCACTGAGAAGGCTGATAAAGGAGAATCACTATGAGTCCGAGCTGCATAGTGAGGCCCTGTACCAAATACATTAAAAAAATTCAAGGTCTAGTGTATTTCACATGATGGGAGGAGTGCCATTAATAGAATTTTAGAAACGTGAATTTATGTGTAAGGCTATACCTTGTGTTTTGCTATCACCGATGAGCTCTGGTGAGCATTTTCATCATGTTTATAGTTAGCAAATGGAAATTTAAGTGACATACAGATAATTATATTTATATATGTAAACAAAAATTCCCCAAAATTGCAGTGCTGAAGCATTCTGATTCCAGAGGGCTCAGCCTACATCTGTCCCTCCAGCATCCTCATGCCATCTGTCCCCTCAGCCATTTCACTGGGGCAGCTGCAGACACATCTGCCAAACAGGGAGGACAGATCTCACTGTGAATTGTCTAGACAAAGTGACACTCTACAGTCATGTTTAAATGTGTTTAAAAGTCTTAGTTTGGGGCTGGCACAATACAGTGGACTAAAAGGCCTGCTTAGGCAGAGTGCAGCAGCCAGGGTTTGATCCCCGGAATGCCACGCTGGACCCACCTGCGGGGTGCACTGAGACACCGATTGACCCTGGGCATGATGGCATGTGCCTGTAATCCCAGGGCTTGTGAGGCAGAAAACAGGAGCATCACTAGGAGTTTGATCTACGTGTGAGACCCTGTAGACCTTGTCCTAAATACAGAAAAAGTCTTTGTTTCTTTTTATAGACAAAAACAGTCTATGACCCTAAAGTCTAATTTCTTCTAGACTACAATATTTAGCTGGAGGATCCTGTCCTCAGTTAAAGATCTACTGTTTCTGTATCACACTCAATTTCCTGTTGCTGGTACAAAATATCAGCCACACAAATGGGAAGAGGCTCCTTTTGGGTCATGATCTTGGTTCATGACTGGCTGCTTCTGGGGCAGGAATAGGGTGAGAAGGGCATAGCGGAGGGAAGCGGCTCCTCCGTGGCAGCCAGGGAGCAGAGAGAAAAGCAGGGAGCAGGTACAAGAACACTCTCTTGTCAGTCATGTCCTAGTGATGCCCTCCAACCAGGCCTCATCTCCTGAAAACCCAGTCAGCCTAGAGCCCCACCTACTGATGAATAGAACACCCCACAAACCCTTCTCCTTCCCAAAACCCCACCTACAAACATAAAACATTTCAGGGACAGTTTGATTTAACAGGAGACTCCTTTGATGTTTTCATAGCCAAAGGTTTTCCATTTAGCTTTCCTTTTCAACTAGGTTTACAATATCTCAACCCTGTATTTGTCTTGCTTCGAGCAAGTAAGCAAGCAAGCAACCAACCAACCCATCCACCCACCCACCAACCAGTGCATAACACACCAGTTCTAGGGAGCCAAATGGTATAACGACACTACTTGTTTTCAAAAACAGCAATTATCCACAGATTTATTAACTTTGCTATAATAGTTACAAGCACATGTGTGTACACACACACATATGCATGCACACATGTGTAAATAATTCACACAAGAATGCCAAGAGCATAATAAACTCTACTCTTTCCCTAAACATTTCTATCCATACTGTGTCCTTCCCAATGCATTTACATATCTCGTGGTGGATGACATTTTATGTAACAAATAAAGTTATTGCAAGAAACAGGAGGTAGAGCATCTAGACTGAAGCATTATCTTCTTTTCCTACTTTTGGCCTTGGAAGAAGGAACAATAAATGGAGCTGCACAAAGTAGAATTCATTTCCAGTGGAAAAACTCTTCTCATGTTATATGAAATCAACACTTCTATTTAGATAGATTTACTGTTAGCTCGTTTGGAAAGATAATTGCCAAAGCACAAAAGACACAAATGAGGTTGTGAAAAAAATTGTTTATAATCAGTATTTTCTGGAAATGAGACTAAGGTTTTGGTCACTATTTGCAACCTTTCCATGACAACAGAAGAATGCAGGTAGAAGACTTGATTCTCTCTGTCCACCCCAAGCCCTTGGGGCAGTGCCAACTGCACTCCTTGGAGGAAACTGGGGCCAGGCCAGATGAGGAGGAAGAGGAGGAGGATGCCTCAGGCTTCTGCAAATTTACTGATCACTATGCAGCACAGGAGCAAGACAACTTCGGCAACTAAAATGTCCACCTCTTTTAAGCATCCAAAAGCCAAGACAAACTTAAAATTTCACTGTGTCTCTTCCCCACTCCTGAAACGCTTCAGCTAAGAAGCCTCCTGTCACAAAGATGAGACGTAATTGATTTCTGATCAATTTTCTGCCTGGCAATTCCTTGCTCTCATGCCAAGTGCTATTCTTTGTGTCTAGGTGTCCCCTCAAAGACTCATGCAGTCATGGGGTGAATCTAGAGTTTGTGATTAATTATTGGGAGTGTGGATGCTGCACCTGCCCTAGGGGAATCAACTTACATTACAATGTACGGTGGGGGGAGAGAGGCTGGCTAGCTGGTCGAGCTGCTGCCACTCCCTTTGCTCTCTGTTCTTTGCCACCAACATGAACTACTACCCTCTGCCATGTGCCACTCTGCCTTGGAGCCAGCTGAGTATGGACTGAAACCTTCAGTGACTATGAGCTCAATAAACCTTTCCTCCCTTCCTTTTGGGTGTCAGGCATTTGTTTCATCAACAAGAGAAGAGTAACTGAGACTAGAAGCTTGCTGCTGCCAGGGCTTCCCACTCCTCCAGCATCAGGGCGGCCAAGGAGGGAGGGGAGAGCCTCACCTTGGCCTTCACACTGTCTGGTGTTCAGGACTGACTGGTGGGGGATGACTCTTCCCCCTATAGAGTGCACTCTCCAGTTTCTTCAAGACCCTCTGTTGGCAACATCTTAAAGCCTCCCCACACACAACACCCAGATGGCACCTCTATGCTTTACCTCCCAAGACTCACCCAGCAGTTAGTACTTGTTAGCAGTCCCAAAGCCATGACCTCCTAGCCTTGGCAGGTCTCCTGAGCAGAGCTCCTTTTGAAAGTGTGTGAAAGGGTCACAGGGTAGAGTCCACACCTTTGCCTTCTGCTGTCTCCACCTCTCTCTTCTCTTTCCCCCTGAGATGCATCCCTCATCTTTTTATTTTTTTATTTTATTTCATTTTAATTTAATTTAATTTTATTTTATTTTATTTTATTTAAGACAGGGTCTTGCTAAATAGTTATGTTACCCAAGCAGGGTTTCAACTTGCGATCCTCCTGACTCAGCCTCCCAGAGTACTGAAATAAAAATCACATGCTAGCATACCCTGCTGTTATCTGTGCCATCTTTCTACTCTGTAGTCCAAAGGCCAGTTTTTTTGTCCCTCTGCTGCTATGATCACATTACACCAGGATCCTGCCTGGAGGCTGATACAGGCTTGAGTCCTGGTATAAGATGGAGAAATACTAGTGTGAAAAGAACTCATCCTTCCATGAAAACTAGGTCCAAATGCTTGAAAAAGAAAACATCAAAAATTGTTGAGTTACAGCATGTCCCAGGGGCGGGACCAACATGGCACTATGGGGATTGACCCTGGCTGTTGCCCTCTGCCTAATCAGGCACTTTAGTCTGCTGAGCCATCTGGCTGGCCCTCAAAGTACTTTCTAATTCCTATTTTTATTTTCTGTAATGCAAGTTACTTAGTAACGTGCTTTCAAGTTTTCAATTACATTTTAAATAATCATTCACCTTAATCTTAGCTAAACTTAGTTTTAAAATGGTAGGTCTTAGTGAGAGTTCAAAAATATTTGTTTGTGATTTTTACTAGTAATTTGTTTATTAGTGAAAATAGTGTTAAGACGATAGTTGCCAGATATAGTCTAAATACATGCTCATTAGACCAAACTTGTTTACTACTGGACTAGATCTCACCAACGTGTAGCCAAGTCATACAAAATATAATTATAGTTTTCTCCTATAATATTGTATTTGCCAATTGTTCATTGTAATTTTGTCAAAATTTTGCTTCATGTGTAAAGACTACACTACTAGCAGCATATAAATGTAAATGCCTTATGTTTACTAATGCAAATAATTGTTGAGCTATGCACGAAGAATACAATGGTAAAAGATAGAAAGAATCATTGAAGAATATCTGTGTTTTCAACCTGCCACTCAAATAACTTCACATGTCTCTTTGAAAAGAAACATCAAGTTGGGGCAGTGGCAGCCATACTGCATGTTAAAATTTTACTCTGGATAAATTACGAGGAAAACACATTGAGCACAGAAAATAGAGACACACTTCCATCCCCATCCTAGCAGAAATCTGGTAAATAAATCGACACAGTCAAGGCTTGTGTTAAAAAAAATGCTTATTTGGCCAACATACCATATTTATGATTTTTTTCTTTCAATTAGCTTTTTGCACTGATTGACCATCTCACCTACCCACCATTTCTGACCTCATAAAAATAAGTGCTTCCTTTGTGTCATATTACCTCTTCCTTTTGGTTTGTAGAGTTAAAAGTGAAAGAGAAAATTAAAAATTCTGAGGCACAACACGTGGACAAAAACAAAATCCCTTCTCTTTTATTTGGTTTTTCCTTTTTCTTCCTTCTTTTTCTTTTAATGTATTTGGCTGTTAATGTACTTGAGTTGCTATGCAACTCAGACTCCTGGTGACCCTCTTGCTTTCGGCCTCCCCAGCACTAGGACTATAGGAATGTGCCACCATGCCTGGACTCGGTGGCTAGCTCATCCAGCCCAGGGGGCAGGGTTGGCTCGGCATGTGGTGCTAGGGTTCAAACTGTGGTTTTTGTGCTTGCCTAAGCTTGCCTAAGTAGGTGCTGAGCTGCCAGCCCAACATTTGGCTTTTTCCATTAACCACTCTTTTCATGCCTGTAGATCCTATATTAGTTTACTTATGTTCCACATTTGTACTTTATGGGAAATCACCGTAGACCTGCTTCCAGAAGGGGACCAACCTCCCCTACCTCCATGCCAGCCTGTTAAAGACCTGATAGCTTCCAGCCATTCCAGTTTCCTGGAGCACAGATTCAGGTCTTCACCCCTTCTCTGGTGTCTGTACTGAACAGCTTCTCTCCTGACTTCGTGGACTACTCAACTTTCCTCTCTGCAAGTTGTCTGTATGCTGGCCTGGCCCTCATAGCCTTCCTCTCTCACAAAGCCTTCTCTCCAGCACACAACTTCCGGTTCTACTTCTAGGTGATGCGACTGGAGTCTGCATGTTGGTGTCCCTCAGCACTGCGCTGGATCGCCAGTGAGGGTGCAGAGAGGCTTATAAGATCGCAGGATGACTTTGTTTTTTAAATTTTATTTATTTATGTATTTGGTACAGGGTCTCACTACACAGTTCAGACTTGTAGTGATCCGCCTGTTTTCAGCCTGCCTAGTGCTGGGGTTACAGGCATTCGCCACCATGCCCAGTCTCAATTGCTGGCTCAGTGTGCCTGGCGGTGGTACCAGCATGCATGTGTGTCCAGGATCGAACCCTGGTCTCTGCATTTGTCAAAGCAGGCACTTAGTCTACTGAGCTATCTTGCCAGCCCCACAGGCTGACTTCCAAATCTCCACTGTCATCCATGATGGATACACACACTCTACTCCTACAAATTTGGGGCTTTACCTGGGAAGAGGCCGAATGTGCTGGGTTCCCACTCTGTAGCAGCAAAGACTGAGAAAAGGAAATATGGAAAATTACTTAACTAAGACTCTTAGAGTAACAAAGAGGTGATCAGGAAATATCAGGATAAAATGAGATTGCTTATTTGATTGTTTTGCTTGTTTCTATCAGAGCTTTATTCTAACAATCCCAGCAGCTTTTCAGTACAGGCATTATGTAGGTCAGGGAATCCAAAGTGACAGATACCCAGGATGAATGTGTCCACAGATCCCATGAACAAGGCAAGGACAATGCTGCTCATGCAGCTGGGTCACTTTCAGGATTTCTGCTTAAGGAGTACGTCTTAGTTATCCTTGCCACAGACCCAAAACAGGAAAGGGAGACACCGAGGTCACAGGTATGCTGCTCTGCTTCACTACAGTAACTGTTTTATTACATACTGAACAATAGCTTGTTGCATCCCTTAAAAATACAGAATCACATTTAGTTTGTAAAAACATAAGCACTGCAGCATACACAGCAGAATGCACGGCAAAGGCGTGCAAGGCAAGCAGCACCCAGCAAGCCCTTCGCGAAGGATAGCTTTATTTTTATCCACCTGCCTGAGAGCGCATCCCTGGTCCCTCTCCCAGCTGTCACATCTGTCCTGAACTTTACCCATTATCTTACACTCAGACACCTTTTCTTCCCCTCTGTGCCCTACTTCAGCCACAGAATTACCTCAGATTCAGCCGCTCAGATGAGAATCAATTTCCGAATCATTTCTTCTTTCCTCTCCAGCCCTGTTCCCAATCTTTTGCCACGCCTGCCTCCGGGCCCCAGAAACTACAAATTGAATGTCAGAACTGAGCAGAGGCCTCCTTTCTTCTCACGTGGTCCCTCATTATAATTCTGGTGGACCATTGCAGTGGGCCCCTAGCTGAGTCCTGCACGTGGATGCCCATAGTGATTCTATTCTTTCCCAGCACCGGCACTGGTGTGCAGCTCCCTAAATGGCGCACAGACTTTCTGTGGATGTCTGTTACCTGAAGAGTCAAGTGCAGGCTTCGAATTAGAGCAGGATCTGCGGGAAGGGCCCCTTTGATCTGCTCCCCAACAACGCTGGCCTCTCGGTGCAGACAGACACCTGCGCTGCCCCGAGCCCCACCCTTTCCCATGTTTCCTTTCATTCCGGCTCAACATGTACAACGGATTTTGCCCCAGTTTTCACCCTGAAACTTCTACTGGCAGGTCCTGATGTTCTACTTTATAAGCTAGAATTGAAGGCTTTCTTTCTTTCCATAAGAACTCTCAAGCCAGTATCAAAATGCTTATTTTTATATGTTTAGCTACTTACATGCGTACCTGTCTCGGTGAATACAGTCTTGAAGGATTTTAGTTCCCAATATTCATTAATTGATAGTGGATTAAAAGTAGTAATGAATGAATGAATATATTTTGCTGAGTATAATTCTAGTCATGAGTGAATATAACTGTGGGTGATGGTTTTTTATTTTTTTAAAAATCTTTTACTTATTTATTTGGTATAGTGTCTCACTACATAGCTCAGACTTCCAGTGATTTTCCTGTCTCTGCCTCCCCAGTACTGTAATTACAGGTCTGTGCCACGCACCCAGTTTCAGGGGCCAGCACAGCATGAGGTACCAGGGATCAAATCCAGGTCTTTGTGCTTGCCAGGCAGATGCTTAGACCACTGAGCTATCTCCCCAGCCTGGGAGATGATATATTGAAATGAGTTATAAACATGTAGTGGAAACCACTCACTTTTCAAAATTCATATAAAGTTAGTGACAACTGCCTTTAGCCAATGCTGGGTTCCACACAGTTGGAAATGTACTGTACTCTAAATGACTATTTTGGTTTAAAAATTGAGATCTGAGATCCAGCCAGATACCTCAGTGGACTAAAGCACCTGCTCGGGCAGAGCGCGGCAGCCAGGGTTAGATCCGCACAGTGACATGCTGGCCTCATCCCCAGGGCATGCTGAGACGGTGACGGAGATTGGGTGTGGTGGTGCGAGCCTGATCTCAGCACCCCACCCCCTGGGGCTCTCCACTGTGTTTTATTTCATGCCTTTATTCTAATATTCATCACCTATTTTTCATGACACACGTCACTCTCCTTTCTACGAGGAGACCTGGCATTCTCCTATATCAGTAGTGAGACCCTGTACTAAATACATAAAAAAATAATTGAGATCTGAATTCATATATATGTTTCAATTAAGCTCATTTTATGTGAGATCATTCATGTATTCCTGTACAGGGATAGTTACCATGTAAAATGTTTTAGCGACTAAAAAAAAATTAGTCTTTGTCTCTCTCTCAATTCAGAGAATTCTGGGCATTATGGTTGCTGTAGGTTTAATCTTAATAGGATTTTTTGTTAATGTATTTGATGCAGGGTCTCATGATATAGCTCAGACTCGTAGTGATTCTCCTGTTTTCAGCCTCTCCAGCACTTAGGGCTAGAGCCAGCATGGCATGTGGCACCAGGGATCAAACCCAGTCCCTGTGCTTGCCTAAGCAGGCACTTAGTCCACTGAGCTATCTCACCAGCCTTTTACTAGGATTTTTATACTTTCTTACTTTCTGTCTAAGCAAATCAGAGGTTCACCCCAGGAATGGCCCACCTGACACTTCTATTTAGATTTCTCTTTACTGTATCTCCTTACTTTAGCATACAACAGGCTCAGAGCCAGCCAATTTCAGCAACCTACATTTCCATACATGAAATTTTCTCCTCACTAGCTGCTTGGAGCCTGTTTATCTAACATAAATCCCTAGTGCCAGACTCTTGTGTTTTCAGATTATCTCCCATTCATATAAAACAAAGAACAATCTGATCAGAAAGCCGCTCTCCAAATAGGCAGGTTTAGATATCCTTAATCAAAATTCATGCAGAAAAGAGGCATCCAAACCTCATCAAAAGGGATTCCTGCAGAAGGGAGGTCTAATTATAATTTTTTGTGCAAGGTTCAGTGAACGTCCAACACCTCATTAAAGTATGTAGAGACACATGTTTTGATTTTGCATTTCTTCCTATTCTCTTTATTCTGCTCCAACACACAAAGTCAGTATAGCACCACCTGGAGATATTCTCTCTTTCAACATTCCCTTCCAACGGCACTCTCAAGGCTATCTCCAGCCTGCCCTGGGGCTCTCCACTGTGTTTTATTTCATGCCTGCATTCTAATATTCATCACCTATTTTTCACGACACACCTCACTCTCCTTTCTACGAGGAGACCTGGCATTCTCCGGGAACAGAAGCGCTTCATTGTTCTGTGTGTATCTCCTACTGTTACTAAGCTCCTCAGCACAGTCTTCAGCACTCTGATGTTTATGGAATGACTGCTGGGAAGAGTAAAGTGTTTGATATCACCTAAATGACTAGATTTAAAATGGGAAAATAACAGCTTCGTTTTCATCTTGACAACTGTTCCAAAGCCCCCAAATGGCTGAGTCAGACTTGAAGAATAGGTTAGATACATTGGAAAAATGCAGACAATTTCCTTCTCGGCTGACTAATATCTGAACTGATTATGGTGCTGTTGTGCAGACAGGATAGGGGGCTGGCTGGGGAAGGAGTCTCGCAAGTTTTGAAACTGGAAAGCTGCCATCCTAAATACTGCAGGATCCCTGTTTTTCATGCTGGCAAACAGCATTTGCCTTTGGGGGATGGAGTGAAGATATTTTGGGGAGCTATTGTGGTTATGAAGACAGTAAGCATGTTTAAACTCAGCAGGTCCTTCTGTCCATGACTTCTAGCCTTGTTTATAAAGTTTTCTTTTCTTTTTGTAGCAGATTATATAGAGTAAAGAAAAAGCTTCAAGCGTGAGATCATGGTTGCATTGCAGAGATGGCCACAATTACCCTATGCAATTTTAGGAAAAGCTGGGGTGGGGAGAGAGAGCCTTTCAGGTGTCCAACCAAGATATAGCATCCAAAGGGCATCTTGTGGCAATGTGCAAGACATATCGCTGGGAGCAGTGGGGTGGGGGGAGTCTTGACTCCTTATCCAGAGGCAGCAAAGGGTCTAGGTTTCTCCCAGAGGAAGGTATTTTCTGCTTCCTACATGGCACAAAGGCGGTGCTAGCTGGGTCCAAGGTGTGGTGCAAAGATGCATAGTGTGTACCGCCATGCTACTGCTATGAAAGCAGGCCTGAGGGCAGGGGCAAACCACCTCCACCATGGGCTTTTCCTGAATACGTGTGCGGCGGGAAGCAAGATGAGCAGGATCCTATTTCACTTCCTCAAGTCACAAGGCAAATGGCCAAGAAGCAAAGCAGCAGCAGCAGCAGGTGGTGGACATCAAGAGCCAAAGGACAAGCAGTGGCCAGGAGGTTCCAGGTAGAATATTCAAACACAGTAATGGTCATGATGCATTGGAACAGAGGAAGGAGGTGACCTGTAGTTACACTATTTTATACATCTTTGTCCTATGATCTTCAATTTTAAGTGATGGTTTTTAGGACTTAGAATTACTTCAAAGATATAAAATAATATTCTACTGTCTTTTAGGAATTATGCTATGGAAATTTCTAGCCACTGGAAATTGCAGGTTTATGTTCAGTCCAAAAGAATTTTGCTGATAAAATTCTATTTTATACAGAGAAAACCAAGCATCTGTTTATAGCAAAGTTTCTCTCTTTTTCACATTAATTTGATTCTGAACTTTTAGCTGAATATGAATCTGGCTCTGCCCTTGTATTTCTGTTGATG
The DNA here is from genome assembly GCA_004027165.1 of Ctenomys sociabilis. Lineage (NCBI taxonomy): Eukaryota > Metazoa > Chordata > Mammalia > Rodentia > Ctenomyidae > Ctenomys > Ctenomys sociabilis. The sequence continues at coordinate 117,625 of PVKA01000463.1, read as the reverse complement.
CTGTACCAAACAAACAATTCTCACGTTCTTGAGAATTCAGGTCGAAACAACAGATGTGGAACTGGAGAGGAGATGCGTTTCCCTTCTGCCTCTGACATGATAATGCCAGCTAGAAAATCGGCTTCCTTTAATGTAGTCCCAAACTCCATATATCAACACATTATCAAGTGAAACAATCTCTTTTATGTTGTACTCTGAAAAAGTTTTAACATTCATGTAGGAATAAAACAAAATGCTTAGCAATGGAACAAAACCAAAAATACCATGAAAACATTTCCCAGAATGCAGCATAGTTTTCAGGCCATCATTAAAACTACAGAACAGGTAAGATTAGCATTTGAATGCAAGAGGGAAGTTAGACGTACAATTAATTTGGTGGTAACTTAAAAATAGCATCACCATGATTTGTTTCTAATAGAAGCACCTTTTTGGTAGCTGTTGACTACAAGACAAAGACGAATAAACTGGTCTAAAATAGAAAAGAAGACCAAAATTTAAAAAAAGAATGAAAATAAAATTACTAAGTGTTAACAAAATGAACACATCTTGAGGAACTCTGAGGTCTAGCATTTTAGTTGTTTTCTGTAAGGTACTGGTTCAGTGAACAGATTTTCCTTTAATTGGCTGAAGGGAACAATTCTCTGTAAATACAGGCTTGTAAAAGGTGCTCATAAACCAGTGAGAAAATGTCAGAAATTATACACAATATGGAACTATTAAGAAAACTATTTAAGAAGCCATCTCTTAGGAGGCTTTATGACATTTATCTAAAACCTTTTTACATTTCCCTGTATTTCCCATGTAACAGTATTCTTTTAGGAGAGAAAAAGACAGTCAATAATAGCAAAGTGTGAGAAAACTATGAATGTCAAGAAATGAACATAAAAGAGGAACTTGAAAGCAGAATATTTATAATCATAGGATGGAGAGACAGCACCGGAAAGGATGCTGCAGAGAGTTTCAAAGGGAGATAAATAAAAAATAAGGAAAATAAAAAAGTAACTAAATAAGAAATGAGTGCCCTATGTTTTTTAGTAGATAACTCATATAAATACTCTCATATGGGAAAAATTCAGATGCTGAGTCCAATGTTTTTATGTTTTCCTTTCTTTAGGGAGAAATACGTTTAAATCTGGGGACAGTGCTGTCCCACCCAGGCAGTTCTAGGCAAAGTACTCAAATTTCTCACTTTTTCTCACTTTCTCCACCAAGGCAGAAATATTTACTACAACTTCTAGGAACAAAATCAAAGCTTCATAGGGCGAAGCAAATAGTTTTATTAAAACACCTGCATTTTACCCTAAGACTTAAATTGTTTGCAATTATCTATGATGACTGCAACATGGGCATTGCTGAAGAGCTCATTAAAAATGCAGAATTTAAGGTCGCATCCCCAAATTACTCAGCTGAAATCTGCAATATATATATATATATATATATATATATATATATATATATATATATATATATATATATTCCCTGATTCTGAAGGTCACTAAGAGTTAAAATAGTAGTCTACAAAACCACTGTGAGAGATAAATTGTGTTAGTCTAAGTATCATCTCTAACATGTTTTACTTTTATGGTCATGTCTGTGTAACCCAATAATCATACTTTTATTACTGTTCATTATTACTGGGATTTTCTATATGTGTGCCTATTTGTGAGTGACACTGGAAATTATGTGAGATACAAAGTAACGCAAAAGTAGACAGACTCACACTGGAAATGCATTTTTAATAGAAACACTGTCTCTAGCTGTCAACATCATACCTTGAAAGAGGAATCTATGGTGAAGTTTCTACATGACCACACAGGAAGCTTGGGTAATGTACTCTGTCCAAGAATTTGAACTTTACTATAATAAGGCCTTGCACACGGAAGCCCAGTGGCATTTCGTGTTGTCTTGCTGAGAGGTGAGTGGAATTATTCTTTAAAGGAATCATTACTTTCAGTATTTCTGTCATGTTTTCTCTGAAAATGTTAAGGGTCATTCCACTTTCTTAAGAGAGAATACCTAACATTTAATGAGTCACAGATGGATCACTTTATTTGGTTTCTATCTGTAGTAGACAAAGAGCAAAACCATAGTTTTAACCCAGAATGTGTCAGGGAAATAGAACACTGCGTCTGTAGCATGGGCTCTGGGAAGGAGTGGACAAGATAGGGTCCTGTTTTATTGCCTTGGCAAAAGCAAAGAGGAAGCAAGGTGAGAACAGTAAAAGATATCCCCAGAGATGCTGAGGGAGGAACCAAGATGATCACCCAGAACTTGGAACTTCAGGAGTTATTTGCTCGGGGGCCAGCCCAATAGCTCAGTGAATTAAAGCGCCTGCAAACAGGTACAGGGATCAGGGGTTCAATCCCTGGGGCTGGCTGTGCTGGCTCCACCCCAGAGCAACCTGAGAAGGTGATTGGCACTGGGCATGGTGGCATGCACCTGTAATCCCAACTCTTGGGAGGCTGTAAACCAGTGGATCACTATGAGTCAGATCTAGTAGTGAGACCATGAACGCCCTGTAGACCCTTTTCTAAAATTTAAAAAAAAAAAAAATTGTATTGCAGGGCTCAATTATGTTGCCCTTCCCCCAAAAATTATGATACTATTTTGTAGAAATCTTCAATGACCTTTTAAATGGGATCATCTAGTTTATTTTACATAGTCCTGCAAAGCTATCATTTTGAGAGTTCTTTATTCTTCAGCCAGGAGCATAGAGCAACTTCTCTTGCCTTCTAGATTATGCTCTTTATTATTTCCTGTGTGCTATGTCTGGAGGTACTAGAATAGTATGAGTTTGTACATCTGGAAAATATTTTATTTTTAGTTTTCAAAGGTATGTTTGCTAAGTATCAAATTCAATGAGGACAGATCCTTTATTTTCAATCCTTTCAATTAATTAGTCTAGTTCGTTATACACTTGGTCTTTTTTTTCCTTTCTAATTTGGAACAAGATGCTATTTAATTTTGTTCTTCCAGAAATAATTTTTTGTATATGCATGCTTTAATGATTTTTTTCTTTGCAATAAGTTTTGGACAATTTCATCTTTGTGTATCTTGGTATGATTTTATTCAAGTTTCTTGTGTAAAAGGTTCCTTTTTCTTAGAAATGTGCTATAATTTCAACTAAATTCAGAAATTTTAAATCTTTAAATATTTACTGCCTACCCATTTCTACTTTGAGAATTCTAATTATATGAATATAAGTTTCTTGATTTTGGCACAGAATGAATTATTGTATGACCTGTAAATTCATTTTTATTTTGGATAATTTTCTGTCATATTCATTTAAGTTTAAAAATAATTTACAATGTGCAATCTATTATTAATCTCATGCTATGTATTCATCTCAGAAATATTCCTCTAAAATTCAAAATATACTGAACAAATATATTGAATAAAAAAAAAAAATTGGATAGCAACAAGTCCAATCTGTTACATGGGACATGTAACAGATGGTCACTTAATATGACAACATGCATCTTATCCCAAATAATTATTATATCTTTTACCTTTTCCTGGCTTTTAATTTAATACCAATGTATTACTTTTATTTATTTATTATTATTATTATTATTATTATTATTATTATTTATTTTTTTTTTTTTGGTGGAACCAGGGATTGAACTCAGGCCCTTGCACTTGCCAGGGAAGCACTTATTCCACTGAGCCATCTCCCTGGCCCAATGTATTATTTTTATGTCACATGCTGTACTTTATGTTGGAGTGCTGAGAACACAGTGGATCTCAAAGAATCTGCCTCCACTTTGAGCTATGGTTTTCCACATGGTCAGCCTTGGCCACAGTCTTTCTCAACCTATATTCCTCACAGTCTCCCCTGGGCTTCTTCCTTTCAAGTTCTCACCTCTCTTAGGAGCTCCAGATTCAGGCTTCTGATTATCCTGGCATTCATAAAAATCAATCAATCAGTCGATGAACCAATCACTTCAGGTCCTTAGTGCAAATCTACTCTCTGCCAATAGTTCACTCTCTGCACCTTTCTCCTGCCTCACTCTCCTAATGGGATGGAGCCTAACCAAACACTCAAGTACAAACATGGAGCCATTCTGGGTTCATATCATGCTTTATGCCTTCCCCAGCCCAAGTGTCTCACAGCACAGGGGCAATCCAGTCTAAAAGGCTGTGCTCCGAAGAACGCCTTGTGTGTTTGAACGCTCCACCATAGTCATCTTAAATTTCCTAGTAACTTCTAAGAAGCGCCCTCCATGTTTACTCTGAATTGGGCACTAAAAACTCTAACACTGATCTTGTTCCCAATCCTGGGTTCCAATCTTCAACTTGCTTCTCTATAGCCCTTTCCTACAAATAGTGATTGGAATTATTTTCCCAAATCTAGAAAGTTGACTTCATTAGGGGATGGGCCAAGGTCCATCTCAGCAGCACCATGCCTGCCTAGCAAGCACAAGGTGCTGAGTGTAATTACTTGGATGGAAGGGGGGAGAGGGGCAAAAGGAAGGGAAGAGGGAGGGAATGGGGGAGGGAGAAAAACAGAAGAAAGGGGAGAAGGTAGAAGAGGGAAGGGAAAGGGGAGAGGGGCAAGGGGAAGGGGGAAGAGGAGAGAGCCCCAAATATTGCTGGCTAATTACTTCTCAGAATATAAAGATAGAATATGAATCTTCATCATGTCTTGGCTGAAGTTAATTTGCCAACATAAATTTCTGCATGCTTTTATTTCCTCCACTGAGGGGGATCTTGCCCTGCTTTGAAGGGCTAATATCACATGGACTTAGAGCCGCTTCCTAACTTTGTATCTGACTCACCCTACATATTCCTCAAGCTTCAGCTGTACATCTCTTCTACACCTGTGTGTCACTTTTCTGGGTAGGTCTGGTACTGTGGTCCTTCGACCTAGCCTGGGAAGTGGCTACCAGTGAACTTACATGAGCTCCTGGGTTGTAAGGAATGCTCTTGGGTTTGAGGATTCTTTCCAGCAGTTCTCTAATGAGAACTGGGAGACCACCTGGGTGTGCAGCTGCATAGTTCATGGACTACCCTTGCTATGAGCAGTCAGCAGGAGGGAGGATGGGTGCTCCCAAACCACACTTGCCCCGAGCACACAGTTCAAGTTGGTTTTCACACAAATCCCGAGCCTATCCTCTGGTGGTAACATCACTCCTCCTGTGCACATTCCTCCCCTTTCTTCCCGTGGGTGGTGATAAATCACTCCCAACCATGGTCAAGGTTCTTGCGTTTGCCTACAAAAGCTGCTAACCTGCACAAGGCTTCCCACCAGGGGCCACCAGGACTGGCTCCAGGAACATCTGCAGGCCCGCCAGCATCAGGAGGCACCCAGCTTTGTCTGGTCACACGCCAGGTGCCAGTAGCACTTGCCACACCCCATCCCAGGACACAGGTCTGTCCCGGGTCCACCAAGACTTCTGCTGTGTTGCTTTTCTCTCTAAGGCATCAGGTGCTTGAAATCATGACTCGCACCATGCTTGTTCCCCACACGTGACCCAGGTAATCACAAGGAGCAGCCATGATAGCCGAGGACACCACTGTTACTCCCGAGGGACGCCATGACCTCAGCACAGGTGTTTCACTAGACTGGCTGAGCCATGCTTGGTCAGTACAATCAGGGAGGCATTTGCACCGGTTTGTGTCCTCACGTCCCTCTTGTCTCTTACTCTAAATTACCCTGCCTTTCACCATTTTATTTCAAAAGTTATGATTTACACTGTTAATAGCGATCTTCTAGAGAACAGAATTTAGTAAAAAAAAAAAAAAAAAAGCCATGAAATTGATGATTTCTAAATCAGTGTTGGTGATTTAAGTACCATTTGAATTTGACTTTCTGGCTGCCAGAGCAGTTTCTCAAAATCTCTTCAAATGCTTCTCAATTTACAAACATGGCCAACCACACACGGAGCCATTCACTAAACAAGTACTTATTAAAGTCATAGTACATGTATGTGAAGTTAAATATGCAATGCAATATTCTAATGAGGGAGGTAGTTGTATTAGCATACACGTTATATAACAATAAAATTATAAGTATTGAATGTAATAAAGATAAAGTCTACTACCTCTCTATACATGCAAGATTATTCAGCCTTTAGGAACAATGGTGTATACATATGCATTTTGTTCTGGAAAGAAGGTGTATGTGTGTGCTTTTGTCCTAACAGTTGACCAAATTCATGTGGTAGACTTTGTGTCACTAATATGTTTAAGAGTATTTATGAATCACTTTATATATAAGTCCACAGCACATTTCAAGAGGGATGGGCTGTCAAGTTTATTTTACACTGTCCTTTAAACTGTCTATAACCTGAAAGTTTTTGCATCTTTAAATGTCACAGAATGACCTCAAAAAAACAGTGTTGCATGAACGTGCAGTGCCAGCTTGCATGCGGGAACCAGCATGTCACACATCTGCACAGAAAGTACAAAAACCTCCGATGTATCCATTTATGGAGACACTGAACTTACTTCCATGTGAGGTGTAAATACAAACTGTATGCAGACTTTCCAAAAAAAATACAGGCATGATATTTCTTTACAACACCATAACATTAAAAATGAGGGTGCTGATGCTTCTGTCATACAAGTTGATCATGAAACAAAAATCAGTTAAATCTTTTTTTTTTTTTTTAATTTAGTATGGCGTCTACAGGGTCTCACTACACAAATCAAACTTGTACTGACCCTCCTGATTTCAGCCTCCCAAGCGCTGGGATTAGAGGCATGCACCACCATGCCCAGTCTCTAATCAAGTCTTTATAAGGCAGGACAAACAGCCAAGCAAGCCAGAAACATGGATCCCATCCATGCACAGCACAAATATTAAGTGAGATTCTTTTCTGTGCTAAAGCATCTCAGTCAACACAGCTTCAAAATGTGTTTTCTCAGCATGGGGAATACCACAATGCTTTTCCTCAAATATTAGTCCATTCATTTTCCTGGTATAATAAAAGTGACACTGGAGGGTTAATGATGTAAAACTCTGCAGACAACATGAAGCCACTATCCTCTTTCTGCTGACAAGACCACAAAAATGCAATGTGAAAAATTAGCAAGAGAGGAGTAGTCTCAGGTAGAAATTCAGTCTATCGGGTATTTTAACCAGCAGGGGCTCCACTTTACCTGGTAGCACATGGAAGTGCATACAGTAACGTAATTTATGACTAAGAGCATTCCAGATGCTATAATCAGGAGACAAACTTGGCTGAACTGTGCCAGATTCCACGTCAAAATGTATCTTTGAATGTCTTTGCATTACATAGTTCCTGACATAAATGCAAAACACAAGCACACAATTACATGATATTTACAACACTACAAAGCATACTTTTTATGACTATAGCTCCACGCTGGGAAGTTAAATACTAGTCATGTTTGAATTTCAACAGAAACTTTACTTCTTACCTAGGTAAATTTTCATGATTTTATTAATTTAAAATTTATAAAGCATACACAGTTCTAAGACATCAAGTCAAATGTTTATATATATATATATATATATATGTTATATATATGCACATATATATATATGTCTTGTGAAATAATTACTAACTCAAGCTAATTAGTTAGCAGTCATTACCTCCCATAGTTACTATTTTGCACTTAGGAATTTCCCTTTTAAGAAATTTCAAGTACATAATACAGTACAGTATATATGGGAAATCTACACATTCAAAGGTACAGTTTTTCACTTAAGGCTCCAAAACAAAGTAGGGAATCTATAATAAAGTCTTAGCACTTTAATACAAAATTTCTTAATGTTTAATTCAAGTAGAATATTAACTTACACACTATAATAATGAAAGAATTATTAATAAAAAGAATTTTTAGAGTCACCACAAATTACTTATATATAATTATGCATAATCACAGTCCTAACCACTAAAATCAAGAAACTCTCATGCCTTCTATTCAATATGACAAAGGAAATCCTTGCCAAAGGAACTAGGGATGAAAATGAAATAAAAAGCATCCAGGTAGGACAGGAAACACAAAGCGCATGTTTATCGCATGGCTTATAATCCACAGTGTTATAATCTCACACACAGAAAATCTTAAGAAACCATGCAATGATATTTCAAACTCAGAATCGCATTAAGTGTGGTTGTAGGATAGAAGGTCAGAACAGAATAATAATCTTTTCCATATGCTAGAAATGGAAAATCCCAAAAATAATATTGATAGTATCATTTTATTTATAACAGTACAAAATTTATTCAGGAGTAATTTAGCAAAACAAGTGCAAAACATACTATAAAAATAATTGTTGAAAAAAGTAAAGATGACCTATGTTGGCATAAAAGACAATGCACCTTCATAAACTAGATATTTTCCTATTTGTAAGAAAGCAGTACTCAATAAATTACAGATTTAACAGAATTACTATCAAAATCTTAATTGTGCAGAAATTGAAAGGCCAATTCTGAAACTTATATGGAAAGCAAGGATCCAGAAAAATTTTAAAACAGAAGACTATATTTGGAAAATCCTATTTCCTAATTTCCAAACTTCTTATTGATGTTTATACAAATGGCATAATCTTAAAATGAAATTTTCAAGAAGAATATTTATTTTAGACAAGTGTATTATAATATTTACTTTGAAAAATCAAAAGAAATTCTTGTATTCTAGATTTCAGAAATTTCTAGTCTTTTTATAAGCTACAATAACTACTGTAGGCTCTATCTAAGACATACCATCCACAGCCAAGTATCCATCAAAAAGTCCACTGAAATCATACAATGGTGCTATTGCTTAAATTGCTAGCTTAATTTCACCTTCCACAATTTTATGTCTGCTTTATACTTCTAAGATTTAAACATATTAATTAATCTAAGAAAAATGTAAAAGAGTTAGGCTTTAATGTCTGTTCCCACCGAAACTTCAATTACTTGCGTACAAACTCAAAGTAGTTCTCACAATGTCTAAATTCTTATCTTTATAAGGTAACCCACAATGAATTATGTTACCCAAGAATATTTTAACAAGTCTATTAATTTAAAATTGCCAAAACACGTATGTCACTGAGACATCAAATTGAATGTTCTGATACATATATGCTTTGTGAAACAATTACAAACTCTAGCTGATAACTTACCAGTCTATCTCCCATAGTTATATTTTGGCATGACATAGACACTTAAGAATTTCTTTTTCAAGAAATTCCAAGTAGGCAATATAGTACAGCATTAGTAGTCATAGTCGCTGGGCCACATATTAAATCTACAGACAGAAAAGCAAAGACTGGATGACCTCATGTGTATTTGGAATAAAACAGTCAAACACATAAAAGCAGCCGGACGTGGTGGCGCATGCCTGTAATCCCAGCACTCGGGAGGCTGAGGCAGGTGGATTGTTCTGAGTTCGAGACCAGCCTGAGCTACAAAGTGAGCTCAAGGCCAGCCTGAACTGCATAGTGAGACCCTGTCTCAAAAAGACAAAAAAAAAAAAAAAACAAAAAACAAAAACAAAAAAAAACAACAACACATAAAAGCAGAGAGAAGCAATTGGCAGGGGCTGGAAGGAGACACTGCCTGGTGAGGTGATGTAAGTGAAGAGTATAAAGTTCCAGTGACAGAACTCAGAAAGACAAAGTATTCAGGACCATGTGCTCTTCCTCACCAGATTACTGAGAACCTCACTTGCTGCAAGGATGAGGTGACTGAGATCGCTAAGAGCAGCAGAGCATTCTGCTCGGTCACCACATGGAGTTCAAACACTGACAGACTTGCAGGGTGAAGGCCTCATGGCCACACCCTCATCAGCAGGCCTTTGGTGCTCTCTGCATCAGAAATTCCCAGAAACACATGCAATTCTCCGAGCACCATGCACATACTCAAGCTGGACCTTCACCCAATCATTTCATGGCAATTGATCTTGTTGAGGTCACTAGGCTTACACATTAGTACACTCAATAGTCCCTAACTCCTGGCTCAACTGCTCATCCTGTGAGCAGCTCTGAAGGTGGCTGAAGCTTCTTCCTCCAAGTTTTCTCATCTTCATCACTGAGAATTAAAGGGCTCTTTGCTTTCTTTCATTTTCTTTTGTAGGTTTTCTTTCTGTTCAGCACTTAGACCTAGATCATTGCATCTCCTGCAACTGCATTTTCTGAAGCAACATGAGGTGTTGTTGGATGCCACCCATATTTTATTTCCTCATTTACAGGTTTTTTTTTTTCCTCCTTGTAACACTGGTATTCAGGCACTGTGTGTCACAGCACACAGGAAATATTTAATATTTATGGCTTGCTGGCTGGCCAGTTGGCTGGCTTATTGGCTTGCTAGTTGGCTGGATAGATGGATAAGTGGGTGTATGGATAGATGGATGGATGTATAGATGGATGGATGGATGGATGGATGGATGTGTGGATGGGCAAGTGGATGGATATGAATATATATATATATATATGCATATGATATCTATGTATATATGTACATGCATGTATATAAATATGAATGGATGGATGAATGAATAAATATATGGATAGTTGAAAGAGTGAATGAATGAATACAAGGGAGGGAGGGAGGGAGGGAGGGTAGGAGGGAGACAGGGTGGGAGGCAGGGAAGGAGGAAGCAAGCAAGCAATGGAAGTAAACTTTAATGTCTTGTCCCTGGAACAATGGACCTGTCTGGGTAAAGTGTGGTCACAAAAATATCCTTACTTAGTGTTCCCTTTTCTGACAAAGTGTGGCCCTGCTTTGTCTGCATTCTGGGTCCTACCACATTCTACCCCCTAGCCCAACTGCATCAGGATTATTGAATACAAATCCTAACATGGAGCTGTCACCACCCAATTCTAAGAACAACTGGGATTGGAGAAAAGAAACAAGCCAAACCTTGGCTCCTTGCCACAAGGACAAATACTTCCGGGGCCTTAGCCCTCTGCTTGAGCAAGAATGCCAGAACTGAGGGAGGCAGAGCAAGGCTCTCACTAGTCCTAAAGAAACCGAGCTCACAGTAGCAGAATCTCTGGCACAACTGTCTCTGAGAAACCTACGGTTTAGTACTAGACCTTGATTCCAATCTCAGCAGCTTGTCACCACAGGGCTCTCTTAGAGCTTATTTCCTTTTTTTTTCATGTCCTCTCTGATGCTGTCAAGACTGCTCTTGAACTGGGCCTCTCCTCATTCTCACTGCCTTCATCCAGTGCCAGCTGATCGACTGCCGTGCCTCCTGCTCTCCCCGTCAGATGGGCAGCTCCAGTGTCTCAGTAGCTTTTGTGGAGAAACCGTGTGCTTTCTACTACCATATGCCAGGGTTCAGCACCTAACAGTCTGTGATAAATCGACTTAATATCGTCAGGATCTCTGCTTAGGAGAAATGCTAATGATGACAAAGATTTACATTTCTCAATGAAACAGTGTGATTATATGAACCTAAGGAAGCAAATGAAAATAAATTACTCTGTGCTATTTGCTTTATCATTTACTTAATGCAATTTTCATTGTTTTCCTATTTTCTATATCAACTAAGTTATGGAAAAATACAGGGAGATATTTCAAGCTTGAGTCTTCAAGTAGATGGTGTACTGATTAGTACCAAGAAATACAATAAAATTTCATCAAAGGGAAGCTTGGCATTTTAGAAAAATAACAGCAAAATCTTCCCAAAACTGAAATGACCACACATTTGTTAATATTATTTATCTTCAATAACACCTTCAAGTTTTCCCTCTCCTCTCTGTCATCACAAAACCAAAAGTAAAATCCTGTTTGAACACTGAGATTCTTTTCCTGTAGCTGAGTTTCCCTCAATTATTCTCAGGCAATTCATTGAATTTGTTTTTGCCTCTTATTTGTTTTCCATCATTACTGCACAGGAATAAGAGCAGGTCTTCCCAGAGAGAGATGTCCTCCAGATTGAATGAAATAATGCATACAAGCCACTGAGCCCAGTGTTTGGCTCAGAGTAAGTGTCTGTCTTCACCATCTTTGCTACTAAACAAGTAAAGACCTAATGGTAAGTTTCTTAGCATTTTGTAAAACATTCTGCTGCATGTATCAGCAATCGGACCCTAAGGCAGTATCTGGTAGAAATCAGGTATTTAGCAAATGTGTACTACGCATCGGTGACAGACTGTCACCTTTTAGAGCTGCTTAGAGACACATATCACATGTCATGCTTCTGAGGCCGATATAGTGTTGGGGACAGGGGACACCAGGAGGGCTCCTTGTTGAGTGGTGCATAGTCTAGGTCTGACATTCCTCAGGATGTGGCAAAGAGACTTCCATATTCCATTATGACGGCAGGTGACTCCAGACGCATGTCCTATAAGCATAATTTGTAAATGCTCCTTTCTGGCCTTTTATTGAAAATTGATAATATATTTGAAGCACAGTGTTATAACCTGGAAATTCTTTCCAGCTGTATGAAGCCAGCTTCATACAGCAAAGCTAAAGTAGAGATGAGAAAGGGATCCATCTCAAGGGAAACGGTGCGTGAATATTAGTATTTAGTCTGTCATCTTAGAATGTGAGAATTAAAAATATCAAGTAGGTTGATGTTAAGCAGAGTGTTCTATTTAATATTATGAGACTGTGTTTGTTGTTGGACTAAAGACGATAAATGCTGAATATAACACATGATGGAAATGTAATTTATTATTCAATCACTGTAGTGTGTGGTGTAGGGGAAAGGCCAACAGAGTTAAACCCCAAACTCCAACGGCAGTTTTGCCTTTGAAATTTTGAACAAAATACCTTGCCACTGGGCTTGAGTTTCCATCTGTAACCTGTCAGCGTTTTTCCAGCTGTGAAATCCTACATTTCTAATAATAACCCATCATCACAATCTAGTGTTTTGTCAGTGTCTTTCTCTCAAAGCATTGCCACAGACTACAATCAGCTCTATTATCCATGTTAGAATTCACCGCTCTATCTGGAGGGAGACAATATGAAATCAGCACTCGCAGTGGTGATTGGCTGCACACAACAGCCGCCAGCTCGGGCTCATGCGCAGGAAGCGCCCTTGGTGCCCATGGAAAGTGCGCGGAGTCCAGGGCCAGCGAAAGCCTCCATTCTCCGTGCATCCTCATCACAGCGGACTCATGACACGCGGCAGGCAGGACCACAGCCAGCGCCACCGCGCACTACTCACGACACAGTAAATAATGCTACCCTGCACAGGCGCTACCATTTTGGAGGGCGAAGAGGCAAATTTTTGGAAATGAGGAAAACAGAAGCATTGTCTCTAAGAGCTGCACATCCACATGTATTTTCACAGAGACGCACACATTTTTTATTACTTTTAAAATCATATATTTTGGAAAAACTAATTTCTAAGTTATGAAAATTATAATGAACTCTTTGATATGTTTACTGCAATGAATGAGTTCTCAAAACTATATGTTTTTAATACAAACATATTTAAAAAGCAATTCCAGAACTAATATTAATTTTATCCTATATCCACAAATGCTGGCCATGCTGAAAGCTTAATATATAGTGTATTTACGGTAACAAGCAGCATTCTGTTTATCCCATTTCTAATACCATAACACTTGCGGTAAAAGTACAGTAGTGTTTTTGTCACTTACTTGAGTTTTCAATTTGGAATTGTTTCTAGGTCTTAAATAATTGCATGCATCTCCACTGTTGGTGGGAGTGCAGACTGGTACAAACACTATAGAAATCAGTACAAAGATTCTTAAGGAGCTGGGATTGGAGGTCCCACTCAGACCAGTTATTCCCTTCCTGGGTATTTTTAAAAAAAAACTGAAATCATTATACCACACCACTATACGTGCACCCATGTTTAGAGCAGCACAATTTTTTACACATAAACCTTGGAAACAACCCAAAAGGCCATCAACTGAGGAATGGTTAAAAACATGGCATTTTTACATAATGGGGTATTAGCTATACAGAGGGATAAATTTGAGGCTTTCATAGATAAATGGATACAACTAATGACTGGATTGGTAAATGAAATAAATCATACCCACGTATGTAACCATCGCATTGTCTCCTTAGTATTAGAACCAGAAAGAGTAAATAAAATTAGAAGACATAATAGATACTGTGAAAGGGAAAGAATTTGTTTAATGGGAAGGAAAAACTAGGATGAGGCAAAGGACAAAAGAAGGAAAGAAAGAGATATATTTATGTACATATGCAAGATGATTTGGATAGTTGTATTGCCGATTTCTGTCAGTCTTGTGAAAGGAGCACTTAACGCTTAAAATGTTTTTTTCTTTTTATTCTTCTTCTTTTTTTCTTTTTAATTTCTTATATTTTGTTGTTTTTATATTGGTTGTGCAAAACCAATTTTGCACATGTATATCTGATAACCTGCACGAATGATTTGAAGACAACATCATGCAATACAAGATAACATCATGAATTCACCATTGTTGAATTAATATTACTTTGTTAAGTGAAATTTTGTATCATTTCTAATACTAATTTTTAAATTACTATTTTGTATTCTTTAAAAAATAAAAAAAATTAATACCTCGAGATCAATGTAACAAGGAGGTAAAAGCCCTTTAATCAGAGCTACAGTGCTCCTTTCTAAAAATTAGAACATGGTGGGCCAGAGATAGCTCTGCAGACTAAGCACCTGCTTAGGCAAGCACAGGGACTGGGTTTGATCCTTGGCACCACATGCAGTGCTGACCCTTCTCCTGGGCATCCTCAGCTGGCCACTGAGTCCAGGTGTGGTGGTGCACGTCTATAATCCCAGCACTGGGGAGGCTGAAAACTAGGGAGTCCGAGCTGTATAATGAAACCCTGTACCAAATACATACATACATACATGCAAACTATAGAATGTTTGCTATATATGCATTATACAATCAGCTTGAGGAGTGGGTACATGTACATAATATAACTTGTTTCTTTTCTTTATTCCACTTTCCAATCTCCCCTCCACTTTCCTCCTTCTTTAATCTCCCTTTCCCTACTTATATTCTTACTGACCTTACCAATTCTAGGTCATGTTTATAGTATATGATTCTTCTGTCCATTGGAGTTACTGGATCCCCACACATAGGGTTTCTCTATTCTCCATATTTCTCCTCCTGCTTCCCCTCAGGCTTCACCCTGGATCTCTAGTACCCCTTCCTATGAGGATCCATCCTCTGTCTCCTATCCATTCTCCACTGATCTCCGTGCTCATATTTTGTGTTACTCCAATGAGAGACGTGATATAGTATTTAAGCCCATGTATCCAGTTTATTTCACTCAACACTGCATGCTCTAGGTGAATCCATTTTTTTCCTGCAAATGTCTCTAATTTGTCTTTCTTTGCAGCTGAGTAAGAATTCCATTCGCTATAGACACTACATTTTCTCATCCAATCATCTGATGGGTATATAGTCTGCTTCCAGGGCTTAGATCTTATGAATTGTGCTTCTATAAACATTGGGGAAGATCCCTAGCAGGGGGAGAGCTGAATCCAATAGAATTTCTAATTTTAGTTCTTTGAGAAATCACCATACTGAGTTTCATGATATTGTGCTAGTTTGCAATCCCACTAACAGTTTAGGAGCATTCCTTTTCAGCACAGCCTTGTCAGCATTTGTTATTTTTTGATTTCTTTCTTCTCCTTTTTCTCCTCCTCCTCCTGCTTTCATATTTTAGCGAAGCTTCTGCAGGGTGCTCAGGGTCTCATTCCTAGATTGGACTCATAGTGATCTGCCTATTTACAGCCTCCCAAGAGCTGAGATTACAGGTGTGCACCACCATGCCTTTTCAATCTGTCTCAGCACCCCCTGGGGGTGGGGCTGGCATGGCAGGCCCCGGTATCGAACCTGCGGCTCCTGTGCCTGCTTGCTGGTGCTTTAATTAATATATTCTGATTTGTTGATGTGTTTTATTATTTCTGGAGTGGGATGGAGCCTTAGTATTGTTTTAAATGTTATTTCTCTGATGCCTGGAGATGTCAAAACATTTTCTTATGCACTTGTTGACCATTTGTATTCTTTCCTTTGTTAAATGTCTGTTGATTTCACTCGGTCATTTCTTGACTAGGTTTTTTACTTTAGGCCGTCTGAGTTTTTTTCAGTTGTTTGTATTTTCTCAATATTATTTCTATGTCTGCAGGGTGGCTGGCAATGTTTTTTTTTTTTTTTTTTTTTTTTTTTTTTTTTTTTTTTTTTTTTTTTTTTTTTTTTTTTTTTTTTTTTTTTTTTTTTTTTTTTTT
>PVKA01000463.1:0-101400 GCA_004027165.1 Ctenomys sociabilis | reverse complement strand
CCATTTATTGATTCTTGCTGTTACTTATTGGACAATTATAGTTTTGTTTCAAAAAATTATTTTCTAAACTAATTTCATGCATTTAATGTAAGGACATAAACGCAACATGAATGCAAATGCACACAGAACAGTGTGGGATGTACGTATCGGGCTGTAGCTAAACAAATATCAAATCCCTCCACAACCAATAATCCTAAACTTCAGCATCCAGAAGAGGAACCTGCCGTGCTGTACTTATATGGCTCTACACAGTGACAGACTTGCAGGGAGCACTTTGCAGGTGTGCACAGGTACAGTGGTTTGATACAGAGCCCCACAGGCTGAGAGCCAGCTTACTGCTGAGACAGATTTTAGATGAACATGAAAGAGAGATGATCCTAGGTCAGGACGATGGGGTGAGTGGGCTGGCCCATGCTCTGGGGTTTTAAAAGATCCAGAGCTAGAGGCTTCAGGGACCCTGTCTCTTTCCTCTGGCTGCACTGGTGCCTGCACATGTGCAGACATCTCTGTACTCTTCTCTGTCCTCACTAGAGACTGCCAGCACAGTGTGCCCTGCTGCCTAGAGTCCAGGGTGGATCTCCCAGAGATGCCACTTCTGAAGCACCACCTGCTGGTTGAGCCCAGACCTCCTCCCATTGGTCTGGATTCCAATGCTTTCTCTGCCATTGTCACAGTGATTCCTCAGCTAATTAATCCCCTGGTTATACAAATTCAACCATGTTTCAAAAGTGGTTCTCATAAATCATGATGGGCAGAAATGCTTGGACAACAAAACAACACACTGAAGGGCTGGCTCCCAATGGCTCCGCTAAGTTAAGAGGACAGACAGAAAGTTGCATAGAGACCTAACCCTGGCATTCCCCCTGCCAGAGACCCTCCCACAACCTCTACCTTCCAAGGCTCCCTATGCCAACTCCTCCCCACTTGGGCATTTTGGACAATATGTGTTTTTTAATCTCTTAATGAATCAGAGGTGTTGTAATCATTCTTTTGACTTATATTACATCCCGGCTTAAACCACTGCTGCAATAGTCGCTTTCCCTAAAGGTGCTCATTCCTGGAAAGAATTTAAGGTAATTTTAAGGTTGATGCTGGAAGCAAACAGGAGGAGAGAGGCTTTTATCTATTCCCCTCCACAAGTCCACGTCTCTAGAAAGCACGGATGCTTTTTCCTTTCAACACAGTACCTACACACTTCAACACAATTACTGTCCCTAACAAAATAAATGTGCTAACAGTGTTTCCTTGTAGCAACCTATACTAGATTGTTTGTAGTATATTACAGTGTGTGCACGTAATGAATACATTTTGCAAAACTTGTGCCTCACCATGGGAAGAAAGCAAACAGTAAAAGAAAAGATAACATTGTTGTCCTTTTACTTGAAACTTTTGGGGGTTATGCAGTCACTGGTCTATCACTTAGTGAAACTTCTTCATACCATAGCATTTGACACAGGAAGGTAAATATGACACTCCACTAATTTTTACTAGCTTAGAAATGCAGGGTGCTGAAGAGTTGGGGAGTTGTTGCTGTGTTTTTTGACACAGCCTTAACCTGTTGACAGCAAGCAGCACATCTGCAGTACTAACTTCCTCATAAAAACACACTGGAGAGCTTTAGGGCTTTGGAGCCACAGCCAAACATGCATGCCCAAGCTACATACAAAAGAAGATTTTGCATGCACAGCCAAATTCACAGTGTTTAGCCCACCTGACCTTAGGCTTTAACACCAGGACGGTCCTCTGTATCAGAGGGCTCCTTGCCATGAATGCTATTTCAAAGTAAAATTTACGATACACTCAGAATGACATGCTGTCCTTATGCAAGGAATGCCATTGCCAAATTAAAAAGGCATAGTCAGTCATAGTTCCTCAGAGAACTTAGGAAGAGTTTTAGTGTAATAATTCTGATCGCAGATTATAGCTTTCATCTGTAAGGATGCCTAACATTCATCCCCTACGTAAGATGCTAGACTCACTGAAAACTTGGGTAGAATGTTGAGCTGTCACTATACACAGCTACGAAGGGCCCAATGTTATGGTTAGGGGTAGGAAGCCTTGTTGTAGACAGTGCCGACCAGGCCTAGCCACCAGCACTCACCAGCCTCGCTCTGCACAGGGTAAAGCTTAAGGACTTTGGGTAAAATTGCAGCAGGCAACAGTTACCGAGGCTTCCTCTGGCAAACCCTTTCCAAAACATGTCTAAGGATTTCCTGTGCAGTAAGATTTTGTCTTCAGCATGCTGCTATTCACCAGGAGCTAGTAGTACCTCTGTGTGTTCGGAAGAACATGAAGAAGCAGAGCTCAATCCAGAGTTAGCATTGGATCCAGCAATTCCACTCCTGGGCACATGCCCAGAGAGCTGCAAGGGAGGCCTCACACAGTTTCAGGAGCACTCTGGGGTTCCAGCAGCACTCTTCCCAGTACCCAAAAAGTGAAAGTAACTGAGTAGCTACAAGCAAATGACTCCATGGAGTATTTCGTTTCATAAAGCAATGAAGTTGCATGTTACAATGCGGATGCATTTTCAGGACATTAGGCTTAGTGATGTAAGTCAGCAAGAAAGCACAAAGGCTTACACTGGATTCTTTTTATGCCCGGGGAGACTGTTAAGGTGGACTGCCCACCTTGTTGGCTTTGGATTCTATCCAGGGATTGGTGCAGCCTAGTTCTGGGTACCTTCATCTGCACATATCATCAACGTGTGTATGTTTACTCACTTTCTCTGCAGCACTGTTCCCCTGCTCCACTGCCCTGATTCCAGCAACTGTCTTTGGTCCACCTTGTCCTTCCACCATTATTCTTCCTGACTTGGAACCAGTGAGCCATGTACTGAAATCCCCTGAAACCATGAGCTGAATGAATCTCCTTTTCAAACTTGTGGGTATCCCAGCAATAAGAATACTGATTAATGCATGGCTACACAATGCAATATACTCATAATAGCAAGCAAAACCGTAGTAACACAAAAAAAGTGAAGGGTCAATTGCTAAAGAAGCAGTACCTGGGGGAATTGCCATGGAGTGCTCATAGTCCATTTTTTATTGCTATCACTGAATACCTGATCCTGGATAATATTTAAAGAATAAGTGCTTGTTCAGGGTCACAGTGCTGGAGGGTGAGAGGCCGAGGAACACAGCACCTGCTGGAGACGCCTGCAGCTTAATCACAAAGCAGCAAGCAGAAGCGGCAATGGGAGCATGAGAGAGGTAGAGACAGTAGGGCAGCTGCACTTTACTGCATCTCTGGCTGTTAAGGTCAAACGCTGTCCCAAGGGAAAGGAGTCCAGAGCAATCTCCCTGTTTGCTCTTCAGAGCCATGGGGCCAGTCTTACCACAGGGCTGGTGATCAAACTCCAGCACAAGTTTCTGAGAGGAAAACACATTTCCAAACCATGGCGTGGACTTCAGACAATGAGAAAAGTACATAATAAACAGCAGCAATGGCTGCTCGCTATGCTGAACACACAGGAAGCACAGATTTGAAAGTTGTTAAGATGGCGTGCTTTATGTTATTTCACAACAGTGAAAAGTAACGAGATCAAAGATGATCAGAATTTGAACGTCAAATTCAAACCCCTGGTTCTGGAGCTGACTCTGTGGAGGCTGGACTAGAATTCAGGACGGTGGTGCGAGAGGCCCTGAGTTGACCTCTGAACAAGTAGGAGTCGCACTTAGGCTGTACCCACATCTGCTGTCAGCAGAGAGAGTGTGAAGGGCCTGAGATGTGCTCGCATGAAGTACACAGCGTCTGAGGACACGTCCCGTGGGCACCCCTGCTCCCTG
Organism: Ctenomys sociabilis; assembly: GCA_004027165.1. Taxonomy (NCBI): domain Eukaryota; kingdom Metazoa; phylum Chordata; class Mammalia; order Rodentia; family Ctenomyidae; genus Ctenomys; species Ctenomys sociabilis. The sequence continues at coordinate 97,615 of PVKA01000463.1, read as the reverse complement.
TGACAGGACACCCCGAGAGGCTGTCTGCGAGCCTGTCCCACAGTCCTGTGCTGCCCCCACCCCAGCAGATCGTCAACTCTCTACATTCACCGCCTGTCCTCAAACTCCTGGGCCGTGCCTCCATCTCCAGGTCTTACAGTGTGCCCTTTCAGAATTCCTGCACCTTTCAGACTGGACAAGGAAGGCAGAAAAGGTTGAATGCTCTGGCGCATCTCTGGGACTATTTATTTGTTGTTCTAGTTAGTTTCTCGTGGAAAAGTCCAAGCAACGATGTTAGTCCACTTACCATTTCAAATAAACCTGACTTCTAAATTTTCCTGTACACTCTTAGCAAGGGTGGGGGTGATCTTAGGCCCGCAGCGCTTAATGTAGAACACAGCACATGCCTGCGTAAAATACATAAAGGTGTAGTGTGCTCCAGACTGGTGCTCAGAGGAGGCCAGCACAACGGCAGACATCCGGACCTTTGAAAATGAGAGACATCAAGGGTCTGCTGATTCTCTACATAGATTTATACACATTTTTCCAGAAAAGTAAATAAATTAGAATATCATAACAACATCATTAACACAGCTCACTAGAGAAAGAGCTCCACGCAGGATAGGTGAATGTGTAAAAAAAGAGGCACATTAAGAATTCCCCAGGACTGATCCGTCAGTGTCACTTTCTGGATTGGTCTCTGAGCCCAGGCATCTCACACAGGATGAAGAAAGAATGAACACATTGTTCCTCCTGCAACTGGAGTTGGTGTCAAATAACAATGTCATCCATCAAGCAGGCATCATGGTAATGTAAAGCCGAGCCTTCGTGAGTGGTGCTTCTTGGAATAGTCATTATTCTCTGAGGCACAAAGCATAGCTTTTAAGGACTGACTTGCCGGCTTTTCATTTGTATATTCACTTGGGGTTCATCAAGTAAAACGCAGCAACTCATGATAGAGAGAGCTTTAATTCCCAATGGTTCATGTAAAAAGAATGAAATGTCTTATTACATATATTCAAGAGCTCGCCCTCTATTTCATGGAAATTTAGGAAAGCCAAAATAATTGAAATATATCAGAAAGCATGGGACAGCCCTGACTGGAATGTTGAATGAGGCTTCCCCATTGGAAGCCACCAAAGGGGAGAAAGAGAGTCTGAGGAGATATCAGAAAACCTGAGAAGAGAAATCAGTCTGGAATTGGTGGCAGAGACTCCCAAGCAGCATTGTGATTATCTGTAGGACTGCCCCAGGTGTTCAATGCCAAACCCATTCAGGCCTGCCCAAGACTGCTTAATGAAAATGGCCATGGGGAACAGGACATGTGGGCCATTCCACGGTGGACACCTGTGGTTGGGGCTGAACCAAGGCTGTATTCCAGTGGCCAGGCATCTGCGCAGACTGTCCATGCTCAGTGGGCTCCTTCTTAGCAGCAGCAGGGTGGCCCTGGAGGTGCTGGGACCCAGCATAGCCATATGAGGTAGGTAAGTGGCACTATTATCTTCAACAGAAATTCCCCAGGACTGCTTTTCTGATGGTTGTCTATGTTGACATGAGCAAGATGGTGAAAATGTTTGAGAAGAGAGGTCCCAGGATCACACTTCTCACCAGGACAGATTGGTGCTTGCAGGAAGCGGGGAGGTGATGATATTTTGTGCTTACTGGTTAAACGGCCTGCAAAAGCCAGCACTGTTCATCAACACTGGCCAGAGAAGCCAAAATCAAGGCTTGACCCAAAGGCAGTGCTGTCGTCATCCTACTGAGCACTGTTCTTCTGTTGTGTAAAAAGCAGGATCTCTCTCTCTCTCTCTCTCTCTCTCTCTCTCTCTCCTTCCCTCCCTCTCTCTCTTTCTTTCAACCAGACAACATTATATTTGGGGATGTTATTAAGTAAATTATTTTTGTTAAAAAAATCAAGTGCTCTGTATGAACAAAGAGTCTTTCAATGAAGTACATTTAATTTTTAGGCATTTCATAAAAGAGATAAATAAGAGCCAATTTCCTGTAGTTCATAAATAAGAAATGTATGCTATGGTTCTACATAATTTGAGGCATCTTTGCTCTATTTTTAGCACTCCTTCAGCATTTTAGAGAAACTCACAGGGAGAAATGATTCAATAAAAGCCAGTATCCTCATGGGAGTATAATCAAATAAAGCTCAGTTGGGAAACTGGTTTTGTAGTTTCCTAAATAGGAGCATGCAATGGATTTGCTAGTTTTTAGCATAACTATGAATATGAATGGAGGCTTCAGAGTGAACCCAAGATCATGCAGATAGTGTAAGCTTTATTCAAGGCAAAATTTCAAATAGCTGTGAAATATTTTCATAAAAAAGGACTGCGAAGGATTAATGATATTTTCAAACAATCTAAAAATCATAGATTTGTGGTATCTGGCTTTGCTTTACTGTCTTTAAAATAACTGAGAACCCCGAGCATATAGATATCTGGTACAGAATTATCAATACCTTACTGTTAAAATAACTGTGTAATTCCAATATAATTTAGAAATACTAATTTATGGTGGAAATTACATATCTGACAGTAAAGATTGTTTTTGAAAGCTGAAGTTAATGTGAGCTTTAAGCTATCCTGTGTCTCACACTGAGCAGAGTTTTAGACACCAAACTTTTTCCATCAAGCTGGCATTCTATGGTCTCCTTGATCCCAGCAGTGTACTTGGCTTTTAGTCTCCAAATGCCCACCTCACAGTTTTCACGATCAAAGTAATTGGGGCAACTCTAGCTGTGAAGGAAGCATGCGATGAGGATTTCAGGACAGCAGAGTTCATGTCAGCATCTAACGAATACAGCAACTGAGCAGCGCACTTAGGAGCTATCTGTCTGAAGATGGTTAGGAATGGGCAGAAGAGGAGCAATCCCAGCAGCTCTCACCTGGCTCAGTGGAATCCAGTTTGAGCCCCAGGTTGCTCAGATGCCCAAGGGCTCAGCACCCAGCAAACACACAGATCGCTCTGCTCAAGTCTGCAGTGAGCAAAGCTTCCCCCTCTGTCACCAGGCCCTGGAGCTGACCTTGCACTGTGCAGGGGAGCAGGAGACTCATTTTAGGGTCAGTGCGGCAGCATGTCCAGTAGGGGCAGCCAGAAGGGACAGCCAGTGTCCAAGTCAGTCCTGAAGATGAGGACTCTGGAGTCGCGGTGTGCCATGCACAGAACTTCAGACATTGAACCTGGAGCACTGCAATGAAAATAGTAAAATACAGTGTGTTCTAGAATCTGATGTCCCTCTTACATGAAAGGGGCAGAGCCTTGACAATGATGTGTCAGCCACTCATTTCATCAATGACTACACATGCCAACTTTCAAACCTGATGGTAAGCATTTGAGTACCAATGTTTGAGCAGCCCAGTGATTGCTATGGATTCCTTACTGAGGTCTATCTGCTGATCATTCTCTAACTTCAGGGTAGAAAATAATGTTAACTTATAGGTGCATTCATACAACAGGACTTTAATTACAGTAATTCTAAAGTAAGTTATTCTACAGGCAGTATTACAGACGGCTATTTCTCTTGCAAGCAATGGAAAGATCATGCCGCAGACAGAACAGGAGCACCATTACTGTTTATGTTGCTTCCTTGTCATAAGTGACCACTCTGAATTTATAAAACAAGCCTAGTCCAGGTTGCCAGCTAAGGGTGGCCGACACAAGTGTCTCCAAGCAGCACACCTGTCCAGGCGACACCAGAGGAGAGCCCTGGGAACAGAGATCAGATTTTGGTAGGTTAGAGACAAAGGCAATGGGTCAGAGCACGCTGACATTACTACCAAGAGCGAATACAAAAGGGTGACATGAGCTACGCCTTGGGTGGATTTTGAAGATGAAGTAATATATACTAATGCCTTAACTAGGACAGCTCAGGAAAGGCTAAAGAACAAAGTTCAAGCCACCCAGAAATAACTCTCACTATTTTGATCTATACACTTCCAGTCTAATTTTCTATAAGAATTTACACAGTTCTTAAGCTGCATACAGAAATATACCTTCCATGCTTTGCCTTCCTGCTGTCTCAGTTTTGGGTGTTTTTTTTTTTTTTTTTATTCTAAAGGGAATACAGAATGGTTTTCTTTATAAAAGGATTACAAAGAATACGGAATTTCAAATAAAATTTTAAAAAAGAATACAAAATTTCACTAAACAAAATAATAGGAATTCAACAATAGTTGATGTGGTTTACAGAATCTATAAAATTGATAGGAAGAAAGCCATACATAGAGTATGTGCTCTATCTTTTCAGATTAGTTCTATAGTTTCAGAGAGAGAGAGAGAGGCAGACAGACAGACAGACAGACAGACCAACTGACAGACAGAGCAACCAACTGACCCAGAACAGCAAAGGGGCTTGGAAAGATGGACATCTGCTAGTTAAGGAAATGTTAAACAATATTTCCTAGCATAAGTTTTCATTATCAGAGAAGAGTAGGATGCTATAGCAAAAGACTTTGTTATGCTGCCTGGGAAGGTGCACTGAAAGGAAAATGGAAAGGGAGCGAACTGGGGTAAATTAGGAGTAATCATTTTGCATAAAAGTAGGTAACTCAGAAGAGAAGGAAACCATGTTAACAATTAATACCGCTTAAGGCTGGCCAGACAGCCCAGCAGCAGAAACTAGGGTTCACTCCTGGGAGTGCTGTGCTGGCCATACTCCCTGGGCTGTGCTGAGAGGGTGATTGAGACTGTGCGTGGTGGTGTACGCCTATAATTCCAATGCTTAGGAGGCTGAGAACAGGAGGATCACTAGGAGTCGGAGCTGAGCGGTGAGACCTTGTAGACTCTGCACTAAAAGCATTAAAATAAAACAAAAACTGCTGAATAATAAAGCAGTTAGTAGACACTTTAATACAACTCCCCAGAGGATCGGGAAGAGGCTGGATATGCAATACACAGGCACTGGTAAGGGGCAAAGAGGAGTTCCGGTTCCTTTGAGTAAAAGGTCAGCTGTGTCTTCCCAAAATATTGAATTGATATTAATTCTTGCAACAGATGAAGGATTTCCAATGCGTATTTTTCTAAATGGCAAATGAATGGCCTCCTGATAATATAAATCACACTCAGGCACATCCTTGAAGTCCTAATTGGTCGTTACTTTATGACTCCTTCCATATGGGATGAGATCTGATAGCTCATAGCAGCCCAGGGAGGAAATGATCTCCAGAAGAAAAGCTGGCTCTCAGGCACAGAGCACCCCACCCTTTGGCCATGGTCAGTGGTGCAGGAGGAGCTAGAGGACATGGGGAGAGCACAGACCTGTTGTGGCCACTCCTTCAGCACTGCCTTCCTATGATAACCCTAGGGGCTCTTCCATGGGCTTCAGATCCACATGCGCAATGAGTCTGGGGGCTCAGAGCTGCAGGCAAGGTTGTCAGGGCTTAGGAATCTAGACTGCAGTGTACGGCACCCTGATTGGCATTCTAGGATCACCTGCCATACAGCACACAGCAAAACACAATGCAACACCTATATACAACTGTGAGTGACCCACAATACACTGGCTCCTATGCAGCAGGGGATTTTACCACATATTTCATGCAATTTTCCCAACTTGCCCCCAAATAAAATGAAACAAAAACAAAGTCAGCATCTGCCTTTTCCTTCTCAAATAATGGGAATATATAAACAGTTTTCCCTCTCCACTTTTCTGCTGTTCTATTTTGCAAACCATTCTCACCTCCTTTAGCTAATTTAATGAGTAGGAACATCTTGTAGAAAAATCGAAAACCTCAAGGTTACTGCAAAAATCCGCTGATTTCCCTGGTTCCCCTGGAATACTGTAGGCACATGCAAGGAAGCCTGCAAATAGAGCAGCTTGTGAGGGCAGGGGATGGAAATGGAGGGCCAGTCACCTGCCCTGAGATACGCTGACTTCTATGGAAAACTCAAAGCTCAGGGTGCTGCCTGAAAATGGGGGCAATGCCTGCCCCTTCGAAATGTTCCATAAGAATAAAATGAAGAATGGGGCACTGCCTGCAAGGCAGGCATTCCCAGGGACACGTCCTGTGCCATTTCATCAAGGGCCTCTGCGGACACCCATCCTGCCCACAGTATCTTTTGTTCCAGTGTAAATGTTGGATGAAGAAACAATGAAGAAAAAAGAAAAAGGCTTCTCAGAAATATTCATTCATTCATTCATACATTAATGTAAAATGTAAAAGCCCTTCCGATAAAATGATTCATTTTATCACTCAAATATTCAACCTATACTTCTTGTCAAAATAAGACAAATGGCCTTTAATATGGGATAAAACATGCTTCAAAAGTTCCCTGAGTAATATAGATTGTACTCGTTTCTCGATGCTAGCAGTATGTTATATTTTCTTTTCAGCATGCTGACTTTACAGACATGTATTTTTCATATAAGTAGAATCCTGCTGAGTGTGAAATTTTCTCCCCATTGTAATGCGAGCATTTTTTACATGTATAATATTGGAAGAGGCAGGGTTTCTTTTTTCCCTTGTTTATTCTTTGACTGTAAAAAATTAAAGGAAAACTGAAAGCATTACTGCGTTTGTCACTGAACAGAACATTGTTGAGTTCTCATGATTTTACTTAGCAAAATTCTGTATCACTGGTAATTTGTTTTTACTATTTTGCATTCCCTTAAGAAAAAAAAAAACTTTCCATACAGTTCTATGCTTGATACATAACTGGAGATATATGAAAAACATGCACTGGGGAAAAATGCACAACTAATAACTATGCCCAAGGGTTGATATACAAAGTGATTTTTAATTCTGATGTTACAGGCACGTGGTCTGGAGCTGTGGTTAAGTCTGATGAATTAGCAGGGAGCCTAGGAATGTAGCTTGAACCCTTGCAGTTTCCATTTCCTTCATCTAAAGCAAGACCAAATCTGAATCTACCTTACAGACTTGTAGAATTCAGTACAGTGACTATGTAAAGTGTTTAGTACAGATGTGGATCCAGAGCATAAACATTCACTCTATTAATCATATTAGTTGTTATTTTATAAAGCATATTACAGGACAGAACACTCATTTTCAAAGTGTGGAGCCAAGATCTACTATATCAACATCATCTAGTGTTTGAGAAATACAAATTATAGGGCTTCATCCGAAAGTAGCTTAACTAGAACCACAAGGAGAGGCATACAGGAATTACACTAACACCTCCAGATCAGTCTGATACATTTCCAAGTTTGCAAACCACTGGGATAAAGGCTAAGTATACCTTTGCTTTTTAAAATGGATAAAATTTCCCCGTTTTCCCATTTTATTTACATATTAATTAATTTACTTAACTTGAGCAAAGCTGGTGAACAGCTATAAAGTACTATTTAAAGATGGCTCGTGCATTTTTAAGCTTGGCTTATATTTAGTCTTTCTGAAACAAAATTCTTGCATTGGTTAATAAGTTAAATGTAGTGGTTGATTGTGAGAAGCTTAGAAACTTAAATAGATTAGTTCAGCAACTCTACATGCTCGGGTGCAGAGGACCTGCCCTAGAACCGCTGGCTGCGTGCTTGAAAATGGAGGACTTGACTTAGATTGGATGACTTGTGTTAAATCTGTTTCTCTAGAAAAACTCTGACTGAAACATTAAGCATTTAAAAATAAGTCAAAATGATCTATTTTGCTATAATTTCTTTTCACACATAACTAGAAGCAAAAAAAAAAAAACTGTAGAGATCTATTGCAAAGATTAAGCATTATAGCAATTATAAATGTATTGTGCACTACAAATTTTTTTAAAAGCATATTTTAAGTGTTTCGTCATAAGAACATAATTGTGCAAGGGGATATACTTGATCATCTACATTGCAGTATATCAAAACATCACACTGGACCCCATAAATATATTTAATATTGTCTTAGTTACTTTGTACAAATTTCTGGGACAAATACTCGACACTCAAAATGAAGCTCACAGTTAGTAGAGGATTCAGTCCATATTCTGCTGTCTCTAAGGCTAACTACAGCAGTTCACGGAGACTGGGGCTCCTCCACAGTGATGTGGCTGTGAAGGTCAAACTCCTCTAAGGACTGGGACTTCTCAAAGAAAGCAGGCAGGCAGGAAGCCCGGCACGGTCGCAGGAAGCCCGGCAAGGTCACAGGAAGCCCGGCACGGTCGCAGGAAGCCTTTTTCAATTCCTGGGCCCTGCTCACCTCCGGGGCTGGGCCCCCACACTGAGAACTGCCAGAGCTGATTCAGCCAAGTTGACACAATGGATCAACTAAACAAATATTTATTAAAATTTTATAACACCAGGACAAATAAGGCTCTTTTCCAGAAAGTGCCACTGGTGATCATGCAGTAAGTATTACTTATGGTAAAATATAATTTTCATAGTTGCTCTTCTGTCATCAGTGTGATGCTCCTGTTTATTGAGTGATGGGTAGTCTCTGTGAAAGGAGTGCCTGTTAAAGGCTTGGTACTGATGGAATTGTAGGAAAGATGCTGTGGGCTGAAAGGAGATGGAGCTGCAGGTCACTGGGCGACTGCTGCTGGAGGGGACAGTGGGACCCTAACACTTTCCCACTGTTCTCTTTGGATCCTTGGGGTGTGAGAGAAGAGCTTGGTTCTGCTACCTGCTCCCAATGGGGTGTGCAGAACTTGTCAGTTACCTCAAGCAGTGGGGCCACTTGATCTTTGATTGGGACCTCAAGACCATAAACCAAGAGAGCATTTTCAATTAGCAATAATAATGTCTTGGATAAACCTCATTGGCTATGAAACTGCCACTGTGCAAGGCACAAAACAACATTTTATCTTTATAGGTTAACTGCTTCGTTTATTTTAATAGCATAATGTATAATGTGTGTGCACAAAAGCAAAGTTTCTTTTTGACATAAAAAATAAGAACACATAGAATTAAAGCGTAGTTTTAAAACCTTCTGAAATTGAATGGAATTCATGGCATATATATTCTGTAATCTATAGTTTTATAAATATGTTCATTCTCAGAATTATGATTCTTTAAATTGAGCAGTAATATACTACAGACAGAGAGCAGTTACATTACCATTTTATTTTATTCTGATATGGAAAAGAAAGCCAATTGAATAACAAAGATACTATACATTTGCATTGGTACAGCATGTAAGGAAGGCAATCTTCCTAAGTGTAAGAAGATGGGTCTCACTTATTTCACCTTATGAGAATGGTCTCTAATTGCACCCATTTACCTACAAATCTGACCTACATATGCAAACATATTGTCTCCTTAGTGTGAGAACCTGAAAGAGCGAATAACATCCAAAAGATAGAACAGGTACTACAAGAGGGAAGGAACTGTTCAAGAGGAAGGAACAACTGGAATGCAGAAAAGGAGAAAAGAAAGAAGGGAAAATATATATGTATATATTATGTGTTATATATTATTATATTATTGTTATATATTATATATTATATATACATATATGTATAGATGCAAGATAGCTTTGATAATTGTACTGCTGACTTCTACTGGTCTATTGAAAGGAACAGTTGATGTTTAAATTTTTTTGGTTTTTTTTCTTTTACATTTTCTAATTTTTGACCAATTTTGCACACTTAGATCTTGTAAACCTGAACAACCAATATGCAGATAACAATCACAATTATTGTTAAATTCCTATCATTTTTTTTCATGAAATTCTGTATTATTTCTAATTTTTTACTAGTTGCCTTTTTTTTTCAAGGAAGATGGGTGTCAGGTAAACTTAAAGCACTGTACAGATTTTACTAAAGAGGGTTATGTGAAGCATAAATTCAGAGATCATCCAAAAATAAAATCAAAGCAAATTTAATCACACACACCCCTTGACAATTTTATAAACTTTTTTTTTTTCATTGCATTCTCTTGGAAAATAATAGAGTTACAAACTGTAAGGGCTATATATGAGTTCATTAATCACCAACTTAACATTCTCTTTATTAACTTACTATGTGCCTGCAATATTCTGAAGCCCCTCAAGAGAGTGTGTCTAACATGGTGGATTCAAAATGGGTTTAATATGAAGACACATCCTGTATGAGGAGAGTTTGGAAGCAAATTATTTATTCTTGTATTGCTTTACTCCAAGTACGAAAAGAATACTCGCTGCACAAACCAGCCCCTTCCCTAGGTCTGCTGATGATCACAAGCTCAACTCCTGCAGGATTTAGAAAGACGTAGCTTTCAGCTTCACTTGAAGAGTTACAAGTCAGGATTTTCCTCTAACAAAAGAGCAAAGGAATAAAAATGCATGGATCTTTGTAAGGTTCTCAGCTAACCATCCAAAATTATAAAAATGTGGACTAACTATTAACAAGTAAGACTCTTTTAGAAAAGCACAGCTGCAATTCTGTAATCCTTCCAACTATTTTATTAGCCTGTCAGCATTCTCTTTTGACTAGTAGACATTGTATTTAATGCTTTTCTTAGCACACCATAGCAAGGGATGCTATAAACAGGGCTAAGAGAAATTTGTTGTAATTTATGTTCCTGATCTTATTTACAAAATTAATTGCTGCTGCTTTCTCCATTTTCATAATACTTTCTGAATGCCCAGGAAGCCAGCACCAGGGCAACTGAGCACCTTAATTTATTCTATACATTCCATCTTTATTTAAAATGACATTCTGTTGAGGTATAGATGCATAATGAGAAGAAATGTAAGTAAGTACATCCTGGTGCCTTGTTATTTTCTGTGAAGAGTGCCTTCCTAATCAGACTGGCTGGGACCACTTGGGTCAATGTATTCTGTTTTGTAGAGCTCTCCAGCAACACATAGGATGTTATTTTTAATGACAGAATTCTCATAAACAATCCTCAATAGTTTTCCTGTGGATAAATAAGATTTTTCAGCTTGCTGTCTGTAGAAGGAATTAAATGAATAAAAATGATGGTAGTCTGTACATTCTTAAAAAAACAAAAAAAAAAACTCTACACTTTTGCCATTTCAGGGAACTATAGTTGTGGCTATTAAAACTAACTGTTGCTCCCTAGATGAGTGCTATGTATTTCAGGTCAATTAAAATGTCAAGTGTGGAAAGATCATTGATATTCCTGTTTTATCCTGTGGGTGATCCAATGATGGAAACATGGGTACCACCCTCTCCAGGTCTCTCCAAGAATAAGATTTCTGAAATTGCACATAGGAAGGTGTCCTCAGTTTGGACAGCTATGCAATGACTATAGCACCCACACTGGCATTGCTCACCCTTCCTGGTGTTTGGTGGTGTGGGAATCAGCTCACACACCTATTTCTGACCCGGGGCCCAAGTCTTGGTTTGCCTGCAGGATGTAGTGCAACAAGCCTTTCTCTCCACTCCCTGAAGCTGCTGAGGGCACAGCCAGAAGTAAGTGTTGGTTTCTCCTAGCTTCTCGCCACCTTTTTAAACTTGGTCTTCACAGAGGTTGAATGCTATTTGAGTTGCTCTGAAATGCAATAGAGGTTACCACTCCACATGACTCCATCACTGAATCGCAAGCGTTATCTTTTTTTTTTCTTTTCTTTTTTTTTTTTTTTTAATTTGGTACAGGGGATACCAGGTCTACAGGGTCTCACTACATAGATCAGATAGAGCAGATTTGTAGTGATCCTCCCATTTTCAGCCTCCCAAGTGCTGGGATTATAGGCTCACATCACTGTGCCCAGTTTCAATAGCTGTCTCAGTGCATTCCAGGGTCGGGACTGGCACGGGATGCTGGGAATCAAACCCGACGGCTGTGCTCTGCCTAATCAGGTGCTTTAGTCCATTGAGCTATCAGGCTCTCCCTAACAAGGATTATCTTGAAGTGGAATTCATTTATGCCAACAGCCAGCCATCAGTGAAGCCAAAGTGGTCGCCACCTTGCCAACATCTGCAGGAGTCCCATGGCACCTGCTTATTCCACTGCCTAGATCACATCAGAGATCACTACTGCTTTCGATCCAATGCTTGGGTATCAGCAAGTTCATAGGCTTTGCCTAACATTTCTAGAGATCTGCAGCCCACACACATCCTTGCTCTTTTGTAAACTGCTGCACCTGCTGAGCCTGTGGTTTTGCCACTCTTTTCAGCAATAAAAGCTCTTGGTCTGCTACAAAGTGAATCTTCACAGCACTTGTCAGTTGCCACATATGTCTTCGTGGCATGTACCACACTGTTGGGCTGCGGAGCATGCATCCTCCTGAAGGATGCACCCATTCCCTTTACCATTGCACTACAGATTCCCATGTCCCTTGTAACTGTTTACTCAGTGTTTCCAGGGGTAATGAGGAATCCAAGAGAGAGCAGAGCATCACTGGGACCTGGACCTGGGTCAGGATTGAAATCCTAAGTTAGTTTTCTTCTGCTCCTTTAACCATACTCAAGAATAGAAATGAGGGCCAGGGAGATGGCTTATTGTATCTGGCCAATTCATTGATAAAGTGACAGATAATATCAACAATTTTTTCTATCAAGTTGTCTGGTCTAAGCTCCTGCCTAGCAAGCTCAAGGGCCTGGGTTTGATCCCCTGTGCCACATGCTGTGCTGGTCTTATGCTGAGCCAGCCACTAGAAACGAGTGTAAGATGGAAATTATATTAACTTAGAGTCCAATAAGAAAATTAAATATGTGCTTCGAACAAGCCATGGTACAATGACTACAAGCTACTGTTCTTATTACTTCAAGGTAGAAAATGCTGCAAACTTGTCTCCTGTTAACTCAGAGACCAGCCTTTCCACAAGGGCATCAAGAATCAGATTGTAAACTTTGACAGTGTCAGTCTGATCCAAAGCCTATCTTACATATATGGTGGAAATCATTACTAAGAAGAGAGACTACTTTAGACTAGGAAGCACAGCCAGTGTCCTGGGGTGTACATTTCACTCACTTGGGGCATCCTGAGGACTGAGAACCCTAGGGTCTCTCCAGCCAACTGAATCAGATTCTCTGAGGTTTATGTCAGGAATGAGAGCTTTCCAAATCTTCCTGGGTGACTCTAATAGTAGAGTTAGGTCAAGGAGCTACTGAACTAAAACTCTCTTGGGCTATAATTAAATATTTCTTCATTCAGTTCATACTCCTTTCTGAGGTTCAAGTAGATAAACATAAGGGAACTTCATTCAAAGTAAAAGAGTTCTTTCCCACGGGTGACCTAACTCCAACAAACAACCTATCATTATTTCTGGTGTGGTTTGGTTTTTATTCTCTCATAACACAGACATATCATTAAAGGACCATAACGGACAGGCAACAGTTTTGTTTTTTGATTTTTTATTTTGTTTTGTTTTGTTTTTTACACATTTGGTACAGGATCTCACTATGCAACTCAGACTTATAGTGATCTTCCTGTTTTCAGGGGCCCCACAGCTGGGATTACAGGTATATGCCACCACACCTGGTCTTGGTGGTTGGCTCAGCACACCCAAGGGCATGATTGGCATGGCACGCACTGTCGGGGATCGAACTCTGGTCCCTGTGCTTCCTCAAGCAGGTGCAGGTGCTTAGTCCACTGAGCTATCTTGCCTGCCATGCAGCATTTACAATCACAGATAGATGAACTTGCATTTCTCTATAAAGGATCATAGATATGGACCTGAATTGTTTGTCTTATTTTGTCACAACAAACTTTTCTCTGGACAGATGAATGCAAGTGTGTATCAGGCTGCATTAGTCAGTTCTCCTGTTACTGTGACTCAGTGTTCGATCCCTATAATTTACAAGAGAGGCTGAATTTAGTCCCCAGTTTGGCAGTTTTGAATCTGTGTGCTGCTGTAGCCTCAAAGGCAGGGACATTGTGGCTGAGGGGGACTGGTGGACGAAAGCTGCTTAGCTCATGGGGCTGGAAGCAGAGCGAGGAAACAGCCCCTGCCAGGTGGAAGCCAAGGGCCTGGCTAAGGTCCAAGGCCACGCCCCCACGCCCCACCAGGCACACCCAAAGTGTGCTCCATGAATCTCCCAGGCAGAACCCAGGCCACCCATGGACACTGCACCCTAAGCGCACACTGAAAGGAGCAGAAATCACTTCTGTCACAATGTTTTTCCTTTTTTAATTTCTGTTTTCAAAAACTTTTCCCCTATTCCCAGGACATTTTACTAGATATACTCTGAAAGCATTTGTGCTGTGTGGAGCCATACAGGATCACAAACCACAATAATATCTATATTATTAATACTATAGATATTATTGATATTATAAATATCAATAAACCACAATATTTGCACGCACGTACACATGCACACACAAATTTTTTTTCTCCAGAAAGCCATCTTCCATATTAAGAATGTGCTCTGTAACTTAAAAGCCAACAGCATGGGCTGTAGAGTTCACTTCACGGACAACTCCACGCATGTGCCCTCAAGTCTCCAGTCAGTAAATACCATCAATAAAGACCTACCTCAAATTCCAACTCTCCCTGTATCTCACTGTAGACTCAGCAGCTGTTCAGACAAAACCACCTTCATTGAGAGAATCTAAAAGATGCACAGTTGTAAAATGACTGTATTAGGGCTGATGAGATAGCTCAGGGGACTAAGCTCCTGCTTCTGCAAGCACACGGACCAGGATTTGATCCCCAGCACCACATGCCTCTCTAGCCCAACAACCCCGGGTGCTGAGCTGGCTACATAGAGCAGGTGTGCTGGTGCACACCTATAATCCCAGTGCTGGGGAGTCTGAAACAGGAGAATCACTAGGAGTCCAACCTGTATAGTGAGACTTTGTACCAAATACTTAAAATGACTACACTCATTATTTCAGATATCCTTTTAACTAGCCACTCCAGAGTTCTCTGCACATCTTCTGGGTAAACTTTCACAAGGACAATTCCAAGTATGAATTTGGGTTAGTAGGAAAAATGACATCATATTGACGGGAAGAAACATGCCACAATGCCATGAAGCAGTCAGTAAATGCAACATGTTTTATCACTGAATTTTCACTGACACAAGGCTTTCCATTTATATTTAAATAAAGAAGTCAAAGGATACACTTATCTAGTAATCTACTTAAGAAGGAGTGTAATCCAGTCAAGCTATTACAATTGTGCTATTGAAAGTCACCAACGATGCAGCTCTTAATCTGGCAGTTTCTGAATAAAACTGAAGAAAGAGTGTGACTTTCATTTTTTCTATTAAGTTGTCAGCGAAGAGTCCATGCCATCCCTTGGTCATCACAAACCCTTGGTAAATCAACAGCCGGCCTCCACTACGCACGCATCTTGTGAATCCCACAGCGCTAATAGGGAGAAACTAAATACTTCAAGAAAGAGAAGAGGCTGACAGCATTATTTCTGAATTCACTCATTGATCAACATCATCATCTCGGTTCTAGGTCTCAGGACCTAATGGCCTTGGATTGTCCAGCTTCAGAAAATCATGCATGGAATGACTCTAACTAGCCAGCACACAGGTGCTCATGAAGGGGAATCAACTGTTGTCCCCTGATTGTCTCAGTCAAGGGCAGCCTGCACCCCCTCCTCCTTGTCAGGTCTGTCTCTACTGTATGACCAGCACTTTCTGCACTTTCTGCAAAGATGAGAGTTACACATATTCTAATGCTATCTTCTTTACACTGGATAATGATAGGAACTGATCAAAAATTTTATGGCAATGTGTTTACCACTTAAGGTAAAGGTCCCTTCTCTCTGCCCCAGCATCCTAGTGCATGGCCAGTAATGGGAAGGAGCCTGTGGTACTCAGTGTATAAGGAGAAGAAACTTGTCCTAGGTGCTTCCAAATGAGGAGCGACCCAATTTGGCTTACATAATAAGTGTCTATAATAAAACGTACAAATCATCTATCTATCTATCTATCTATCTATCTATCTATCTATCTACCCATCCATCCATTCATCCATCTATCTATCCAGATATAAATACATATATTTAGATAGATAGGTATAGATAGATATAGTGAGAGCTTCATTTATCTTATTTTGTTCAGCAGTATTTTACTGTATCTGGCAAATTCATTGATAAAGTGACAGGTAGTATCAACAGCCTCTGTGACAGCCACGAGTGTATACACTCTCCACCCATCCAAGCTGTACTTTCTTTGCAGTCCTCTAATCTCATCATCAATCAATCGTCTTTCTTCGGGCTCATCGACCACAGTTACTATAGTTAGAAGCTTAACACTGAACCACCAGCGAATCCTACACCACAGTACCTCCTGATACACCTGGCTTCACTCATCACATAGTACTAGATCATGTGGTATTCGCCAAAGAAGAGTGAGCATAATGCAGAGATTTTGAGGGGACAACCTACATTGCTGTAGAATTGGTTACAGCATATTGCTATCACCACCCTAGTTCATTATTGCTGTTCACTTCTTATAGTGCCGCATGTATGGCTTAAGCCTTAGCATAAATATGCACAGGGAAAACCCAAGGATATGTAGAGTTTGGCTCTGAGCACACGTTGAGGATATTATAATGTATGTTCTGTGGAAAGAGGGTACCACTATGGTGGAGTGACAGAAATGATGATGAGAGCCCTGCAGAGACAGCTGAACATAAACAAGGGAGGCAGGCATTTCAAGAGAGAAGAGTCCTTACTTACAGGTATGTGGCACCCCAATTACGTTGCTTATAGGGCTTCTCCAATGAGCATCAAGGACTGCATTAGAAATGGTCCCGAGTTGCAGCAATTCCTCATACTTGGCAAAAATAAAGACTAATTTTTCTTGAAAGATCACATCACAAGGTCAGGCTTCAATTAATTCCCACAAACAAGTTCTAAGGAACATAAGCCAATAACCAGAAGTCTTACACAGATGAGAAAATACACCTCCATAAGCAGTCTTTTGTGAAAAAAATATAAGAATCGAAGAGTGAAGGCATTAATTATTCGATTCAAGAACGTATGATGACAGTATATTTCATATCAAAGAGGACTTTTACATCAGAAACATCTTCTCATATTCCAAAGTGTATTTGGATAAGAACAAACTAGACTTCTAGAAATGAAGAAAAAAAAGGAATTTACTGATACATTAGAAAAAATTTAATAGAACACTACTAGGCTGCTGATTTAATTATAAAGTGGGCCTCTGAGAAATACTTTGTTGGTGTCCTTCAAGGTGTAAGCTGTACTGTGAGCCATCCTGGCCACTTCTAGATGTTTATCCAACAAAGAAGAGATTCAATTTTGTACAAAACATTGTATCCAAGATTTCTTTATAGCAGTTTTACTTTAAAATATAACTGTAAACAATCTGTTCATCATTGGGTGGAATAAACACACAGACTAGAGTATGTTTACCCAGAAGAATATTTTTCACAAAAAACTAAAACCAGAAAGAACTCCTACATGAAACAGTTAAAATTTAGCTGGCATTTAAGATGAGGCACTAGCCATTGGGAAATCAAGACTGCCCTTAACTAGACAAAATGAAAGGCCCATTAAACACACTGATCTGATACTACATTTGTAGATGAGATGCAAAATAAAGGAGAAAGGCTTACTTTTGTTTGCAACAGGGTCTTGCCATGTAGTCCAGGCTGGCCTTGAGCCTACTTTGTAGCCCAGGCTGGCCTTGAACTCATAAGGATTCTCCTGCCTCAGCCTCCCCAGGGCTGGGATTACAGGGGTGCTCCACCATGCCCAGCTGAAGAAAATACTTTTTATTTAAAATGATGAACATATTACAATGTGTTGTATACCCATAGAAGTGAAAATTTCTGGAGAACAAAGATCAATTAAATACTTATGTTTAGCGTAGCATTAATAAATTTTGAAAATATGATGCTAAATAAAAGGAGAAAATAACTGAAGACCACATCTTGTGTGATTCCATTAATTTGAGATGCCCAGAATGAGTACACAGAGGCAAAATTTCCAGCATTTGAAAGGGTCTGGTGTATCTTTTAGATGACAAAAATATCTGAAAAGTGATTGTTGTCATTGTTTCAAAATTCTGTGTCTGTACTAAAAATAAATTTTGAATTTTATATGAGCACGCTGCATAACATGCAGATCATATTTCAGTACAAATGCCATTAAAATAAACAACAGTTATAATAATAGATATGAATGGAATTCTGTTAAACAACAAAATATTGCATACTCTCCCACATTTCCACTAATTTGGAAAGACAGAACAAAGGAAGAATGATAAGACTTAGAAAGATATAATACAATAAATTTCACAACTTGGTCATATAAAATTCCTAAAGCAATCTACAGATGAATCAGGAAAAGTCATTAGAAAGTTATTGCACCATATCAACATGTAAAATTGATTGCAATGTTTTATAAAAAGAAAATTCTTCAAAGGTAAATCTTATTAAAATATCATTTTCAAGAGAAGGACAAACTGTAAAGTTCCTAGGAGTGAATGAAAAAAAAGACAGGGCCAGAGGAGATGGCTCAGTAGAATGAATGCTTTCCTGGCAAGCTCAAGGGCCTGAGTTCAGTCCCTGATTCTGTCAAAAAAAAATAGATAATGCAAAGCCTTGGGGAAAAAAATGCCTAAATTTCATTGGTGATATTCAGAAAGAATAAAATAAGTGGACATCAAGTTCGTGAATCATAAGACAAGAAGTTATAAGCCTGTAATTCTTCAATTTCCTATTCATTACAATTTTCACATTACAGAGATGCTATTGTAGTAAATGGGAGGAATTATAGTCGACTCCATATCAAGTATTAAAACAGTTATTCACATTCACAAAGAAAAGAAAATTGAATCTATACATCAACGCCTGAAAAAAGTAATTCACTGTAACTAGATCAGATTCTAATGCACAAATACATAGCTTTGCAACAGAATAACGTACACAATGTCATTTCCAGCCTTAAAACCTTTCAAAGTTTGCTCAGCCACAAAGAAAACAAACTGGAGAGCTGAAGAACCCTCTAGTCACACTGGCTGCTGCTCAGAGGCAGAGCGCTTGTCGCCATACACGAGGCTTGCGCTGGATCTTAGCACTACAAGTACCCAGCCCTGTTTGTCACAGAAGGAGAAGACAAATGAGAGAAGCAAGCCACAGTCTTGGAGAACTGGGCTTTAGGGTTTACCAGCAACAAATATTGTCTGCATACACAGAAAATCAACATATGAAAGAAAATCACCAAAAACATGCAGAAGACCGGGAGAGACGTTTCACAGAGCAATAAATAAGAGTATCTATCAAGTATTCAACATATTGTTTCATTGCAGAAAGCAGAGAAATGTAAACATCACACCTACCAGTTCTGAAACAAGAAGCATAAAACGATTTTGAAGATATTAAAGTTTACTAAGCATATGGAACACTGGATTACAGGTTGCCAACAGGAGTGTAAATCTCTAAAGGCTACAGAGGGCTGGCCAAGTAGCTCAGCAGATTAAAGCACCTGCAAGCAGACCCAGTAGCCGGGTGTTCGATCCCTGGGTCTGCCTTGCTGGCCCCGCCCCCGGGGTGCACTGAGACAGTGATTGAAATTGGGTGTGGTGGAGTGCGCCTGTAATCCCAGCTCTTGGGAGGCTGTAAACAGGTGGATCAGTACAAGTCCGATCTAGTAGTGAGACGCTGAACACCCTGTAGACCCTTACCTCAAAAAAAACAAAACAAAACAAAAAAAAAGGGCTACCGAAAGTCCTCTCTTAGTACTTAGTACACATCCATTCCAACCCTGCAGCCCCGGAGCTGCTCTTTCTGTCCCAGGGAACCTCTGCTAACCCCACAATGTCCTTAACCCCGTGTTTCCAAAAGCAAAGTCTGCAGATGATACAAATGCCTTTCAACACAGCCCACTGAAAGAGTGGAGGCCTTGGTGAGGAAAATCCCAGGAACTGCTGAGGCACAGGCCAGCTGGAGAAACTGGAGACATGCAGTGGAGAGTGCTAAATGCAACAGGCAAGGGATACAGAGCAGGTTCCTGGGAAACATGAGCCACGCAAACCAAGTACTGCTCTGTACTCTAGGATGCATCCATGTTGGAAACTACAGATGGAATCAATAAGCCCCAAATCCAGGAAAAATTAATTTTAATTTATTTAATTCCAGATAGAATGAGGGACACAGAAGTGAAGCCAGCGAGCAGACTACAATGATCCTTGGCCCACAGAATCATGGCATTTCAAAAAATGAAAATATAATGTTGTGCATTCTGAGTTCTGCATACTATATTCCTATAACATCCAATCTAATCATAACACAAAATATTAAATATAAGATTTATTTCTACAAGTATTTTTGTGTGGACAACCTTGAATTTGATTTATAAATTAATGAATGGTTTCCAGGGAGATAGCTCAGCAGCTTAAGCACCTGCCTGGCAAGTGTAAGGTCCTAGGTTCAATCCCTGGTACAAAACATAAATATAAAAATAAATGATAACATTTAAAAACAGAGCACGATTAAGTCCACCGTAACAGAATAATTTATTTGGAAGTATCACAGCAATAGGGCCAAATCAGCAACTAGGAAACTTATTTTCTTTTCTTTTCTGACTTACAATGAAAGAATTCTCCCTGGGAACAATCAAGCAAGTTAAATCTTTGGTAAAAATAGCAAATCCAATCAATCCTCTGTCAGAATTACATTGGTTGTTTTTTTTTTTTTCATTTTATTTCATAAAATTTTCTTATTCTGAAGTTCTCATTATTTCTATAACATCATTCAAATATTCTGTGGATCTTCGGTCTGCATCAGTTTAGCACTCCTTTGTTCTGACTCCGGCAGATGTACACAAAACTAGGTTCTGATTAATTTTCTCCCTCTGGAACACTGCTTCATTATCCAACCCAACCAGTGTTTGAAATGGTCAACTTTCAGCCTGAAGTATACCTCTGTCTCCCCACCCTACAGGGTAGTTTGAATAGAACTGAGCTAATTTAATTCCCTCCCTTGAATTTTGATCTTGCCCTTACTGTTTTATCTTAGGATAAAGTGGTCTGTCCTGCACACACAGGTTTCTTGGGTATGTGTCTCATTATAGATCCTCAGGAGAGCAGTTTTAACCAGGGCAAGATCTTAACATCCCTGCTCAGTAAAACCCTTAAGGTAGCATCAAGGTTGTAAAAGTTGCCGGAGGTATGTACTAACATAGCAACAGGAAGTCTATTACTGTACGCAAATAAATGCGCACATACAACGAAACGCAACACAGACTACCAGGCTGTGTGAGGCTGCACTGTTTTCCAGATTGGGCTCAAACTCACCTTCCAGAGTATCTGGGATTATGGGTGTGCACCGCCACATTTTGCTCTGCCCACAAATCCATAATTTAGATGATAATGAGTATTTTCTGTTTTGCATTAAGCTCTTGGTAAAATTGTTTTGTAATAGGAGGGTATGAGATAATTAAATGAAGCTTTTTAATAAAGGAATGTAGATCTCAAAATAGCAGTGACACCGATAAACTATGCACCTGAGGGCAAATATAATTCCCATGGTGATGAGACTGTACCCCAAGGAATGTGACATATCAGTGCATGTGGCTGTGTTATCACACACACACACGCGCACACACACACACACACACACACACACCTCACTCCTCCATGAAGACCAAGCCTTCATCATGGTTCACTAGGCAGAAATGTCAAAAGTTAAAGTAATATCTTAAGTTAACCTAGAAATGTCATACTAGCCAGATAACAGAAGAGTAAACAAATCATATTCTTCAATAAAAAGCAAGGCATTATGTATCTACCCGTGCATGTAATACACAGTCAGAATGTTCTAATATAATATTAGAAATGTTTAGAGAAATTAATTAATGAATTAAGGGTCAGTCCAATAATAGTAAACAGCATTTTGCTGCTTGTCTCAACGCTGTGTTTGTCTAAACATACTTCTGTACTTCACAGTAAATCAATGTTGGGCCAGGGAGATAGCTCAATGGCCTGCCTGGCAAGTGCAAGGACCTGGGTTCAATCTGGTATCACATGCCCTGTGCTGAGTGGGCCACCAAAATTGGGCGTGGTGGAGCACACTTATAATCCCAGCTCTGGGGAGGCTGAGACAGGAGGATCTATGAGTCTGAGCTACCTAGCGAGACCCTCTACCAAAGAAAACAAAACAAAACAAAAAATCCCACAAAACTTAATCATTGCTCCTACTTTCTAAGGCAAGTATTATTCCTCTAAATTTGAAGATAGGTAAGTAGTAGCACTTCCAAAGGGTCAGGATATGCTCCATTTGTACAGAGCTAGAGCTAGTGACATGCAGAGCTGAGAGTTGAATCTAGAACTTACCTACTTTAAGCTGTACTGTCTTCAACAGCACCCTCTGTTACCTACTGGCCTTACAGCTTAGACACGACTAGACACTTCTGGAGTGACACGCAGTCCGAGAATTCCAAAAGCCAGAATTCAATTCTTTCCCTTTGCTGACACATGCTAAAATGCCAGCGAACCTACAGGTGGGTATCATCACTCCCACATTAGGGAGAGAAGGTTAATTGTTAAACGTGGATTAAAGCTGGAAGTGAATTCCTTGGGCACATCTCTTCAATAAAATCTTGCTGAGAGGTACATTTTCAAATAAGTGCATAAGACTAAGCAACAATGTGTGACAATTTTTAAACTTCCTCAGCTCTTGAGGTACTAAACAAACAGATGTTTGGGAAGACTGGGGCTTATGAATACCGCTGTACTGTCAACAAATTAGGCAACATCTTTGCTGCCTGCTGCTAACGCAGCAATCTTTTAAATTTAAAATTCTGAGATAGTTTCTCCTGGATGAAAGGGAATTAGCATACATTCACCCACCATGAAGTAAAATAAATCAAAGGGTTCTGGTTGGAATATGGTAGAAGCTGAGCACGCAGTAGTGGAGCCTGTCAAACATTCGTGTGTTTAAAAAATAATCATAGTTTGCCGATCCTTGTCTGTATTCTTTCTCCCAAAGAACTTTTGAGAACCTCCTGAATTTCTAGGCAGCATCTGTGAGCACTGACAATATACACTTTAGCTTTTTTTGTTCCTTTAAATCTTCCATTTATTTATTTGGTACACAGTCTCACAATGCAGCTTGGAATCGTAGTGATCCTCCTGTCTCAGCCTCCTCAGTGCTGGGATTACAGGCACACACCACCATGCCTGGATTCAGTAGTTGGGCTGTCATGGCATGTGGTATGGTACTGGGGATTGAATCCAGGTCTCTGGGCTTGCTGGGCAGGCACTTAGACTGTCAAGCTATCTCTTCAGCCCAAAACAGTATGGCATTTTGTGTGTGTGTGTGTGTGTGTGTGTGGTACTGGTAATCAAACTCAGAACCTTGTGCTGGCCAGGCAATTGCTTATGCTGCTGAGCTATATCCTTGGGCCCCAGACTTTAGTTTTTATGGTCTCTCTATGAGGCAAGAGCAGCATCTCTAACTCGGTTCGCTTCCTTTCTCCCGCCCCCCATGGCTTCCACCTCACCTATGCAAGGCCTCTTGTTTGCTCTGCCATCTCTCCCACTTTCACAGCTTTCCAACCAAGCTACGTCACCACCCCTTTTTTATCATGTTCTCTGACCCAGCATCTCTCTGATCATGGACAAGCTGTATAGGCAAGGGCTTGAGCTTGTGGTCTTCCTGCTTTAGTCTTTCATTCTGTATAATTCTTCACCATTTCCTTCCCATGTTTCATGCACTTTACACAACCTTCTAGGCACCTCCTCTGGTGGTCTTGCCAGAGCCTCAGTATTCTATCAGCTGTTTGCATCCCCCACCCCACACCTATTTGCTTAAAAAAAAAAAAAAGAAATAGTAGAGCAAAGTCACAGTGACTTCTTTAGCGCAAAAAGTACTTAGCAGCATGGAAGAGCCTACGATGAGCACATGGTGTTTTAAACAATACTGCTCTTATTCTTAAAATATCCCATCAGAAGTGACCTCTCAGCATGACACTTTGACTTGAGAGCTTAGCAAACACCTGTAGCATGGAGGCATCTACAATGCACATACAGACTTCTCAGCTGTGTTTCCAAAATGCAAAACTGTAATGGGAGGTTCCTATTGTGCCACCTAATAGACACCAGGATGCCTCATCTTCCTTCCTCGGAGGCCCCTGATCGCAGGACTTCATAATGCCCATCTGCTACTCAAGTCTGGGCAATGAACTCATGTACAGATATTCAGATGGGGCTCCTTTCCTGCCACAGGAAATCTGTGTGAAACAGAGAATGGCAGAACAAGGCACCGGAAACGCCTGAGGATTCACTGTCCCCTGTCTTACAAGCGAGGAAGACCCAGGCCTAAAGCCTACAGGCTTCACACTCAAATCACACCTCCCATTGATGTGGCCAAGACCGGAAGTTCACATGACAACTTTTCATCATTCATACTTTTCATCAACATGCAAACAAATAAAAACACTTAACTTGGCAGAATATTTTTTTGGACTCGCACCATCTATACGAAGGCAGAATGGATGTGAGCGATGCGCAGAGGCCTTCATCAGCTGAGACTTATTCTCGTCATAGCTGCACATTCATGCATCCCAGGGAGCAGGGCATGCCTGCATCTTTCGGTCAGTGATCGCGTCACTGGCTGCGAGGTCTCCAGTCACCGTCTTCTGCCCCACCCGTGTGTCATCCCTGAACAGTACTCTGGGATCACACAGAGTCCCAGAGCCACCTTTAGTCCCAGCAGCGGGTCTAGAGACTTGCAGAGCTGCTGGCTGTGGAAAGCAAAAGGATTTGAGCTTCCTCCCATTTCAGCTGGTCAATTTCCTCGTGGTTGTCTGCTCTGTACCATGAAGGAGGCACACAGTGCCGTTCTGGTACGTAATTTTAGCCCACAGTGAGAGGACCCATTTCATAATCTGTTGCAGAAAAAAAAAATCAGGAGACAGACTGAATGAAAAGGCTTACTATATATTTGCCAAGAAGGAAAAGTGTACCGGATTTGCTAGGAATACCTTTGTATGTAGGATGCTTCACTTACATCTCTCACTTAATCTTTGTGCCATGACAGGGCAGCATGGCTTGGAGATAAAAAGTAAAAGTCACTGAAAGTGAACATATTTTTCAATCCAAACCTAGAAAAATCTTGGAAAAACAATGGTGAAATTTAATTATAATTTATGGAACTTCAAAATCTCTTTCACATCTGTAAAAAGAAAAAAATGCTGTGATGATAGGTGAAAATATAATGAATTTCCTAGAATAATTATTCAGATTAATTTTTAGATAATTTTCAGGTCTCTACTGATCGGAATGTTAAACTTCAATATTCATTATTTGCTTTTCTAAGCATGCTTTACAATCCAGTGTTTATAGACCAAATATAATATACTGATTATTTTTAGATGTAAATGTATTATTTTTTCAAGTGACATTAGAAAAGGAGCTAAACTTCAAAACTGTTCAAAAGATGTTAACATATACTTGTTCCCATAAGAAGTATTCTAAGGGCTGGCAAGATACTTTGGCAGACCTCCTTAGGAAGCGCAGGACTGAGGTTTGACCTCAGGTACCACATGCCAGGACCAGTGACATAGCTCAGCGCACTAAACGTTTGCTTAGCCAAGTGCATGGGTCAGGGCTCGATCCCTGGCCCCACACTCCTGGGCATGCTGAGCTGACAATGGTGGCCTGATATGGTGGTGCATTCTTGTAATACCAGCACTAGGGAGGCTGAAAACAGGAGGATCATTATGAATCTGATTTAAACCCTGTGCGCGCGCGCACACACACACACACACACACACACACACACAACCTCCAGGTACCACATGCTAGGTCAGCCCTGCCCCTGGGCGTGCTGAGCCATCCACGAAGTGCACAGTTTTGTTGTGACATTTTATTTATTTTTATTTTTGTTTTATTGAAGTACAAATATCAATGAGACAGTTTTAAGATACCTTGACATGATGCATTTGATAAATTAATACATTGCAAACTGTTTTCATAATGTTTGGTATCATAGAAGGTGCATACATGATATTATACTTAAAGACATTATTATACCATATGTCTCTTATCAGTAAATAAAGAGTGTAGCTTTCTACGTATCTTATTTTTCATACCTGAATTACATCAAAGATTCAATAATTAATACTTTCTACCTTATTATTTTCCTAGTGGTTGTCCACAGTACTAGAAGCTGACATAATATCGTGTCCAACCACCATTAGTGCAAATCTTGCCTCTCATAGAATTATGTAGAAGCGCAGCGTTATCTATCCCAACTGTACTGTCCATACACACACATCATGATTCTTCCATTCTATACCCCTTCCTTTGTCTACACCTGTCAGAAATGGGCACTCCATTGTCATTGAACAAACTTAGGTGCTTGAACTGGACAACACAATCCAACACAATCCAGCATTCCACTATAATAGTGAGTTATCCGAAGAAGTTATCGACCATAGCCACTTACAGCTCAGCTTAATATTATGGCCCCGCAATGTATACCTCATTTTTATACTTTTCTGCTGGATGGTTAAGACCTAGATAGAGCAAGACTTATATACCAACACATATACTTTATGTTTCTTATGAGGTCAGTGAAGTCCCCTCAGGGTTTATCTTATAGTCCTGTACTTTATTCTGTAGATCCTTTGTCTGTGTCATTCTTGTGGATGAGTCATGGCCAACATTTTAGCATGTGTACTGGGACAAGGGAAAGGCCAGGGTTTAGTAACCGAACTCTTGAATTTCTAAAAAATGAGCTTCCTGTATCTCAATGTTCACACTGATAAATGAAAAATTAAGACTGTATTCATAGGAGTAAACAGCCATGTTTATATAAAGTACTTACTCAGTGTTATGCCTGGCCTATGGAAATTATTTAATAAATTCTGTCTCTGGTTATTATTAAACCCTTATTATTATTACAATTGCTGAAATTATTCTCACTCTCAACAAGATCAAAGTGAAAAGGTGAGACTAGATCAGAATAATTTCACACACAGAACTCATCAAAGCACCTGGCCCAAAAATGCAGGTTATCTTTTGAACAAATAAATATTTTCATAAAAGCTAACTAGAATTAATATTAAAATGCAATATTAAGGGGCCAGGGAGATGGCTAAGTGGAATAAGTACTTCCCTGGCAAACACAAGTGCCTGAATTTAATCCCTGGTTCGGCCAAAAAGAAAAAAAAAGTTCTAAAATGTAATATTATATAAAATTATTATTATCTGGCCAAGTCCAAATAGTGTATTTTAGGTACTACAAGTAACAATGAATATATATATATCCTATAGTAATATCTTCTATAAACATATATAGTTATATAACATATATGAATATTATTTAATAACAGGGATATATTGTGAAAAATGTGTTAATTGATAATCTGTCAGACACATATATTGAGGGGACATTAATATATGCTTATTATTTCTTTCTTTTTTTTTTTTTTTTTTTTTTGGTGGAACCAGGAATTGAACTCAGGCCCTTGCGCTTGCCAGGGAAACACTTATTCTACTGAGCCATCTATGTGTCATTGGGCAAACAGCAGCCTGTGTGCCCACCCATCCGCGGTAACTACCCCATCTCTAGGTGAGTCGCTGTGTAGTTAGACCTGCACTGCTACTGTTCCACATATCGTGTTTTCTGGACTAAAATGTCATCGTGCAGAGAATGACAGGAAGAGAAATAAGTATGGGATGTGAAGAGCCAAATATTTTGTAGTTCTTGTTGTTTTGGGTCTTTTTCAATCCATTCTGCACCTTTGTATCTGGTGACCTAAACAGCTAATTTAAAGATAACATCATTAAATACAGCACCTGTTGTTTAATTCATCTTTTTCTTTTTTAGGACAGGGTCAACAGGGTCTCAATGCACAGATCAGATCCTATTACTTTTGTTCAGTTAATTTTTGCATAGTTTCTAATGCTGTTTGTTTTTAAAACTATTTTGTTTTCTTTAAAAAGGAATAGTTATGTACTGTATATTTTGTATTCTGAAAGACGCAAATTTCAATCAATAAATCAGAATGGTGATTTTGCCCAAACAACAGCACTGTGATACTGGAGGAATTACAGTGTGCTATGTCTGTTGCTCTGCCTGGTCATTTGGCCTTCGCTGTCCCTGTGGGCTGGCACCCAGCGCGTGGCACACGCACCAGTGCCTGCCTTGTGGGATGCACTTACAGAGCAGTGGGGGAAACTGAGGCAGTCCTGGCTCCTAGCTCTGAGTCTTAATGTAGGGGCGGTGCAGGCAGCAGCTCAAATCCAGGCTGTGAATTTATTCCAAGATTAAGAATTCACAGACCCTGGGGACCGTGGAGTGAGGGCTCCGAGTAGAGGTGCTGCCCAGTGACCTACCCGTGAACACACTTCAGTTCCTTTTCTCTCCCCACCAAACCACATACATGAATCTGATCATATATTGATCTTGTAATCAGGTTTATGTGAACATATACAGCTAACTTTATGGGAAGAGTGATACGTGATCTGATCTCTTTGTGTTTATCATTTCCTGCCATGGTAACTGGTATGATTTGAATGATGGCCCCCTCCCAAGACCTCCTCTTTGGAAGTGGTCCCTGCAGGGCGGGTTTCAGATGGGAGGATTCTTCCCTCCAAAGTGAACACAGCTTTCACCCTCTCTCTTCCTATTACTCTGTGCTATCCATCATCAGATGCCAGCCCCTCCTTCTAAGATGTCCCTGCCTCCAGGACAATGAGAAATACACTCCTGTTCTCCAAGTTAGCAGGTGTTGGTATTCTTAGCAGCATGGAGCAGACTAAGACAAAAATCTATCTTTTCAATTTAAAAATGAAAATAATGTTTAGTTAAAAAATAAAATTCTCTGTCATTTTTTTGGAGGGGTACCCAGGCTTGAACTCAGGATCTCATACTTGCCAGGCAGGTACTTATGCCACTGAAAATGGCTCTAAAAAATGAAATTCTAAAACATGGTCCAAAGCTTGGTAATTGTATTTCTCCCTAGATGGCAAGTAGATAGAGTCTTTATAAAAACAAAACAAAACTACTCTAAAGGGAACAAAAAAATAAAAAGAAAAATTAAAAATAATACAGAATTTCAAAAAAGATGATAGAAAATCAACAGTGGCTATTATATCACATATTCTTGTCTTCATAGTAGCTGTATTTTTTTTTTAGGACAGTGTGTACAGGGTCTTACTGTGTAGATAGGACTAGGACTCATAGTGATCGTATGATCACCAGGCCCAATCTCAATGGCCACCTCACAGGGCCTCAGGGGCAGGGCCAGAAGGCAGGTCCAGGGATTGAACTCAGGGGCCCTGCATCTGCCTAAGCAGGTACTTTAATCCACTGAGCTATTTGGCCAGCCTTCAAAGTAACTGTTCTGATTACCACATATATGCATGCAAAATTGATCCTACTAATTTCTGTACGTTTATTGAAAGGAACAGTCAATGTTCAATTTTTTAAAGCAAGTAAGTCTTGTGTTCTTTAAATCTTTCGGCTATAAGAGATTTTTGCTAAATGTGTCTGTCTGGCAATGTGTGTATTTGTAAAAATATCTATATTATAAGAAAAATACTGACTTACAAAAACTTAAATAGCAATTTTTAAAAAAAAACTATTATTGCAATATGGAAAATACCTAATTTCGAAAATGAATTACTTTCACAAATATAGTATTTGTGAAATATTTCACTTTTATTTAAAAAAGAACAAATGTAAGTATTTAAACATCACAGCTTTGCAGGACTATAAAACACATAGAAAATGCCCTACTTGGGGCTAGGGAGATGGCTCAGTGGAATAAGTGCTTCCCTGGCAAGCGCAAGGGCCTGAGTTCAATCCCCAGTTCCACCAAAAAAAAAAAAAAAGCCCTACTTTGAAAAGAAGTATATTTACATGGAGTTTTATCTCCTTCATAGAATTCACTGATCATACTTTTTAAAAATTTCATTCTGACATAAAGTATGTGATTTCTTGAGTCAAGCCTCTTCACTAAATATTGTATATTGTTCAGCTTCCCTGTGGCTGTAGAAAAAAAAAAAATACACGTATAACATGTACAGGAAGAAAAGCTTATTTTGACTTCCGGTTTCAGCAGGTTCAGCCTGTGGTCAGCAGGCAGAAACCACCGGTGGAAGAGCACTGCTTATGCACTGCAGCCATGAAGGAGAGAGAGGGACAGGACCACGCCTCCCTCCTGAGCGATGCTGCCAGCGAACTGCCGTGCAGCCACGGGCCCTGGCTCCGGAGACAGGGCGCTTCTCATAGACATCTCAGTCTTGAGTCAAAGCATAATGATGATTACTTTATATTTATTCTCTATCTAGAGTCCTGTGTATTTGTGTTATAAAAATTAGGAGATTAAATCAGACTCTCTGATTTATCATCTCTTTCATTGTCTTTATTGTGCAGGAAACCTGCAGTTTATTCATCACTAAACCAACCACACTTCTTAGAATCAGGGCTACAAAAGCATTTCTGATTAAGTCATGTATATGTAAACAAAAATAAAACAGCCTTATGTTTATCAACTTTTTAGGGGAATACATATCATACAATAAACTTATTTTTCTCCTATCCAAGTACTAACCAGGCCCGACCCTGCTTAACTTCTGAGATCGGATGAGATTGGGCACGTTCCGGGTGGCATGGCTGTAGACGCTAATAAACTTATATTTCTCAAAAACTTATTTTCATAACGATTTTGTACTGAGAATCGAACTGGGCTTGCTATATTGATTTTCTATTGCTGCACAATCAACTACCAGAAATGCAACAACTTACAACAGCACCTTCTATTTCAGTTAATATCATGTTTCTTAAGTTTTATAAAGGTCATGTTTGGTCAAGTTCTTTGCTCAGAGTTTTGTAAGCCTATAAGAAAAAATTCTGCAGTGCTGCTTCTATTGTTGAGGGCTTCTAGGAAATAATCCCCTTCTAGTTTCATTCAGCTTCTAGGCTGAATATAATTCCTTTCAGTTATAGGATTGAACTTTTGTTGGATTTGTTGGCTGTCAGTTCAGGATTGTTCTGAGCATTTAGCTGTCATCTGCACTGCTAGATATTTAAGGTCCTTAGCTTCAAAGAAAAAAATTATCTGTGTCAAACATCTGTAACTCCCCCTGAAGCTCGTACTTCCCTTACTTCTTTAAAACCTAGATCTACGTAAATGACTGCCTGGCAAGTACAAGGTTCCAAGTTCGATCCCCAGTGCTGAAAAAAAAAAAAATCAATCCACTAGATTTAAAGGATTGATATGATGAAATCAGGCACACCCAGGTGATCTGTATTTCTTAAAATCAATAGTGCCACATATCATAACTTAATTGCAAGAACAAGACCCCCTGCTATTCACATCCCACTGTTACATTAGTGTTAATACCTACTTATGCCAGGAAACAAGAGTTCTTCATATTCCAGGCAGTTATCAGTTATCTAGCTGCTCCCAGTGTTTGGAACTAGGCCTTGGAAGAGCGGAAAGTTGAGATGTCCACATTTGTACTGCTTGCACAAGCCAAGAGATAAGGAAACTGCTGAGCTAAAAACTCTAAAGAATATCCTTTTAGAAAAGAGGGTCTGCTGTTGTCCAGGAACAGCACATATAAAGGGTGATTTGCAAATAAAACAGAGAAACTATGATACAATGAGAAAAGGAAGAGGTATGTGTCAGAAATCCAGATGAACTTACTTAGTTTCAGAGGTATGTAATGGATAAGGGGTACGAATCTCAAGACTGCATTTCTAAAACTACACTCTACATTTATCAGGTCAATTTAAGAAACATTAATTGAGCAACAGCACATGGCCTTGGCCAGTAGGGTAGAGACTACATGAATGAATATGTCCAGGCCATCGGGCCGGAAGGTTTACCCTATAGAGGAAGATCTGCAACCTAGGTTTAGACCCCAGCTGCCCATTTACTGTCTGTATGACTTGGGTCCAGCTACCACTTCAAACCTATTTCCTTGTCTACCTCATGTAGGAAGTAGTATTTTCCTTTCAAGTGTCTGAGAGATGTAACATAGGTTGATAGAAACAAACTCAGGAGCTTTCAGGTCTACCCTAAATCCATTTCCTCCTTTTTAACAAATGCATAACTACATTTGGGCATTGGTATGTATATTCATTCTGGAGGAATCTGGAATTTTCAAAATTCCTCAGGGTCCCAGCTGGTCATGCTAAGGCATCTGGGAAATAGTTTCCGTGTAGAACAATTCATCTCTTTAGTAGTCATGTTACTAATAACAATGCAATTAACGAACAAGTTATACAAGTACCGTATATAGATTAAGAAGTCTATGGAGACATACATGTTTATGTACACAACTGTATGAAGAGAGAGTGAAAGAATTAAGGCCCTCCCCTCCTTTGCCTCTTGGCATAGGTTCAACAAAGTGCTTAGAGATGAGGCCACTGGCTTACAGCCCTTAGTGAAACACCACGGGACTCCCAGGAAGGCTAACTAGGGCCATGGAGCCCTGCCCACCTCCAGAATCCATAGCAACTGAGACAATAAATGCTTCCACTCCTTAAATTCATTTCAGTCTAACATCTCTTCATTGTGTTTTCCTTCATACAGCACGCAGGGTATCCAACCAGGGACTCAAGCAGCAGTCCCCCAAGAGGGAAGCCGCTCCTGCTGTGTCTGCTATCCTGGGAGCAGTCCCCACTGTTAAGAGCACCACAAAGCTGGGCACTCTGATGCCTCTTTCCTGTGCTTCCTCCCCTTGAGATCTCCACGCAGACTTTCTGAGAGTAGTTGAGGGCCCGTGGAGGCAGGAAGCATGCGATGGCGGCTGCCACCTGCCACCCCACAGCCTGCTGCGATCACCGTATCTGCTGCCTCGGGTGATGATTCCTGTCTTCACTGCTGGACACTGGATGGTCACGTTCCCTGCTGATGCCCAGACCTGGGCCTGTTAGGTGAGCATCCTCAGCAAAGCTCTGAGACCTCTAGCACCACAGCAGCACAGAGAGCTGCATCTCGCACTGGCGCTGAGGCCACGGGCACCTCCAGCTGCCACCTACCTTGTGGCACATGATAAGGGCAGCCAGAGCCCTCAGGTGACACACAGCAATGGAGCTCACTCTTCCTGCCCCCTCCTGCCTTGATTTCCTCATTGGCAAATGGAAACGATGATATTTACAAGAAAGGATCACCACAAATAGAAAATGAGGGGATGTGTACACTTCTCAGAAGAGGAGTAGCTCACACAAAGAATACGGTGCACCCGGGCCACACTTCTCATAGTTGCCACTCTTGTCAGAGTCACTGCATCATCGTCATCATTACCTCATCAACATCAATCTTTCCAGAGTTAGTTCTCCCTCAGAAGCAGCCCACAGATAGGTCCAATGATATTTGCAATCATCAGCTCTGCAGTATGTCCCTGCTGATCATAGAAATCAAATAAGTTGAGCAGTCTTCTATTTGGATGTCCTAAAGCTTTCTGTAGCGCTTAAGATATTCCTCATATTCTTCGACCAGAACTTGAAGCATTACACACAGGAATTTTGACATGGAATATTTGTGATTCTAGGCCAGCAAGTTAGCTCAGCGGACTAAGTGCCTGCTGAAGCAAGCGCAGGGACCAGGGTTTGATCCTTGGCAACACATGCCACATCAGCCCCACCCCTAGGCATGATGAGCCAGCCACTAAGTCTGGGCATGGTGGCGCACACCTGTAATTCTAGCACTGCGGAGGTTGAAAACAGGAGCATCACTATGAGTTTCACCGTGTAGTGAGACCCTGTACCAAATACATAAAAGAAGAATATGTGTGTTTATGAAGAAGGAATTATCTAGTTGAGATATGTAGAAGTTTTATGTTAGTCCAAAGTTATATTCAGCAGCTTGTTTAGGTTCTAAAGACTTGCAAAGCAGGTACACTTGACTCAGGTTGGTCTCACCAAGATGACCTTCCAATGGACAAGCCCTTGGTGAGCAGAGTGCATGGAGCCAGAGGAGACAGCACAGAAATGGTGCATGGCTCAGACGCAGAACAGAATAGCATATTTGTGACCAAGCAGGAGCTAGACAGTGCCCTTCCCCGAGCTGTGCCCCATGGAAGTCAAGCTCAGACCATGGAGTGGATGTATGTGGCTGCCTGCAAACAGAAGGAAACTCTTATGGGTTCTTAAAGAGTAAGACAAGAGTAAGTCTCTGGCAGAAATCTGGGCCTTGGGACCTGCAAGAAGAATGTAGATTCTTGACCCGAGAGAGGAATACATAGATGGTTCAGCAGCTGTAGTTCTGGCCCCAGGATCAGAGGGGCAGGAACCAGGGAGACAAAGAGGCAGGGCAGCGCAACTGGCCAAAGGCTACCAGTAGGTTATTACCAAGAGGGAATCTGTCAGGATCCTGCAGAGAGTAGGAGGTGATCAGGGCCTCAAATAAAGACCATTATCTACACAATATTCCTGCTTCAGGCCAGGAGGGTTCTGAGAACCAGGGGAACAGAAGGCAGCAAACATTTCCAGGTAATAAGAATGAAGCAACCAGAAGGTCAGAAAGTCTGGTTTGAAAACTGATTCTGGGTAAGAAAGACTAACCTAAGAAGGGATTTTGGGGCAAGTGGGCCTCCCAGCTCTAGGACCAGCACCAGGAAGCCCTTTCCAGGTAACTGAGAAGGTTGAGACAACCATGTGTCTGTCTGAATTCTGGAAACTAACACATACATTTGGGTGTTCAAAATGTCTTTAGGGAGAGTAAGGGATCCGAATGCTCCTACGCGCCACCACTTATAATCTAGGTAGTTGGATACAGAATCTGATCTGTAAGTGGCTCCAGAACCAGCTTCTTCCAATTTACATTGTTCTCAGTCCCAGAGGTTCTACTGTTTGAAAGGGTACTAGTGAGGTGGCCACTACAAGCCCACAGTAACAACATTTCTTTCCTAGTAGGTATGAATGTTGATGTGACTACCAGGAAAAAGGGAAAACGAATCAATCAGTCTCCCATCACCAATAAAGGTATAAGAAGAGCTGCTATCATTGTAAGTTATGCTACCGATTATATAAAATTATATCTGAAAATATTGTCCCTCTCACTCTCTGGTATCACTAAGAAGTATGAATCAACATCTAAATCATCACAAATATATTTAACTGTCCTCTTTTTCAAAATGTTGTTTATGTTCTATTTTTTACTAAGTATTGCTTTTGTTGTTCTAACTAGGTGAGTCTCCTACCTTTAAGAAAGACTTGAGTTTTCAGAAGGCGTACTTCTGAATGGAGCTCACAAGTATGTTATAACAGAAGAGGAAGACTGGAAGCTACATACGGGTTTTTTGCTAAGTGAAGTATCAATTTCTTTGGTGCGAATCAGTAATATCCATTAAATGTTTATACATGGTGTGAGAAAAAAAAATACAGTGATTATTGAGAAATGTACTAAAGCAAAAGACACTTTGTCATTAATCCCTCTCAAAATGCTCTCCCCTGCTTCAAGAACCATATCCCATAGCTCCTGCTCACTTCTCGAAGCTTTTCTGGAAGTCCTCTTTCCTACGTGTCTTACTTGGTCATGGCTGCGTGGTGTGCTTTTTAAATCCATTTTAAATGTTTAGCTTTCATGATCATTTTGACTTTGGAGAAAAATCAGAAATCACATAACACAGTACCAGATCTGGTGAACGAGGAGGAGGAGGAAGAAGAAGAGGAGGAGGAAGAAGAGAAGGAGGAGGAGAAGGAGGAGGAGGAAGAAGAGGAAGAGGGAGAGGAGGAAGAGGGAGAGGAGGAAGAGGATACAGGAGGTTTTAGGAGCATGACTTCCAGCTGCTCTGTCTTCAGCAGTATTTTTGGTCATGCCTCATGAAAACAGAGCATAAGCCTACCAGAGCTACATCAAACAGCGGCAAATCCTTAATGCAAGTGTACTTAAAGGACAGGATTCATCTAGGGCAGTCAAGGAAATGTGTCTTTTGGTATAATACATTTTAAAAATTTAATGTCTCCAGATCTTTTGATCATACTCCATATTATATGGGAATAGATTTGTGCAATATGGAGATTTAAAAAATGCAAAGTTATGAACTTTGCTGAAAACTGATATTATACATGATACAGGGAAATAGGATCATCCTTAGTCAACACAGTTATTTCATTCAATTTAACACAAAGTTGTTGATAATTTATCATGGTGTGTGTGAGACCTGTGTGAAAATAAAAGAAAATAAAGTACAAAAATAAAATAAAATAAAGCAACAACAAAAATAATTGCCATGGGTCTTTTTTTCATCTAAAGTGGTATTTCAGTGATATGTTTTGTTAAAGTCACTTCATTTTGGCTCTTAGAAAAGCAATACACTCAAGATATATCAAATAAAAAAATATAAATACAATCACATGAAGGAAGAGGAAAATGTTTAAGAAGTAATAACTTCACAGACACAACAGACAAAATGCAGCCAGTCTCAGTGAAAACTAAGCTAATTAAAGAAAACTTAAATCTTATCCAGGCTCTCTGTTGGGTTTGAGTCCTCCATCACTAGAGTCCTATAGTAAGTAACATGCAAGCCATTGTGGCCACCACCCCCTGGAGCAGTCATTGGGTGAATTATTTTTGGGTAGATACAATTTCTGGTCTTGTTGGCAGCTGGGAAATGAGGCACAGAATGTGGAATGGCCCCCAGACCTGCTCCTGGAAGGGCTGAGGGAGTGCAACAGGGTCAAGGATGGACAGCATGCAAATATATCACACCAGAAGAAAGATCGGGAGCAAGAATACTAATGATGAGCAGACTGATGCTTATACACTAGGCTTGGAGCCAAACAGTTGTCAGTTCAGTGGTTCATACAGACTTCTAACAGCTGAGTGTGGTCCTTTAGCAGACGCTCAGCCTTAACCAAAAGATCTTCATATACACACAATGAGTAGTGAAGCAAATGCATCCTTAGTGTTCTTCAACCACTTCTCAATCTCCTTTAAAGTGCATACAATTCACTTTCTTTCTTCTTAGCCATCCTGCTTTGGTTAATCTGGAGATTTAGGTAAGTCTGTGCTGAGCTTAAGAGAGGGCAACGTTTCTACTTGAACTCTATGTACAATAGACATCTGCTCGTAGCAGCACATATGCTTCCACTGTCCTACGTACACCTGGTCATGGATGAGGGTCTATTACTCTGTGTTGGTTACCCAGTCTAACAACACAGGTGATAAATTTGACAGGGTACTAGATGTCTATCACAGGCCATCAAGAAGAGAACACTATTCAAAGACTCACGTCACTACACATTTTAATTCTTTGGTGACAGCAATTACTAGAGTCCATCATACTCATTTTTCAGCTTCGAGAGGAAGTTGCAGAGCACAGGACCAAGACTGTGCCACACTTCCAGAGTGCTGGTCGGCTCTCGTCGGTGCACACTGAGTGCAGTGATAAACGTGACTGTGCTATTACGGATGAGATCTCAGGAGATGGCAAGTCCTCCACCACAGAATAGCGTTTCTGCCTTAGTCTGCTGCATGAGTGAGAAACAAATTGCTATGGGCTAAATTGTCACTATTGCTAGCCCCCTCATCCAAGATACCATTGTAAAAAGGTGCAGTGCAAAAACACAGTCTCACACGGAATGACTGGAAATCATGTTTGGAGAGCAATAAAAGCTAAACTTACAGAATTTCGTGTATGTTGCTTTCACAAAAACATCCACAGTCTTAGGTTCTTACACATGAAATTACAGTCCTTAGCAGAAATATTTGACTTTGTAGTCAAGTGAGCAAAGGGTTGTTTTATACTTTACTATTTCCTACTGTCAATAATCATTTTCATACATGGATGGCAATGTGTTTTTACATATGGGGAACTGATGCTTGGATGACATTTGAGAGATGATCTATAAGTTTTCTTGGGGCTGGGGTGATAGCTTGGCAGTTGAAGTGCCTGCCTGGCAAGCACAAGGACCCAAGTTTGAGCCCAGTACCACATGCCATGGGGGCCCCCAAATTGAGTGTGGGGGTGCATGTCTATAATCCTGGTGCTGGGGGGAACTGAGATGGGACGATCACTACAAATCTGAACTGTGTAGTGAGACCCTATGTCAAATAAATAAATTAATTAATAACTTTTCTTTGGAGGGAAGTACTGCCAATCCAACTCAGGAGCTCACACTTTCCAGACAGGTACTGAGCCACTGAGCTACATCCTTGGCTTTATAACTTATCATTACATATTATCAAGCAATATATGTTGTGCTAAAATATCTTTCTCTCCTATTTCAGAAAAACTCTGGAGCATTTAAGAACTTTTAAAAAAGGAAAAAGAACTAAGCTGGGAGCATGTGATCTGGCATTTGTTGGTTTCCATCAAAGTGACTAACAGCAAAGTTTCCCTTTGTGTAAAATTCAACAGTCTGCATTCAGGGCAGGCACTAATTTTGTTAACAGGGTTTCATGTGCAAATCAGGCCATTGTAGACACCTTCTGAACATCTTAAATCAGGTCAGTGAGGATTTCTCTCCAACATCTGACTGAACGTTTCAATTGCCTGGCTGGGTTTGAAAGCAGAAGATAAAGCCCCACAATTCACTCTCAGTGGCCACTGCACCACCGAAAGTGGAGCACAGAGTGCCAGTACCTGATGCTGTTCATGCTGCCAGCCTCCGAGCCCAGCTTGCATCGCTCCAGTTGGCTGGCGACAATCTGGCGCTCGGCCTCCAGCTCTCGGGTCAGCCTTTCAAACTGTAATTCCTGAAAGAAACACACCAAAAAGATGAATGTTATCAACTGCCGGAAGTGTGAGATTCAGACCAGAATGACAGCATGGGGGAGGCGGCTCACGGGAGTGGACAGAGTGCCAATGCTGGGCAGCAAAGGATGATCATAAGAGCGTCCTATTATTCCAATGAAGGATAATCTGAAGGCTGCGTTTAGGAGCGCCAGTAGCTGTGAGGCCCCCAGTAACGTAACGTGCTATTCATTATTTGCCAAAATGGTTTAAAATGCTGTTTACATAAGTTGGAGCAGAAGATTCAGTAAGATACACTGTGGGAAAAATTGTCCTTGCTGCTTATGGCAGCTGATGGGTGTGCAACAGACAGTAATTATCTTGATACCCAGTATGCAGTATTTCTTAAAGAGCCAGTTTGTTTTAGTGTTTATATATATATATTTTTTTTACTACACTATTTCTGTTCTCACAAACAATTATTAGCAAGTCATGTATTTGAATGCAAAGTTTCAGAAAATGGTTTTACGATTCTACATTTGACTTCCTTAAAAATAGACTATCTGCACAGTTGTATTTCTGGGATAATAAACAAGAATGCCATCTCATACTAAAAGGTGGCATAGAGGTATATTTTGAGGATAAGTACATAACTTCCAACGTTGCATGGACTTGTCTTCCAATATATAAATTATGACCTACCATGAATACCCTAAAATATAGAACATGATGTGACCTCTATACCCATTACAAATTCCCTAGATCTTTTCTTTTACAGATTTTTTTTCTTTTTTTATGCTGAGATTATTTCAGGAGATTAAATGAAAGACACTTTTCAGGTTAAAGCTTGTCTTTGGCCTTTTGGGGGCTATAGCGGAGAAGGCATGCTCCTTGTGAGCACACACTTTCATTACTCCACATTCAGAAGGACGTTACTGACTATCAGCAAGAGACAGCAGCCAGAGCTCTGCGGACCCATCTTAATACCTCACCTCCCTTCCTTCTGTTTCAGAATCTATCGCTTTAGCTGGTTTGCGCCCACTAAAGTATCCATGTTCTAAAAGACTTCATTTCCAAGTTGTAAACTATACTGCACCTTGAGTTTGTGAACAGGAAAATCAGACCTTTTGCCTTAATAATAAGTGAAAAGCCTATTATCTGCATTCCTCATGGGATTGGTGCATAACACAAGTCCTTTTCTC
This sequence comes from Ctenomys sociabilis, assembly GCA_004027165.1. Taxonomy (NCBI): domain Eukaryota; kingdom Metazoa; phylum Chordata; class Mammalia; order Rodentia; family Ctenomyidae; genus Ctenomys; species Ctenomys sociabilis. The sequence continues at coordinate 58,025 of PVKA01000463.1, read as the reverse complement.
TCCCCTTCTCACCACATCCCTCCATTTCTCCATCCCTTTCCCCCTGAGAAAGCGCTGTCTCCCTACATCCAGAATGTTGTATTTTACTCTTTATTTATAACTTCACTTCTCATATGAGAGGAACTATGTAATACTTAAGCTTGTATGACTGATTAAGGTCACTTAAGAGGGTGGTTTCAAGGTGTATGCATTTTCATACAAAGGACTTCAGATTATCTTTCTCTGGGACAGAGTAGTATATGCTAAGTGCAAACTGCACATTTTCTTTATCAATTCATTTGTGGGTGGACCAGAGGCTGCCTCCAAGGTGTAGCTATTGGGGGCTGCACTGCTGGATAAGGGCTATGCTGTAGGGTGGGATGGAGAGACGGGTGGGGAGGAGGGAGAGCTCACGGGATGGGGACTGAGAAAAGGGACTCAGATGTATCTGCGTAGGCACTAACTTCCAACAAGGAATGGAAACATCATGCATTACCAACATGTACTAAAAGAGGTAAATGACACCCGAATATGACAAACACCCTAACATGGAAAGACCATCAAAGAGCTAATGCGGCTAGATGGAAATTCATGACACGTGCTATCTAAGCAGACATCCTCAGTTACTGCTTCTTCTTCCCTGCTAAAAGACCCCCACAGCAACACAGTGCAACTGACTCAGGACTCAAGGACACAGGCCACCTCTGTGGGGGATACAGCAGTAAGCTGTGGCCACAGGAAGATTTCTCTGTTTTGGACTTAAGGCTGGGCACAATGGCTTTTGTCATTTGCAAACTGGCTTCTCAACAGACAGGCAGAGTTTGCAGCAACCACAACCCCTTGTGTAGAATTTACTACTGGTTCACTTCCTCTTCTATTTCAAGGCCCGCCTGGAATACTTCTTGCAGTGGGGGTCTGTGAGCCATGAGTAGTGTCAGCCTGACATACCCCCCCCCACATACATATATCTTTTTATACGACCAGGAACTGAATCCAAGGTGCTTTCACATGGAGCTATTGCCCCTCCCTTTACGGTAAGTTTCTTAAACTTCTCTGAGTATGTAATTTCCATCAAATACTGAAATAATCCAATTTATTGCTCTTCTGAAAATGTTTCTTCTTCTTCACTCTCCTCTCCTTTAGTGACTCGTGTGTTTATTATGTGCCACTTGGAACAGTCCTGTAGTTCACCCATTAATTTACTACTTAACGTGTGTGTGTGTGTGTGTGTGTGTGTGTGTGTGTGTGTGTGTGTGTGTGTGATTCTGGGATATCTTTAAGGATAATTTGTGTTAAATAATGTTTTCATCTGCAACATTCTACCATTAATCCCATCCAATGTGGTTTTATATCAAACACTGATGATTCAAACACCTATAGACATTGCATTTGTGTCTTTTAGAAAAATACCTTTCATGACTGTATGTAATGCTTTAAAAATATTAAATCTTACAGGAACCCTTTTAATGCCCCTATTTGCTAATTTTAAAAACTGCCTAAGTTTCAGTCTCTTTTTCCTCTCAGTGTGGGTTGTCGTCTCTACTGACCTCTGAACGTAAAGCACTTAGGCCTGTTTGGCTTTGTCTATCATTGTATTCTAAAATCTCCACAGCTCTGTGGTGGGGCACATTGTGTATGTGAAAAACAGTGTGATAGTTCTGAATCTTACTCAAGCTTCATTATCAACGTTGAATCTTAGGCTAATTATCCCGCTGTACTTGGACAAGAGCTTTCTGAGTGGGCCTGTCTCAGCGGCGCATGAACTGGGGACTTCCTCACATGACCAGTGGGCGCTGGCATAACTCCTGGTGCTAGGTTACTGTTGGAACCCATCTCGTTGCAGCCTTTCCCGCAGTTTCTTTGCAGATCTCTGGTAGTTTTCTTATGTAATGGAAGGCTCTGCTTCCTGCTAAATGTGAGATGGAGGTTTCTTGAAGTTTGCCTTTCTAATTCAAGGGCCTGCAAGCTCCTGTCACCTTTAGCTCCAGGCACTCTCCCACCACTCAGTCTGTCTGAGATCTGGGATCTATCCCCGCAGCAGAGTGAGGAAAGTGTCTCAAGACAGTAAATTCTTATCTTCTTCCAAGAACATGTTCTGGTATTTATAGGTAGGGCTTTTTCTGCCTTATCACATCTCTGGAGTTGGGAACTCGTAAGAAACAACCACCTTGCCCGGACATTGCATTATGCTTGGAATTGATAATTGCGCTTGTGATTTTTCTACAAAGAAAGCTAGAAGGGAAACTCTCAAGCTTATGAATAGTACCTGATTTTTTCAACTATAGGTTGTATTTTATCCTTGGTATGGACCAAACTCATGGCTTAAACATAAGGTCTTGTGTTTCTGGTAATACTTAACTTGAGAGTGGGTGGAAAGATGATATTCTTTAGTAATGGATCAAATTGGCATATGAAGGAAAATATACATTGGAGGGAAACTGAACAAGCCCCTGGATTTCTAAAAAAAAAAAAATTAGAGCCTCAAGAACACTTAAGAGAAGAGCATTCAGGACAACAATTATCTGCTACTAAGGTTAGATAAATACATAAGAAAATAACTGGGCAATAAATGTAGATGTACTCAGTTACTATATAAATGTTTGGCATTGACATGAATTCAGTGGAGGCGACACTATGTGGAAAGAATGTATAGGAGAGATGTTCAAAGATTGTCTAGATTTAGAGGTAGGAAAATAAGCAGAGAAATGAACCAGGGTGAAAGATCACTGGCAAGATCCTCTGGACAGTGAAGGAGTATATTGTGCATCTGGGTATAAAATGTGAGACCCTGAGGCCATGAAGAAATACCAGGGTTATAGAGAGCCTAAGAGGGCCAAGCTAGGACATCCTGGGGTAAGAGGTGCTGCTACAGCTTGCAGGAGGATGTCCAACTAAAGCCTCATGACTCAAGGGTGGGCTTTTTGGAGCTGGCTGGACCTAGGGTGTGTGATGCTGGGATTAAGTGTTCTGGAGTGGATGGCACTACCAAGGCAAGAAGCCTGGAAGGGACAAAAGGGACAGAAAGAAGGACAGCCCAGTGCTGCGGCTCTTGCCTGCTGCTGCTCCTGGCTGCTTTGTTCTCTCCCGGCTGCTTGCATGGACTGTTTCCCCACTGTGATACCCCTCTGGCATGCCACCCTGCCTGGGAGCCAGCCAGCTATGGACAGACACCACTACGAGCAGTAAGCTGAAGGGAATCTTTCTTTCTGTAACTTTGGGGCTTAGACATTTTGTCGTAGCAATGAGAAAAGTAACTAAGGGAAGCAATGTTAGGAGTCTGTTGGAATTATATTATTTCAGAGATCATACAAATTCATAAAAGTATCAGAGATATCATGGTAAAAAAAGTTCATTAAAAATTAATAGGAACCAGATTTAAATAGATTCATTCCTAAAATAGCACTCCACTGAGTCACATAATACATTAGGATTATTATAAGAAAAAAAAAATCATATAGTTTTATAACTTTGTCCTAAAGAGCTTAAATTAAAAATTTATTTGTTTTAATTAAATGGAGTTTGTTAAATGTTTGTAAGTGGCAAAAGGCATCTAAAGTCTCTTGAGGGGACTTAGCTGACTTAATATGAAAACTGAAATCACAAAACTCGTAGTTTCATTAACTGCTCCAATAAATATTTTATTTAAACTCATGGTGCAACATCAATTGGGACAGGGCAAGCTGATTTGAGGAAAGGAGAAAATCGAAATGCAGAGTGAGTTAACTTAGAACAAATGCACAACGACTTTACTAGTCGGAAACATGCGAAAGGAACTTCACACTAGAAGTGGATAGAGGAGGAGTAGGGTACACCACGGGGGAGGAGCAGAGGTTTCCACAGTGTAGAACTCATGGTTAGGATCAGTGGAGTGAGAGCCTAATGCCCCACGCCCAGGCTCATCGCCAGATGAAGCAGCGCACGGCCCCCACACACACCCTAGGACTGTTTCAGGGGACCCCAACGCTGCTGTGCCTGTGCTTTCTTTGATATCTGTGGTGGAGATGACACACTGTGTCAACTTGAGATGTCAGAAGCTTGGCTGGATCCCCTTGGCGATTCTAGGCCCTAGGGCGAGGTGGGATTGCTTTGGAGTGACTCAGCCCAAAAAGGGTCTATAAAGTGGTTGAGGAAGGTTTCTGCGCCGTCTTGGAGGAGCTCCGAGCTTTGCACCACCACTTCCATGGAGGACCTTGATGGACACAGCCACACGACCTGGGAGGAGCTCAGGTCTTCGCAGCCGCCATCACCACTTCCTAGGAGGAACTCTGGTTTTCTCACTCAACATGGAAGGGATAGAGAGGGGCTTTACAGATGCCACAGCTGCTGCTCCGTCCTCTGCTCTCTGCTGTTTCTCTGCTATGATGAACGGCTGTCGTCTTTCTTGGAGCCAGCTGAGTATGGACTGAAGCCTCCACTAATTGTGAGCTAAATAAACCTTCCCTTCCTTCATTTCAGATGTTGAGTGTTTTGTCCAGCAACAAGTAAAAAGTGACTGAGACAATACCCTTCCCTGACAGAGAGAAACAGAATCTGATGGACCACACTTATCCTGGCACAACACAAGTGTCAGGCACAGGATCCATGCATGCTGGGCAAGGGGTGCCAGGAAGGAGAGTGTGAAGTCAAAGAAGGCCTGCATTATGGTTTATGTCTAGATGTCCCTCCAAAGCCTCATGCAGTCATGGGGTGGTGTCTGCAGTCATGGGGCCATGTCTACAGGTCATGGTTAAGTCACAATCCAATGCAGGGATTATAGGTATAAGTGCTACAATATAGCCCTGTACACAACATAAGGAAGACACAGAAGCCTGCTCTCTGCAATTGCTGTCACTGCTCCTCCCTTTTTGTTCTTGCTCTTTTCCTGTTTTCCACTGCCATGAACTGCTGCCCCCTGCCACGAAACACTCTGCCTTGGAGCCAGCTAAGTATGAAACCTCACAGACTGTGTGCTAAATAAACCTTTCTTTCCTTCCTTTTGGGTGTTGGGCATTTCATCCCAGCAATGAGAGAAGAGTAACCAAAATAGCCTGGAATTTGCTAGATTTCATCGTATCATTGGAGGCACCGGGCTCTCTGCTCTGAGATCTCAAAAAACAAAACAAAACAAAATGAAGAAAAACACCTTGTCTCCCTGCTGGGTCAATTTAAATGAAGAAGGAAAATCTCACAGTGTGGTACATAGGACAGCCTCTAATTGGAAGGAAACACTATCATCCACAAGGACAGAAAGATCCTGAAAGAGACTGTTAGGTGAAATAAGCCAGACACCTGTGATAGGACTCTGTCACTTAGTAGGAACCCAAGGGGGATGAAATCAAGCAGGAAGTACAGTGGCTATGGGGTGAAGGAGGGAGAGACCATGTGGGGAGACGCTGGCCCAAGACTAAGACTTCAGTTAGAATGAATAAGTACAAGGGACCTAATAGACAATGTGGTGATGTTAGTAACTAGACTTTTTTCTTGAAAGGGAATGAGGTTTGTCTCCCTGGAGTAAGTGATGCATGTAAGCCTTGTGCTAATTAGTTTAGGGTGTCCCATAATATATATCTGAAAACAACATGTTTAGTTTTTTTGGTTTTTATGTGGAACTGGGGATTGAACTCAGGACCTTATGCTTGTCACGGAAGTGCTTATTCCACTGAGCCATCTCCCTGGCCCCTGAAAACAACATGTTGTACATACTAAATCTATGAAATTTATTTACCATTTTAAAATATTAAACAATATGGAAAAAAGGACACATAAAAATATCCCTTGTCATACAAACATCCATCTGTAGTTTATATCCTATTTGTTGTACATCAGTTATTTTATTGTAATCACCTACTCTAGAGTTTTTATGCCTGCTAGATGGAGAAAATCTTAAGCAGGGAGCTGGGATGCAGTGTACAGTTTCATAGCTGAGCAATGTTCTGTATTTAGGGAAAAATTTGTTTTGATGTCCTGATGGAGGATACAAGTTGTTTGTTAGCTAATTTTTCCAAAGAAGTTATTTCACAATCAGAAACCATGTGCAAGCATCCTAGCATCATGCAGGAGCTCTAGGAGGCCAGAAGTTCTACAGTACATCATCATCACCATGTTATTCTCAAGAGCTATTACTCTAAAAGCATACAGGAAAAAAATGTACAATTGTTACCTGAAGGGACTTCGCAATATTTATCTGTTCCTATTGCTTAAATGTCCTCTTTTTAAATCACTGCTTCTGACATTACATAAACACTCACAGAGACATTCACGCACACAGAGAGACATTCACACACACACACACACACACACACACACACTCCAGGCCATAACTGCCGTATTTCCAACTGCATAAACAAATGGCCACTGTTTTTAAATTCAGTGTCTATGCACAAGTTGAAATAGGTCAAATATTCATCAGATTTATATAAAAAATAGCAAACTGTTTTCTCCTCCTTTTCCTTCTTTTCTTCTCCTCCTCCTTCTCCTTCTTCTCCTCTTCTTTTTCTTCTTCCCTTCTCCTCTTCCTCCTTCTTTCTTCTCTCTCTTCTCTTTCTCCTCTTCCTTCTCCTCCTTTTGAGGCATCAATTTTGAAGCTTTTAGATGACTTTTAAAATTCCAACTATATCCCAATTAACATTCCTTTACAGTTTTTCCTTATCAGCTAATTTCATAAACTATGAGAACTGCATACCATTCCTCCACCATCACGAATATGGGTAGTTAACCTCTTATTCTATCTAAACTAATTCTAGGCAGAATAATATGATAATTGTCATGGCTTGAATGCCTTATAGTGAAATCTTAATATCTTGGATATCATACTACTAGGGAGCCGGTCTTAGGCAGTCAGGAGGGTAGACCCCCCAGAGTAAGATTATTGACCTTGTAGAAGAGACCTCAGGAGATAATGCATAGGAATGCAGTGCAAAGGCCCCATCCATGAACTAGCATGAAGGTGAACTCTTCTCCATTCACTCTAGGACTTCTCAACCTCTATAACTGTGAGGAATCAGCTTCTCTTTTGAGGAGCTGCATAGTTCACGGTGTTTTATTACAGTCCCCAGAACATTCGTTTGGGGAAAAACATAACTGGGAGTCACAGTATGACTTGAGTTAATGAGATCATTTTGCTTTCATTAACATACATCTCTTTATTCACAAAGTTCACAGTGTACATTTCACTCTTTGCTTCGTTGTCTATGTACTTATCACAAAGCCAATGCCAAACTCCCTTAATGTGCACAAATATTTTCCCAATATAATCAAACCCTTGAAATAATGCCACTTCAACTAATGAAGCAATCTGTTCCAGAGCTCCTGACCTTTCCCAATCATCCTTCCTTCCACAGTCATCTTCAAAGTACGAGAGCGGCTCTATTCTCCTGCAATTTCACATGGCTTATGTTTGCTTTTTGACTCACACACTTTGATAATAACTTGACCAGATTTAGAAGGCAGAATTGTAGCCTGAAATCATTTGCCCAAGTGTTGAGTACTTCATTTTATTCTCCACTCCAGTTTTTACTTCCTTCTGAACACATGCTGAACTTTCTCTAGATCTCTGCCATTGCTCACTTTGGTGTCCTCTGTCTTGATTAAGATTTATGCTTCACATGGTACTAAACATTTGTGGGACCTTTCCATCTAGAAACATGCAGTTAATTCTAGGTAGTTCTACTGATTATCAACATTCATTTTTAATGATTTTCTTTTTCTCTTTTTTAATTAGTCATGTGTGTTTTCCTTTAAATTTCATTATTTACATATTAAAATCAACAACTGTCCTGACATTTTCATCTTGTAATCTTTTTTTCTTCTTCCATCCCTTTATCTTCTGCATTACTTTCTGAAAAGTCTCCTCATTTTTTTTTGTCAGCCTCTAATGAATGATTTCTTATGCTGTTAATTTCTAAAAGCTAGATTTTACTTTCTGAATGTCTTTTAAATAGCACCAGGTATTTTATGGATATGAATTCATCTCTTTCTGCCCTGTATGACATTAATACTGTTGGGTTTTATTTTTGTCTCACAGGGCTAGCTGTTTGTTTTAGAATCAATGCCACGTCATACCTCCAATTGTCTGGCTCTTGCTTCACATGTGAGTGTTAGAGTGAGGGTGCTGAACACAGGCTTGGTTTGTGTGGCCTATAGAAGTACTTCACAGAATTCCCAAGAAACACTCTTCCAAGTTCATGCTCGTTTTGAGTATAAACATTTAGCTGGTCCTTTTCTAAAAACTCTCTTGGACTAAAGCTGGGTTGAAGTGAAGGGAGCCCCAACAGTAAGTACAACTGTTATTCAATATTATAACCAATAACATGCCTTAATGTCTATAAATCAAGACACTAATAATTCAACCATCTCCAGAGAAAAAAAAGTCTGATACATGCACTCTACTCTTTGCTATGATGAGATCTAATTTATACCTGGTTTCCAGACAATCTCTGCCACATCTCTGAATTTCTGACACATCTTCTTGTGCTCACACACTTTTAATAGTTGCCTATATTAGATGGCCCATGATCTATACCTTTCTCGCTGTTTAGGACAGTGAGTATACCATTTTGTCCATCCACCACATTTTATTGGTTCTAGGGCACATATTTTTGACACTCTAATACCTTTCAGTCTACTTTTAAATTGGGAAGAGTTACATTCAATCATGTGAGACAGATGACCTGGAAGTAACGTCACCTTCTTCATCAGTCTGGCAGTCATTCTAACTATTTCTGAAGCTTGGAAAAATATGGCTCTTTTCTCATTCATTCTCTAGGTGAGTGGAGTCATTTGAAAGGGATGCTGGGTTTACACAAGTGTTTAACCCATGTTCTTTATTTCATGATCAGATCATTTACTAAAACAAGATGGGGAAATTCATCAAAGAGGCAGAGCACAAGTGAGCCTGAAACCCCTCTCGTCCCTGTGCATCTAAGGAATCTCCTGAGTTCTAATATTCTAATATTTCAGTTTGCACAGGTCATGTCTCTGATCTCCTTCCAAACATTGCCCGTGTCCCCTATCACAGTCACGTGCCTGCTAATAAAGACTTAAAAATGTGCCTGATACCAGAGATTCAGCCAATTTTCCTATTGTGCCCTCTCTTTCTGTAATTTGGCTTACATCTAGTTTTATTTTGAGCAAATCTATAGGTGTGATTTAAAGATAGCAATCATTCTTTGGGCCTTCAGTCTCTGGAGAAGAATTTTCCCGACAAGTCTCTCCTGCCTCACTACACTGCTTCTGGGCCTACTATTGTCTGCACAAAATGCGTAAGTGTTTCCATCCAGTGAGCCTTCCAGCTGTGCAGCCCTTTACTCTACCCTGACTCCACCCACCTTCTTGCCTACTGACTGCTGCTCACATTTGCACTGGTCTCAGTCATCTCCTCCAGGGGCTTTCTGCACTTTGCATATTCCTTTTGCCCCACCCACCCACCTCCACCCCCTGCCTTTGTTCATCTCACCTACTGATTACACCAATAAGAAGACAATCAAGTTAGCGACATGTAAAATGAAAGAAAAGAAAATTGTTATTTTTCTTCATGTGCTCAGATTTCATGGCATCTGACGATAACTCTGCTTGCGCTCTGGGTCACAATGATACTCAAGTGAGCTCTGGTCATTGTCACTGTCAAACCAAACTCTTGCATGTTTTGCTGCCCAGGAGAGGGTCAGAGTATAGGACTAAGATTCTCTGACCCAACTCCCCACTGCACAGATGAGCTCCTGCTCCTTAGCACCCCTCATTTGCACTCACCAAGGATTTGCATTAGGAACTGACGCCCCCACCTTGGGATCACATTTTCTCACATCACTTTTTATTGCCATTTCACACAAATGAACTGATATGGTGGCCACCCTTCTTGGCAATGCTGATTACATGTTGCAAACCAGGTCTGAAGGGAAGGAGGCAAAATGACAGGGCAATAATGGGAAGCCTGCAGCAATGTGTTCAACAAATCTGGGAAGAACAAGCCATGATGTCAAGATGGAAGGGAACAAATCAATGTCAATGTGCAGCTGTGTAGACCTCACTGGTGAGTCAAAAACAGTGGCAAGGAGCTGTCTGGGAAAGTTTACAAAGCTGACAGATTAATGTTTTAAACAACCACAGTGTTATTCTGGGTCACCTAGCAAGACAGTAGATGACAGGAATCAGCACTCTGAAGCGGAATCGTGGGCACCTTTCCAGAATAGTCTCAATGAAGTATAAGAAAAACATCCTTTTCTGACCATTGCCTTCACTCTGCCAATGCATCTTGCTAAATATCTTGTTGCCAAATAGTCCTTTTATCAGCTTGAGTCAACTAAAAGTCAGGATCCTGGGAAAGTATGGAAACCTCATTTCTTGGTGGGTTTAAATGGTGTTAATTTATTAGGTTTGCTTAAAATTTTAGTAACATCCACATATTGGGGATCCTTAACTGCATCAAAATAATCCGTAGACATTATTTAATGTCTAGTATTTTTCCCCAAAAACTCCAGGACACAATTTCATGGAAAATGGGGTTCCAAGATAGCCATTCTGAAAATCTGCTATTAATGAGTTCAACGTTCACACCTGGTTGGGAATGGCTACTGTATTCACTGTAATAGCTCAGAATAATAGAAGTCAGTATTGCACACATGGATCAGCCATATTCCCTACTTAGCGAAGTGTCATATGTGCCTTAACTTGTCCCTCCCTCACACACAGCCATTCACGCAGTCACACTTCTGTCTTACACACTGCAGAGAGACATTAAGTAGCTTCCACGTGCATGGGTTGGGATTTGCACACATCTTCACTGCTCAGAATCCCAGCTTCTCAAAACTCTAGGACACATATTCACTGTTCTAATGGAACCGGTCAAATCAGGAATAGCACAGCCAAAACAATACCATAAATTTCTTTAATGAGAAAGAACTAAGGCTCAGGATTTCATGCTCCCTTTTTAATTTTCCCCACCTGCCTGAGAATAAAGTATGAGAATCATTATGTCCAACCACAGGAAGAATTATACTCATTATAATGTTGAAGTTCACACTGTAATAGAAATCCTGTCAGTAATGGTCATTAACATTTAAGAAGTTCATAGCTAAACTCTGATAGCTTCAACCAGGGCAGTGATGCAAAGGAGTAGACACACTCCAAGACCTTGGCCTGCATTCATGCTATAATAAGGAAAGTAGCAGTTATGGTTTAGATCGAGAACCAAAAGCATCATGTGTTCAGAGGTGAGACTCTGATCGTGAGGATGCGCTGGTTGGCTTAGGGCGAGGACTTCCACAAAACAGATCATTGTCAAACTGTTACTGACATCACACTTCAATCCTGGCCACTGCTCTCTCCTGCCCAAACTTCTGAACTCCGTCTCAGCCTCTACTCATCTCAGCCGCTATCCATACTCATTTTGAACTTCCTTCCACTAGACAGCCAAACCTGACTTTAAAAGTAATTGACATGAATGCTAGTACAGGGTCTTTTCCTGAGGATGTAAGTGTTTATCATACTCTGACATTTTAAAACAGTAAAAGAAATATTCTGCCACACATGCATCCAGACTTGTCTCTTAAATTTTTATGTTAATCTGAGATATTGAATCTACTGAACATATCTTATTTAGTAGTCATTAGTAATCATGTTGAATTACATAAAAACACTGGCTTTGGCATATTAGCATAGTGCTAGTGATATGAAATCATAAAAACATAGCCTGAAGGCTAAAACTTCTGTTCATGCTTTTCCAAACTTTACAATTGTTTACCAGTTTTGAAAGTTTGAAATTACTATCCAGTTGCTCCTACCTTGAAAATATTCCTTTCTTCTCCTGAACACTGAGAAACCAATGTAAAAATGTTCAGAGCGAGGGGCTACCGGGTTCAGATTTCAGGAAAAGCAACGGGACACCCTATGGTCTACTGCCAGAGGCCCCGAAGTCCTCTATCTTAATCATAAAGTCCACATATAAAAAAAAAATCTCATTATAGAAACAGACATTTTCAGGTACCATTATTGTATTTTATCTGCATAAAAGAATAACCTATTTTCTGATAACTTACATTTTTCTAAGCATAAACTTCTAGTACAAATTTTACTGGGAGCTTTTTGAGAGGTGAGAGCTCACTAACATTTTCAGACTAAGAAATGCGTTAAAGGGCTGGCCAGATAGCTCAGTGGACTAAAGCACCTGCTTACGCAGAGCACAGTGACAGGAGTTTGATTCCCAGTGTGCTGTGCTGGCCCTGCTTCTGGGGCACACAGAGAAGATACCTTAGACTGGCATGGTGGGGTGTGCCTGTAATCCCAGGACTTGGGAGACAGAAAACAAAAGAATCACTATGAATCCAATCTACTGAGACCCTGTAGACACTCTAGACCCTGTCATAAGTGTGTGTGTGTGTGTGTGTGTGTGTGTGTGTGTGTATTTCTCTTTGGTGGCTCTACAATTCCTAGTGAGCTCCCTCCTTTGCTTGTTATAAATAAAAATTTATTTCCAATAATGTGATGTTGCTGCTGAATTTCTCTTCAATGTATGACTATCAGTTTTGTTAAAATAAGTAAAGTAGCAAAGGAACAGTACTTTCTTATTAATAGCAAACACAGGTAGGTACTAAGCTTTTTGTTTGTGCTTGTCTGGCAGCAAATCTTAAATTTCAATCATTCTGGAATTATATTTGTCTTTTACTCCAATGCAAAAATTTGATACTGCCTTCCCGATTCAAATCACTAATAGTTATCACATATTCACAGCCATATAAACATTTATAATATAAATAAGTGACCGTTATCTTTTTGCAAGCTATGCTAAAGATGCTGATTGACATAGGCAAGGAAGGCAACAGCATGAAATTAATCGAGCTATAGGAACTGCTGACAGATTTAAGTCCAAAATTATAGTTGAAATCACTACAGAATTCAGACCAGCAGACTGAATTACAGGACAAAGATGTAAATGCACTATAAAGTTAACTTCCCTTTGGAAAGATGAGATAGAAGAAACAAGAAAGAAAGCGCAATGTCAAGTGAGGAAAACAGCAACTGGGACAAGCAGTGAGAAGACAGCAATTACCCCTGGGGGAGCAGGGGAAGAATTCATTACATGTGGAAGAAACAGAGTGAGTCAGCAAACAGCAATGGGCAGCCAGTTTCAGAATGCAATTGGAGTTCAATTTCATTGCATTGTAGGGCCCACCTGAGATACAGGCCAACTAGAAGTCCAAGTTGAAGCAAAAGATTAGGGCCAGCCAAATAGCTCAGCAGATTAAAGAGCCTACAAGCAGGTGCAGGGGCCAGGGGTTCAATCTCAGGGCCTGTGGTGCTGGTTCTGCCCTGGGCCACCCCCAGGGTTCAGTGAGACAGCAGTTGAGACTGGGCATGGTAGCATGTACCTGTAATCCCAGTTCTTGGGAGGCTGTAAACAGGTGGATAAGTACCAGTTCGATCTAGAAGTGAAGCCCTGAACACCCTGTACTCCTTTCCCTAAAATACAAAAAAAAAAAAAAAAAAAAAAAAAAAAGTAGAAGGTTAATATTCAACAATGAGCCTGAGTTTCTCTGTATTAAATGTGCAGCGCCATTTTCCATCTGCCAAGGTAAGACCCCTTAGGAATTTTATTCAGCTTGATTCATTTTTTCCCATTTGCAGAATTTTATTAAAATTGATGACATGATTAATCTCTTCTTCAAAGAGCACATATCCAGCTGCCTAGAATAAAGATACTGCTTTAGCCTTATTTCCAGGTTAACTCACGCAGTAGTTGGGGAACACAGACTATCACATCTTATTATCAGTTAGAAACTTCTTTTAGTAATGATAAAAGAGTTAATATCATTTAACCATTTTTGGGCACCTGAGAGTCAACGGTTCCAACCTAGATCTTGCATGGATTCACACTGTGAAGATGTGTGCGTGCATGTTCCAGGATCGCCCCGTCAGCTGCTAAGCTTTTTCACAATGAGGGAGAAACTGTCAAGTCCCTGGGGCTGTGGACACAGCGAACTACTGACTTTGCCCACTGAAGAGATAGATTTATTTTCTTCTCCTTTGTGAACATTATTGTCAAATTTTCCCATTAAATTCTGGGTAAAAGATCACCCTTGGTGGGTAGTGTTAGTTCCATCCACTGTTGCTGGAGGTCCTGAGGCCACCTCAAAGCTGGTGTCAGGGAAGAAGAAGCAGCAGCCCAACTGTCTGTACAGTAACAGTGGTGTTGTTAGTGTTTTCTCATCTCCTCAGTAATCCAGGAAAGAACTTCAGCTGTGTGGAATGAGATCCACGCGCAGAGCCACCAGCGTGGCCAATCAGAGAAGTGAAGCAGATGATTTAAGAAGACTCAGCTAATGACATGGTAGAACAGACACAATGAAGTTGGCCCGAGAGCCATTCCTAGCCTTGACAAGGTATTCAATACGCACATGCATGCCAGCTTCTGCATTTCATCTGTGGAATATACCTCCTCACTGCTTAGATTATAACAGGCAGAACATGACCATTCTAATATTAACGTGTCAAAATCCAGTGGAATTTGACTTATTGTTCACTTTTTAAAAATGCTATGTATTCGTTTAAAGAAGACAGTCTAAAGCAGCTTCATGGTTTGAACATCTGAGTGTGATCTGTTCTCAGATCAACTTCAAAAGCCTGAATTTAAAGCTGCCTTCAAACTGCGAAGGTTTTAGTTCCTTTCCTTTTATAATTCTTTTTTTTTTTTTTTTCTTTTTGAAATTCCTCAGCTGGGAATAAATGAAGCACAGTCTAACAAGGAATCCATCCATATTTGCATCTTGATAATCAAACAAGAGCTTATAGGAGGTGTTGATGCAGAATGCCGCACTGTTTGAATGGCTTACAGTACAGAAAAGTGAGTTTGACCGACAGATTCTCTCCATAGTTGGATCCTCCACATCTCCCCCGTATGTGGAGGTCTCAATGGAAGCGCAATATTATCTTTGCAGGCTTATTTTCAGTCATAAAGAATGGTGTACCAGATGTTCCTGGTACACTGAATTTGTCACACTGTAGACAAGCTAATATCATTATGCAAGACCACAGGGGAAAAATAAAAGATTCACATTTAAACCATATTAACTACCAGGAGATCCATCAAGGCAGTCAGCCTAGCTCACGATATGGCAGCTTCTAGCAAATTAGCAGCCCATAACAACTTAGTTATAATGAGCTGCAAGATCTTACACCATAAGCTCAACTTCATTAAAGTGAATTCAAGTACATGAATTCATGTACAATGTATAACCTTAACATCTGTCTGTGCTCAGCCAATAGTTTGTTTATGCCTTTTTAGAAACAGCCAAATTATCCTTGTGCTTCCTGAAACCCAGAACTAAATCTCCATCCAATGCAGTCTTACCTGCTAGGAAAAGGCAGGCCGACCAACCTGTACCTTCTTGGCCAAAGCACGGGCGGCTAGCTGCTCTGATTTCAGCAGCTGTCTCATGCACATTAGGCCAATTTTCTCTCCAATTTCCTGTTGCTATCCAAGTGGGAAAAGCAACAGTCTGGTCAGAATTTAAACAAGATGTCTGTATCTAATGAACACTCTAGAATCTGTATTTATTTAAATCATATGACTTAAATTGTATCCCATACTATTAAGACAGAAAATATTTCCACTGCAATAAAAGCAGGTTATGTGTTTTTCATAAACTCAATGCCATTCTTCCTCCCTCCCCAAGTGGCATGCACATGCTTTGAGTTCTCAGGATATAATCCCACTGATACCCCCTTATTACTGATTTATAGATGAGGAGACAAATTGAAGGGAAGAACCACAGTTAACCAGTTGTTCAGTGAGGAGACACACAACCGCCACATTGCTTTTATTACCTTTCTTTTTTCTTTCTTCCTCCCTTCCCTTCCCTTCCCTTCCCTTTTCCTTCCTTCCTTCCTTCCTTCCTTCCTTCCTTCCTTCCTTCCTTCCTTCCTTCCTTCCTTCCTTCCTTCCTTCCTAACTTCCTCTCTCTCTCTTTCTTTTCTTTCTTTCTTTCTTCCTTCCTTCCTTCCTTCCTTCCTTCCTTCCTTCCTTCCTTCCTTCCTTCCTTCCTTCCTTCCTTTCTTTCTTTCTTTCTTTCTTTCTTTCTTTCTTTCTTTCTTTCTTTCTTTCTTTCTTTCTTTCTTACTGTGGCAGTGAGGATTGAACTCAGGACCTTGCACCTACCAGTCAAGCAATTATTCCACTGAACTATCTCCCCAGCCCTTTAGAGTTCCATGTATAAGCTAAATAACTTTGTGATTGTACTTTCTTTCCCCTTTTCTGTTTTAAATAGCCAGTGTACATGAATGGCTGGGACATTATTTATACAGTTCTCATTTCAACTCCAAAATCCTTAGCATGCAGGAATCTGGGCACTATAGACATCACAGAGTTTGTATTATTAATTATTATATTTATTGCTAATATTTTAGATTATTTACATGGCCAAGCCACATCAAGTTCTAAGCAGTCTGAATGTTAGGCCTTAAAAAACTCACACACTTGGCTGTGTGGGCGGGCCTGAGGGGCACTGTGCCCTCTTTTCTGTCAGCATCCCCATACAGTCCCAGAGTTTTCAGGAGCAGCAGTTCATACTCAGAGGCATAGCTTTCCATTGACAAGTGGTGCTCATCACAGTCATGCTATGCCTTCCCACAAAGCACCTCTCCAATAATTGATTTTCATGCTGGCGTCTGTTCAAGTCTGTCTTCTGATCCACCAGGGCAACACACTGACCTTTACACTGGTAGAACATGGCACCAGCTACATGAAAACCACATATCGTTCTGGCAACGTTTTTGCATTTTCTTTTATGTTTGTTGATGCCCTCTTTATGGCCTGCCCCCGAACATGCCACGCATTCTTCATAGCCTACTCTTAGAAGTATGGAGTCCTCAACGGTCTTGTAGCTTTGAACCTGAATTTCCCTTAATGTAACCTTTCCCAACCTTGCCAGATTGCTACCTTCTATAAAAGCAGAATTCAAATAAACAAATACTCTTCACTAAAACACTGCAAGACAGACTTCCCTACAACATGTACCACTGTTGTGACTACTTTGGGGTTTATAAACAGAGCTACATGTGTACCCCAATTTTTATCCTTCAGATTTTATCTTACTTTTTTTTTTAACATCTTAACATTCTTCCTGAAAACATATTCATATCCTCCTAGCCTTGTGTAAGCTAAAATTCTATAAACTTACTTTGAAGCTTTGAGTCCAATTCCTTGATTAGAGTTTTGAACAGAAACTACAGAGTTCAATACTTCAGGCTCTTTCTTATATCAATTATGATTCTCTCAGGCTCATCCAAGTTGATATCCTCAGGGCTGGATAGGTGTAGCATGCCTAGGCTGCCCTGAGTGAAAAGGAATTGTCAAAGCTCAAAGCTTGCATATGACACATAATTAAAGCACACAACTAACAAAGAGCTCCTGAGTTTTTTGCATTTCTTTTTATTATAAGAGAGGTGTATCCAACCCACAGGACACAAGGTGGATATGACTGCTTGGAATACATATAAACATCTACCTAAGAACATATCAATAATGCCCAGTTGGGTACTTACATGTACTGATCTGTGAAGCCTGCTTAGTTCTATTGTTCCCCACCCCCTCTTCACCATCTGCAGAAAGCCTGGTTAGCACACTCATTTGCAAATGAAGAACAATCACTTACAATTGTACATTCCTCTTTTTTCTCAGTGACCCTCAAGTCCAATTATAATCAAGACAGACAGTCTTACCAGTACAAATGTCTAAGCTTCTTAAATTCTCTATTGCTCAATCTCAGCTTATGAATTTGATTGGTAATTTCCTTGCTATATGCTGAGCTGTGTAGCTCAGTTAGTTTGGGGGTGCAGCTACTTTTGGAGGGGAGTGCCCTAGATAATCCAGTGCTATAGGAGCCCTCCAGGCCTCCTCAAGGTACAGAGGAGTTTATAAATTATAATCCCAGGAGAAAGTTAATGGAATTCTCTAGAGTAAATTCCAATCAACTGCTCCCAATGCAATCCAAAGCGAGGACAGAGACAAAGACATATTTGCACTTGTGGGGAGCCAAGGTGAACTTGGAAAAGGAGACAAAAATCTAAGCAGAACAGAGGCCATGACCCACAGCCAAGCCCAGGTTGATTATTTAACAAAGAGAGTAGTAGCTTGGGTTGAGTGACTCCAAATGGCGAGAAGTGCGTGAGCTCTGTGAGCTGAGCGCAGGAGGAGGCACAACAACCCCTCTGCACTATGCAGAGAGAGTGTCATGTTCTGGTAAAGGGCAGACTCTCAGTCTGGAGGAATCTGCATAGCACTGGAGGAAGGGTCTTGTGCATGGGGGGCACCCTCAGCTGGGACGTCAGCCCTCACCACCTGGACCTTTCCTTACATGCCAGCCCAGCAGGCAGTGGGGCTCCTCAGGGTGCAGCTCATGCCTGGAAGGAGGGCACGACAGGAAGGCTCCACGTGGATCCGTCACTTTGCTTTGAGCCACACACTGGTGGCTCAGTGCAACCCATCTGCACTGCTTAAAGCCAGTGGAGGGGGCTGAGCATCTCCCTAGTCAGCTTTTTACATACCAGGGCACAGAAGCGGGACCAAGGCAAACCACAGTGGAGGCAATCTTTCTTCTTTCACAGGGAGCAGTGGTGCTTCACACATGAGGTGACATGAGGTGGGTGGCTAAAGGCTTGAGCCTATATTTAAACGCATTACTCTCATATGCTAAAGATTACATTTTCATTATTTATTTATTTATTCATTTATTTATTGTGGTACCAGGGATCGAACTCAGGAGCTAGTGTTTGCCAGGCAAGCACTTATTCTACTGAGCTACTTCCCCGACCCTAAGATTAGGTTTTTAGAAAGTATTTTAACATACACATTTTAGCACACTAGGATATTTATGTAGACTTAAGAATACAATATATGTACTCGTTCAAAAGATTTACACAGTGAGGAGTGACACTAACAAAGGCCGGAGGCTCTTGGTGCAAGACCTGGGCCAGGAACTTTGGCGACATCCTACCTTAGTCATTCTGGTCTGAAATTTATACCTTTAAGCTGGGCATGATGGCACAGGCCTATAATCCTAGCACTTAGGACGCTGAGGCAGGAGGATGGTTGTGAGTTTGAGACCAGCCTGGGCTACAAAGTGAGTTCAAGACCAACCTGAACTGCTTATATGCCTTTAACTACCTCAAAACCTTGCAGTAAGATGCCCTGTAGGAAAGACAATAAAATACAAGTCATTTACAAGGAATCAGAGAGCTGAAACTTTTACTTCAAGAGTTGTAGCAACTGAGGAGGTCAGGGAACAAAGGATAAGAAAGAGCAGCTTTAAGCTCTACAGGCACAACCTGGGCATAAAAATGAAATGAAGCTTTGTAAAGCCAAAACTGGTACTGGGCCTCACTTTAATCCACTGATCTTTCTAAAAATACCCCAATAAAAACAAACCAAATATCAAGCGCCAAAACCAAAAACAAAGAAATTGGAACAAACAAGTGAGTGGTGTCAATTACATGTTATGTCCCTGTCTTGATTACTTTTCAGTCTTTGTTGACTAAAAAATATGCAATACCCAATATTAAGGAAGGAAAGGTATATTCAGCTCATTTTGTGCAGGTTTCAGTTCATGTTCAACTAGCTTCAAGGCAGAGTGGCACCTGGCAGAGGGCAGCATTTCATGGCAATGGAAAGCAGCAAAAATAAGAAGACAAAAACAAACAAACAAACAAACAAATAAATAGGACGAACAGTAGGACCAAGCCTCTTTCCAGCCCTTACATTGCATTCAGGCCATCTGCCCTAGGGTGGATATAGCAGTCAAACCCATAATACCAGCAATGGACCAGGCTCCAATCAAAAAGCTCTAGGAGCTCAGCCCATGACTGTATGAGGCTACTGGGGGCGGAGGCATCTAGGCACAAAACATAGTAGTCACCATGCTTGTACTGATTAATTTTTTTCTTGAGAGACCACTCAGCACCATGAGTCAAAACCCCTGCTGAGCTCTGGAAGCCTGCTGTATTCCTCATGCAGAATTCACCTCTGAAGCCCCTTCAGAATACTACTTCCAAAAATTTTGAATACCCACACTACTCTAAGAGGAATGACATTATGAAAAGCTTATAAATATCTTAGTGACTTTTCTCATCGTTGGGACAAAATACCTGACATCCACAAGCTAGAGGAGGGAAGGCTCATTTCAGCTCAAATTTCATAGAGGTTTCGGAGCATGGTCAGCTGGTTCCACAGTGGCACAGCAGAGGAGAAACAGTCCACCGCAGGGTAAGCAGGAGGCAGCAGCAGCACCCGCCGCAAGCCCTCTTTACGTTCCATCCGGGCTGCAGGCCTATTGCTCAGTGCCACCCACAGCCAGGGTGGGGCCCATGTCTTTTAATAAATCCATTCAGTCACACTCAGAGCACTGCCAATCCAATGAGTAAGCCAGTCCATCCTCACACTTCCATGGCCCACCTATGTGCACTGTACATCGGCCACTTGCAAAACGCCATGCTCACTAGTGCATGAGGGTTCCGGGGGAACATCTAGATACAAGCAACAGAAGGACTGATGCAGTGATATGAGATTATCAGGTCTGTGGATACAGCTCCAGGGGCCTGGCAGGTGCAAGGTCCTGAGTTTGATTCCCTACACCAAAAAAAAAAAAAAATAATAATATGGTCAAATAACAGAGGTTGGCATACAGGGTCATTCCTTCCTCATTTTGGTCCACTAAACTATTCTATAGATTGCAAAAGAAGTATCAGCATATAAAAGTAAGTCTCTAACCTCTATTACTGTAATATTCTCTCCACACCACATCTATTTTGCAGTAAATGAAATACACTGAGAATATTGTCTACAGTGACAATTTACACATCCTTAAAGATCCTTGAACATACTGATATTACCTAGAAAAAGGGTAGATAATAAAATGTCCTTGGCTTCCCTTGACAGTAAGCCTTTCAAGGAAACTGAGTAAATGACCCCTTTGGTCCTCTTCAGATAGATGTGGCTTTTAGGTAACCTTAATGGTTGTTCCACCTACATCTCTTTTCTTTTGACAGAAGGGGGGCATGGGTGGCAGTAACAACCGCTGACTTATTGTCTCGTCCCCACAGGAACGGTAGCTGCGTAAGGGGAGTGCTTTTGTCCTCTTTTCACTCCTCGCTTTCAGGAAAAAAGGGTAGCAAATAGAGATGCAGCAAACCGGGATGTGGCAAGCGCTGGACCAAGCCATTCAAATAAGCGCATGTTTCCGTGAAGCTCTGCAGATACTGGACATCGAACCTGATGGCTGCATTGAATGTGTTCAGCGCAGCCACAGAACCCAGACCAGTCGACAGTCATCTTGGCACCCAGTGATCGTCCACTAAGCTCCACTTGGCTGGCCCGCCTCACTGTCTCTGTCCTTCATGAGCATCTCAGCTGCAGGAAAGGCTGATGGCAGTGCAGGCCTGGAAAAGTACGTGTCTGACACTAACAACACAGCCACCGACAGACCCACACAGCATCTTGCACCCATCACCTACCACCAATGTGACTACTGTCCCCCTACTCTTGCTTGAACCACCTGGCAAGCGCTCTGGAACTTGCTCCTCATCTTCCACCCAATCAGGCAGAAGGTTCTAGGATGCTTATTGCCTTGTGGTCCTCTAGAGGACCTACCGAAAGTGCAGATGCAATGAACTAATTACCTTCATGGTCTGTACCTGTAGCACAGGGACAATATCTAAACCATAGGCTCCTTTAAGGGTTTAATGAGACACTGTAAAGAACACCACTCTGGATATGCTCAATGATTTTATTTAATTATTATTTCAGAGTTATCATAAAACAAAAGGAGAGGATGTTAAGTCGATTAATGAAGAAATGTAAATTCTCTCTATAATTCTGCATGACCAGAGATGAAGCTCCTAAATGAGCAGTATATGGCATTGGCCAATCATGCACATGGTATCTGCCAACACTGTGCCTGAGCGTACCTGTGTCTGCAAAAATAATGTCAGGTATGGGATGGAGGTAAGCAACTGTGCCCAAATCAGCATGTAAAGAAGTGACAGAGTGGCTGAGCCAAGGGCCAGAAAGCCCTGCACCTGTGACATGCAGGTCACTGTTACTTGAACCTGTACTTTCATTCTCTTCCACCACCTCTGGTGCATTTCCAGTTTCCAGATCCTGGAAGAAATCATCTATGATAATGTCCATGCGGTGAACCCAGTGACTAAATTTAATTACAGTTGCCCTTTCAAGGCTGAATACAGTATCTCTTGAAGAAACTCCATTAATGCTGATGAAAATGACCAGAAATCAATTCAGAGGAGCATGAGGGCCTCTGAAATGAAGCGAAGCAGATTGGATGCATGAAGAGGGAATGCACAACTCGTGGAGGAGCACTGCAATGGACCTTGGCGTTCAGGGCCGCTGTCCTCACAGGAACAGGCCTTCCAAAGCCACACCACGTGGACGGTGATGCGGGTGCTGCGGTTTTCAGAGTGCAGAAAGCTGCCGATAATCTGATTGCTTCATGATTTGACCACTGACCAAAACTTAAAATTAGTTTTTCTTCTTAAAAAAGAAATCACTGGAAGGAACACACTCGCTCAGTATTTTTATGCCCACAGGAAGTAACTCTTGTATCACTACAAATATTTAGGCACGTGACAGGGTGACATGCACCTAGCCACAGTGCAGAGTTTATTAAATTCCTAGGGCTTGCTGAGTTTATTTTTAAACCTGCATGCACACGGTTTAGTTAAACTTGTCCACGGCACTATGAACTTGATGGGACAGCAGCAGTAATTTGATCCCAAAAAAGGACAAAAATATACTCATTATTACATATTTCTGGTAAGTATCATCATAAGATGAAGGACAGCATTCCACGGGTAGGACTAATATGGGTGGGTGATTCTGAGGGAGCTACAGATGTATTCTGGGATTTTTTAATAGTAACACTTCAATGTAGCTGCTGGGTGAATATAAATAATAAATAATCCAGGGCACTAAATCCTTTTTCTCATGTTAATGGGGGTAAAGGGCGTAACTGCATGACATAATATTTTAGATCATATATGTACTTTTTGAAATGTTTTTAAGAATACTTTGGAGAACAACGCAGGCTAGTCCAGACTCTTAAGAAGGAGAGTTGGGATATTAGAGTAACACGCCATGATTTTGTGAGTGAAGGAAAAAAAAAATTGATGAAACTATTGCTCGGACATCTGCCAAGCTCCAGCAGCCAGGTGAGGATCGGGTCACGATTGTGAGTGTTCTCCAAGGGTGCTTCTGATGCTGCCTACCAGGGAAGAGCAGCTGCTCCCAAACCTTGTTGTACTGATACAGGAAACATGGTTACAGGTAGTGGCACAGAAGGAACCACAAATCTGTTGGTCTTGAGTGGCTACTCTCCCCTCTGCTTCTTACTGGACATCGCTTTCAAACCTTGAAGATTCATTACTGCTTTCATTTTTTTTTAATAAATAGAGAAAGAAATCAGAACAATTTTCATGTGTTCACTCAACAAATATGCTAGGCATCCTAGGGTACAGATCCTTAGAATGCATTAGTGAAAAACAAATGAAATAAAAAGTCCTGGCCCACAAGGAGCTTACGTCCTAGAGGAGAAAACTGTGAATCAAATGAATGGAGAGATTGCATAGAGTGCATTGGCAGCAGAAGCATGAGAGAAAAATAGCTCAGCCAATGATGGTGGGGAAGAAACTTAATTCACATCACCAAGAACAATCGCCTTACCAATGCACTCTGAGCAAAGATCTGTAGAAACAAGGCCCTGAGCCCTGTGCTTTGTGAGCTGATGTGTTGGGGAAATAGGAGCCTGAATGGCACTTCCAGAAAAAAACAAATACAAAGGCCAGGGGCTGTGAGTGTTTTCTAGGAGAGGCAAGAGTTTCCTGAGTTTGAGCAAACTGAGCAAGAGGCAAGAATGCTAGGCGAGGGAAAGGAGCAGGTTATGGGCAGCATGGAAGCCCTCTGGAGCCACTGGGAAGGCGTTCCCTTCCACTCTGCCTTGAGGGTTGGTGTGGTGGGTAGAAGCAGGAGAATTTCAAAGTTTGAGCTCAGTCTAGGAAACTGAGCAACTTAAACACGGACTCTGTTTCAAAATAAAAACAGGCAAGGGAAGGTGGGAGTGGAGGTCAGTTAGAAAGTGCTAACCATACACACGTAGCCACACACACACACACACACACACACACAAACTCATGAATGCACTACACTTTTGTACAATTCTTTGACTGCTATCTGGAAATAATCTTCCTTGTCACTTACAGTAGTGGTATGTAGCAATCACAATGTGCCTTCATCTCACTCAAGTGGGGAGGGCCACATAAACACATTTAAATGCACTGGACAAAGGCCTGAGCCGCTCACACTGCGCTCGGCCATGGTGCCCTGGGCACAAACGCACCTCAGTTACCCACCCTGCGTATGCAGATCCCGGCAGACTCTGTCGTTCTGAGCCCAGGAATGTCTCCACCTGTTTTCACATACACTATCTCCAGGTGGGAATCAAGAGCAGCACACAGTACCTGTGCAAGAACCACTGACATTGTGAACAGAGCTTGTGTATGCACATGCCAGGAAGCTACTTGGAGAAACAAGCACAGAGCCCTGGTCCTAAGCCCTTCCAAGGAGAACATCTTTTTCAGATTTAGTAGCTAAAATTCTCAAACTCAGCAGAGTTGGACTATCAGGACAAGACCTTGGATTGTCCTGGAAAATGTATTTCTTTAAGCAACTGAAAGTGTTTTTTGTTTTTTTTTCTTAATTGTGTGTCCAATGCTTAGAAGTACAATAGCCCAGAAGGCATGTTGTAACTTGACATTTGAAAATCTTAAGAGAAATATCTTCTTTATGTATCATATTTTAACTATCTGCTTATGCTTCAAAATGTCATAGAAAATAACTATTTCATGTCTTTAGATGTAGTCACCTGACATAGAAACTCAGATTTAAAAAAAAAATAACAACAAAAATAGTTCAGATTTCCTTCTCATATAAAATGTCAACATTCTATGAAACAAGTTACTTGGCAATTATGCAATTTACTTAGTTAACATTAGAAAGACCCCTTTGGATCACAGGCATGCACCATGTCCTATGATTTGAAAAATTAATGTCACATACCAATATCTTTTGAAGTGTGAGTATCTAGATACTATATACCTAAAGTGAAGCTCCACAGGCCTTCTCTTACCTATTTAGATAGTAATATAAAATAATGATCCATATAGAATATACCTTCCAAACTGAAAGCTTTCTTAAATCACTCTTCTTAATGTACATAATTGAGTTTTACTTTCATTGCTTAAAAAGATGTACCCATCTTCTTCTAATTAAAATAAAGCTTTACCTTTTAGTTAACTTAAAAGAAATACTTAGTAAGTGACAATCCCTATAGGATGTGCAGGGCTTTCTTCTGAAACAAACATATCCACGTCAGGCAATAGAAATACTGAAACAGTCTACGGCCATACCACCCTGAACGCGCCTGATCTCGTCTGATCTCGGAAGCTAAGCAGGGTCAGGCCTGGTTAGTACTTGGATGGTAGAAATACTGAAACATGTGACAATATGTTTAATAAAAATATACCATGGCTAGATAAATACGGACTTTACTGCCTGACTTACAAAAGTAATTCAAGTTTCAAATATTGTCATAATTAGGATGAAAATTATTTTGTCACTGTTGTTACCCATCTGGAAACACTTTAAAGTTAAAAACCGGAAGATTTTTAAAACATTCCGGGGCTGGGGAGATGGCTCAATGGAATAAGAGCTTCCCTGGCAAGCTCAAGGGCCTGAGATCAATCCCTGCTTCCGCAAAAAAAAAAAAAAAATTCCACTTTACTGTGACCACAACTCTACAGTGTACACCTCCCTGACAAACACATGACAGTTTAGCACAACATTCTCGTAGACAGCAATCAGGCTTAAAAACCCGTTTTCTGCAATCTATTTGTCTTTAATTTGTGACGTACCCCAAACATTCTCTTAACTGCAGTAGAAGAAAACATGAAACTATGAACACATAAAATCCTGGAGGGAAAACAACCTCCCAATCCTGGGATAGTTAAGGTCATCTGTAATTGCAGGGCGTGTGCACCCCATGGACACCTGCGCTGCTCGGAATGGTCAAACATATAACTCCTGTGTTCTGATTCTAACAGAACTCACTGAGAACCAAATATTCTACAAGAAAAAGGGGGACACATTGCTACAACTTAGTTGTCCAACATAAGAAACTGTTGGTCACTTTCTGCGGTGACATTAGTAGGCTGATTTTTACGCCTCTGTTCTCTATGAACAATTTCTTCTAAATGGAATTATTTACTCAGTTGCCCACTGAAGCAAAAGACCCAGAGTTTCCAAATCAACTGTTAATTCTAGCAGAAGTATCTTGGCTATTTACCTGGATAATCATAATTTTTATGTATCCCTAACAGCCCATGTTGTACTAAAAACAATTATTAGACGATACAATGGTTAGTTCATGAGAAATGGCACAAAAAACCTTATTTCCACTTTTTGTCTAGTTCAGCAATATTTGGATGATTTCAAGGTTCATATGCTTGAATAAACTGATTTTTGTGCGGTCAGAAAATGTATTTACCATATTTCCTAAGCACATGTCTCAACCTGCAGTATTAATTCTTCAGCTAAAGTCATCACAAAAATAACATGAATAATAAAAGCATTGAAAAACCCAACTAGGTTAGTTTTTGCTTTGTTAATTTTTACCTTGCTGTACCTTTGGAAAGGAATGATCCTTAAATACTTGAAAACTGTAGTCTTAGGCAAGCAACCGACTAGTCCCAGAGATGAGAAAGGCTACTCTTCCCTCCTTCCCCAGCCACGCTGGGCAGCAGTTCCAGGCTTTCTACCACTGGCTCCTCCCCTCCTGAAGCACAGCTAAAATGAACCCAGAGAAGCTCAAAAACCACAAAGACAGACAAAAACAGCCTCAAAGCAGTTGAGATGCGGAATCATCACTGCTGAATTTCTGCTTTCCCTTGCAAATAGTTTAAAAGAAAGCGAAGCAAGACCCATCTGAGATAGCACAAGCCTAGTGGTTGCAGTCTTAAAAGAGTATGAGTTCAGCCAGGCACAAAGGTCTCCATGACAACAGTGAATTTAGACCCCCACCAGCATTATTTATGCAACAGTTCATCACAAAAGGACCCTCCCACTAGCCTGCCTAGCAAATTCTATTTTTCTAGTATTAACATTGCACTGACCTGGATTCTTAGTTATCTCTATCTCAATATGAAGAAAAGAAGGAGAGAGAAAAAGGAAAAGAAAACGACAATAAAACAGAGGTCTTGAAATGGTTCTCCAACTAATTCTGGACTTTGTCTCCCTGGTGAATTAAAAAAAAAAACAAGAAACAGCTTCATGATGTTTCAAGTTTGGACTGAGCATAGTCCACTTTTGATTTCAAAGATGTAAAGTTCTTCACTAAACACATTTATTCGAATTATTTCTGTTTTGAAATGAGATTGCAATTCAAAGAAGTATGAAATATGGCAAGGTCTAAAAAACTGTCAAGGCTCACGGAAAAGAGAGATTTTCTCAATGCTGACTCAAAGGTGAAATTTTCCATTCTGTGTCAACTCTCATCTTCCCTAGCCCCTGCCGGACTTCACACAACCCCTCGGTGCCTTTTCCTGATTGTCTCTGCCTTTGCCTCAATTTCCCACAAACTTTTTTCCAAGTGTTTTAAGCACTTTTTCATTGAACCATTTACCAAATGAATTCCAGGACCATATGTTATAATCAGTATTAATTTGATGATATCTGAAAAAGTACATTCTTCAATTTTAAACCAGGATAAAAGGTTTCATTTTCAAGAGGATATACTGCTTAAGTAATACTGGATGATACTGAAATGAAATTCTATGTATTAGTCCTCATTTCAAGAAGTACTGCTTTTAGTATCAGATCCAACAATAGCAAATTAAGGTGACTTTTAAGAACTGAGATCTGCATTGTAAAGCAATGCAAGCTTGGAATTAACACTTGAAGACTGGAGAGGCACAGCTGGTGTTAAGAGAACTTGTGTAGCACACAAGACCATGGGTTTTACTTCCCTTGGAAAGAGGGAGACAGACAGACAGACACACAGATAGACAGACAGACAGACATACACACACACACAGAGAAAGAAAGAGACAAGACAGGGGACAAATGAGAGGGACAGTAGGAGGGAAAAGGAGGAAAAGGCAACTAAAGAGCAAGAAAGAATAGAGGAGGCTCCAACACTGTCATAAAGTACAGTGTAGCTTTCATTCTACACATTGTTGACACTGCTCTTGGCCATTTTAAATCTAGCTTCATACAACGCTCTGCTGCTGCCAGCACCCCCATGAGCCAAACTGCAGGCCTGCTCACCCCTGCCATGCCTCCACCTCCATGGAGGACATAAATGAGTATAGCAACACAGAGGAGTTCACTGAGGTGTCCAAGATCAACGTGAGCAAGAACCAGCAGGATGACAGTAAAACGTTTATTGGAGGCTTGAGCTGGGATGCAAGCAAGAAGGATCTCACTGAGTACTTGTGTAGATCTGGGCAAGTTGTACACTAAAACAACCAGCCACTGGAAGATCAAGAGGATTTGAATTGGTGCTTTCAAAGATGCTGCTGGTATCGATAAGGTTTTGGAAGTAAAAGAAACAAACTGGATGGCAAATTGATAGACCTTAAAAGGGCCAAAGCTTTAAAAGGGAAAGAACCCTCTAAAAAGGTGTTTGTAGGAGGACTGTGCCCAGATACTTCCGAAGAACAGATTAAACAATATTTTAGAGCACTTGGAGAGATAGAAAATATTGAACTTTCCATGGATACAAAAACAAATGAAAGGAGAGGATTTCGTTTCATCACATACACAAATGAAGAACCAATCAAGAAATTGTTAGAAAGCAGATACTATCAAATTGGTTCTGGAAGTATGAAACCAAAGTTGCACAGCCCGAAGAGGTGTATCAACAGCAATAGCAACAACAGAAAGGAGGAAGAGGTGCTGCAGCTGGTGGACAAGGTGGTACCAGGGGTTGTGGTCAAGGTCAGGGCCAAAACTGGAACAAAGGATTAAATAACTATTATGATCAAGGATATGGAAATTACAACAGTGCCTGTGGTGGTGATCAGAATTATAGTGGCTACGGCGGACACGACTATACTGGGTATAGCTGTGGGAACTATGGATATGGACAGGGGTATGAAGACTGCGATAGTCTACAGAGCACTTGTGGCCAGGCATCTCGAGGAGGTGGCAACCACGAAAACAATTACCAGCCATTCTAAAGAGGAAGCCAGAGATGCTAAAGAAATCTTGCAGGACTACACTGAAGATTGGTCTTCTATTGCTCTAATGATTATTTTGTAAAAGACTTTCTAGTGTACAAGACATACTGTCTAACTGAATATAGCTGCCAATTAGTTTTTTTTTTGTTTTTACTTTGTCCTTTGCTATGTGTTATGACTGCGGATTTGTGTTTATACACATTTTATTTCTATTATTTCTCATCTTAAACCCCAAATAAATGCTTCCTTATGTGATTGTTAAAAAAAAAAAAACAACACTGATCCCATCATCCACTTCATAGAACCCACATCATCATTGACTTAATAACATAACCCAAATCATCTCTAGGTCTTCAAAGACTCTGTGCTGTCCTTTACAAAAGTTTCTTATCAGAAATATTCACAGTGCCTGTGTTTTCTGCTAAACTCACAGGGTAAGTGTATGTGCTATGTCGGGTCAAGAAATGCTTTCACATGTCCATGGCACCCCCAGAAATGCACCCCAACGTCATTCCAGGGAAGCTGCCTCTTCAATTGTGCCTCTCTCAGAACATACAAAATTTAGAGAATGCACACTTTATACAATTTTCTTCATGCTAATTCTGAAGAAAGTGCTCTGATGCCTTGCACCCGTAAAATCTGCAGGAGAGAATTCAAGACCCAGATAATACTTCTTTCTTCACCCTTGATCTTAGCCAAAAGGCAGAGAAGCGAGATGGGAGCTTCTTTCTCATAAGATGCGTATTCTTATAAACTGGACATTTCCTCCCAGCCACCTCTCTTTCACATCTAGCACCTCATTTTCAGTTCCTTTTGTACCAGTTCATCTTTTCCACTTTATGTCCCCTCCTGGTCCTCTTTCTTTCTGCACTGTTTTTATTCTTGATGGTCCTAATGCGGTTCCACTGCAGCAGCAGCTTTTCCTTTTCTGTATTGTTTGGTGTTTTGCCAATTCACCATTATTATTTTTGTGCTGTCTTTGTCTTACAGTATCTTCTTCCATTAAATTGGATTTTTTCACAATTTAAAATTTTGTCCAAGAAAGACTAGACCATGGGTTAGCTGTCTTTTATGTTACGATGGGTCCCTCAGCTTTTCTGGAGTTACGCTCCATCAATATTTTCTACATGATGGCTGCATTTTCTATTTTTACTTTTGTCCTCCAATATTTCCCGTACATGGTTTTCCTTCATTTGTTACATCCAGTCAAGAAGCAATGTAAATTTTCTTTCTCTCCCTTCTGTCCTTTTTCCTTTTCTTTCTTCATCTGTTTTCCACTCCATCCTGTTACTCCTAGTGTCCTTTGTTATATGAAATAGATTTGATGGTCAATCTGATTGTTGACTTGATTGGCCAGGCAGATGCCTAGGAGGCCAGAGCAGCACAGCTGGGGGAGGGGACAGGAGGGTGTCTGCTGAGGCACTGAACTCTGGAGAGCAAGCTGATAGAGGATGCCTGCCTTGACGGTATTCACCACCAACCCAAAGGGTGAGGATATGGTTGGAACCAGAGCAGAAGAAAAAGAAAGCCCTAGTGACACTCAGCCGCCCTAACAGCCCAGAGCTGTGCCACTGTCCTTCCTCTACCACACCCTCCTGCCACCAGGCTCTTGTTCACCATGGGCCCCACAGCCAGGGACCATGCTGGTCACGGCCCAAAATCTCTGAAACAGGATGCCAAACTAAACCTCCTTCAATTGTTTTTCTTATGCATTTTATCACAGCCTGCACAAGCCAGCACAACATGTCCTCTGTAGGATATCCAGAAAGAAACATCGCAAGTCTGCAGACCACGTGTATGGGAGGCTGCTGGTGATGCAGTTCGGTTCAGTTCTTAGTATGATTAAAAACGGAATTTCATTCTTTTTTTAATATTTTTATTCCATTTAGTGTTGATATGAAAAAAGCAAAATAAACCCAACCCTGTGAGATGCACAGGAGGTGATATTCACTGGTGTCACTTTTATTTAACGTTGCACAGCAGATCTTAGGCAATAGGAAGACAAAAAGTTTTTCAAATACATCTACTTCCTCAGCAATCGGGAATTAAAATAACAAGGGTATTTATGCCACAGAAAACATCCAGTTCTTAGAAACAAATGTCAGCATGTACATAATACTTGGTCAGTAAACAATATGCAATTCTACTATTACTAAGGCACATATAAATGATTAAATGGAAATACAAAATATACACATTAATCGAATCAACAGTGCAAAGATTGTGGTTTTCCTAGATTGTAAAATTTAACAAAATTCCAATCAAATCCTCAGCATGATTCATTTTGTTCTGTTTCCTAAGACAGGGCCTCGCTGTATATTCTAGAACTCACTGTGTAGCACAGGCTGGCCTCTGACTTCTGGCTGTCCTCCTGCTGTGGCCCCTGAGGGACAGGGATTAGAAGTACATCCCACCAGAGCTGCCAGGCTCCAGCATGATTTCTTAAGATAAAGAGTCTGAGGTGATGGACAGCAGATGCCAAATTATATACAGCTGGGCAGTGTCGAGAACGGCACGTTCACAGTGAACCCTCATGAAGTAAGTACAGGTCTGAAAGGATGGACCTGCCAGGTGACATAGAAGGTTAGGAAGAGCAATACGAAGGCCCTGTAGCTACACACCAGGAGAAAGAGACCCAGTACAGGCATGCTCACACCTCAGTGATGAGAATCATGCTCTTGCAGGGTCAGCGAAAGGTGTTGCCTTCGTTCTGCAAAAATAAAAATGCCCTCTGACCTTTTTTCCTAAAAAGTATACCAAAAACCATTTCCATATAGAAATAAAAAATTTCCACAGATGAAGAATTGAGTGGGAAGGCTTTTGAAATAAAACAAGGACACATGCAGTCTCACTGGAGCTCAGATACTCTTTGGCAGAACACAAAATGTGTTAGTCAAACAGAAATAAAACCCTGGCCTTGTTAAAATAGAGACATTCTAGCTATGAACACCTTGAAGAAATGAGAAGTGCCTAGGGGAAGAAAACATTTCTATCCTATTTTTCTGTATATGTAGATGAATTCATATGTATATGAATTCAACAGCATATTTCTAAGCTCATGGCACTCCCAAAAAAAGTGCAAAATACTAGGATAAACTTTGCAAAAATAGGAGTCCTGTGATGCACATGGCAGATAAAATTCAACCAAGCAAACAGTTGTACTGTGCATCGTGATACAGGATGCAACATAAGAGGATGGCTCTGCATACCTAAGAGAAAGAAAAGAGAAGCAGAGAGTATACGCACTCCACAGTACTGTGTGCTCAGTGCATCAAGGACTGGCCATGAGGCACGAGTGCTCAGTCACACTTGATGTCTGTCACTGTCTCCTGAAACTATATATGCATCGTAGGGCCGGCCAAATGGCTCAGAGGATTAAAGCATTGTAAGCAGGCACAGGGGTCGGAGGTTCGATCCCCAGGCCTGCCATGACTGCCCCCTTCCCCCAGGGCACACTGAGATAGCAATGGAGACTGGGGGTGGTAGCGTGTGCCCGCAATCCCACTTCATGGGAGCCTGTAAACAGGTAGATCAATCACTATGAGTTCGATCTAGTAGTGAGACCCTGAACACCCTGTAGACCCTTCCCTAAAATAAAAAATAAAAAAAAAAAACTACATATACATCTCCTGTCAGTCATGCACTACTAGGTGAGTATGGAGCCCAACACATGCACAGGTGCTGACAGGACCAGGGACTATAAAGGATGCATATCGCATGTGAATGAAAAAACGCTACTCAGTAGAGAAAATCCAGGACTCAGTGGACTAAGCGCCTGTTAGCCAAGCTCAGGGACCGGGTTTTGATCCCCAGTACTGAATGCCACACAATCCCCTGTCTCCCTAGGCATGTTGGGCTGGCCACAGAGACCAGACACAGTGGCACACAGCTATACTCCCAGTATTAGAGAGGCTTAAAACAGGAGGGTCGCTAGGAATCTGAGCTGCATGGTGAAAACTTGTACCACATCCATAAAGAAAAAGAAGTAAA
Organism: Ctenomys sociabilis; assembly: GCA_004027165.1. Classification (NCBI taxonomy): domain Eukaryota; kingdom Metazoa; phylum Chordata; class Mammalia; order Rodentia; family Ctenomyidae; genus Ctenomys; species Ctenomys sociabilis. Next base: position 24,788 of record PVKA01000463.1, on the reverse strand, counting down.
GAAAATCTACTATCAATAATCAAATAATAGCAAGTACACTAAGTTGGATGACACATAGAATTTTATATATATGTATTCAAAAATAAAGTCCTAAATTACTTTATGCTCTAGATTTTTAAAATATATACATATATGCTATCTTTAAAAGAAACATTACATTTTTATTATTCTATTTTTTTTTTTTTTTTTTTTTTTTTTTTTTTTTTTTTTTGTGGAGTTGGAGATTGAACTCAGGCACTTGTGATTGCCAGGGAAGCACTTATTCTACTGAGCCATCTCCCAGCCCTATTCTATTTTTTAAAGAAGGAGGAGTTTCAAGGGGCTGGGAGATAGCTCAGTAGAATAAGTACTTGACTGGCAAGCACAGGGTCCTGAGTTCAATCCCCGGTAGCAATAAATAAATAAATAAATAAATAAATAAATATAGTTTTAGTTTTTATAAAATAAACAAGGATTTAAAAAAAGAATCACTGTTTATTATTGTGACTTTTTTTTTTTACATTCACTTTGCAGTGGCCTACCTGCCCCCCAAAACAAAATAACAAGTAATTTAAGAAAGCTATACTCAATATCCCAGCCATTTCTACCCATGAATATTGCAAATATTACTAACAAAAAACTAAACATTTATCACTAAAAATAATTTAATACCCACATTTTAGATTTCTTTTTTAATAAAACTTGATAGTTGGAAGACTTAAAAAAAAAATAACACAACTCTGCTGAAATTTTGGATTTTCATTTTGCGAGAACTAGCAATCCAATATAAAGTCTGTAATTCTATTTATTATCCTTCCAGACACTAAGGTAAAACATTACACGTGACAGACAGCCAAATTACAGAGTCTGCCTTCTGAGGGGCCTGGAGAGACTCTAATACGAAGATTCGGTGGCAATTAAATAGGTGCAAGGAACAATATCTTTAGGGTTGGCTTGGATTTTCACGTATAGTCCGGCCATTACCTCTGCTGTTCATGGCCAAAATAAATTTTAGGGAGCAGCAATGCAGAGATGGAGAGACAGAAGAGGAGAAAAGCAAGACAATGCAGAACTCCTCCCCAGGGCCCGGCACGAACAGCCCCTCAGATCAAAGCAGAATCCCCAAATACTGCCTGCTGCCCTGAGGTCCTGCATGCTCGTGTGCAACTGAAAATCAGGAGGACTGGTCATGAAAGATTAGAAATACTGTTGCCACACACTGCTCACATCTGTAAATCTGCATAGCTGGAACTTTGTCACTACGGGTGTGAGGCATACTAAAACCTGCTAATAAAATATGTTCCAGGTGCTTTTTCACCACAGGGGCTTAAACCTCTCTGATGGGAGCGTCCACACTTCCCTTCACTCTATCTCAATGAAAGCTTCTACAATGACAGTTCAAAGGGGGATTGTGGGGCCCGCTCTCTATTCTAGCATGAAATGAATTGCACTGTCTTCCACCATCTTTGGTTTCTCATAAGTGAAGCTCAGATAGCTCAGAGGACTAAAGTGCCTGCTTAGGCAGATGCAGGAATGGAGTTTCGATCCCTGGTGTGCCATGCTGGCCCCACCCCAGGGGTGCACTGAGTTGACAACTGAGACAGGGCGTGGTGGCACACTACTGTAATCCCAGTGCTTGGGAGACTGAAAACAGGAAGATAACTACGAGTCCAATCTACCTAGTGAGACCTGTAGACCCTATACCAAATGCATTAAAAAAAAGGGGGGGGGGTGCACCTGACCATCCTCATAACAAGACTAACTCACCAAACCCTGTAGCACTCTGATATAAATTATCAGCCCATAAAATTCGTGGGATGTTATATTTTGCTCACAGAGAAAGTTTGAATGGAAGAACTCCTCTGTGACGAACTGCAGTATGGCCCTGGGTGCAGGGAACACACTGAGAGCAGAGCTTTAATTGATTAAAGGCAGAGAAACACAGAAGTTCTGGGCCAGCTTTTCTACAACATAGGCCCTTACCAAGTAGCACTGGCATTAAGAAATGCAGAAATCTCACATTTAAAGTAATCTCTCTCATTTCTCACTGTCTCTCTGACACACACACACACACACACACACACTTTAAATTACAAAGGACAGCTTCCTTTTAAACTGAGAAATTTTTCCCTTTTATTAGCAAAAGCAAAGCATGTATCATATTTTACCCTCTCCATATCCCAAGCATATACTTAGTATAGAAACTTTTAAACTAGCTCTGATTACTTCTTAGACTATTGTATCTTAACCTCCAGCATGAAAGAGTAGCATTTGTTTCCATTTTTTGGCATAATTAGCTCATGTCTCTATTTGACGCTCTTTTAACATGTGTATAAAGCAGTGGTCGGGAATAATTCTCTCTCACAACACAGTAGGCCTTGTTTCCCTGGCAGGAGTTAGCATGACGTCACTGGCCTTGCCTGAGTCCCCTGAGGAATACCAATAAGAAAAGGCACATGACTAAGTCTTTAAAATTCTTCCCACAATGTGTTTGGCTAAGACGGCAGCCAAGAGGACTACTGGAAAAGTATCATTACGCGCCCAAAATTAATGATGAAGAGCTCATTGTGTAGGATAGTCCTATAATTTTAGTACCCTGGATGTGCCCTTTTCGTTTGCTTGTCAGTGTTTTTGAAAACCTTGGTAATGGTATTCCAATAACTGGCCAGCAATCTTTCAGGGATGAAAAGTAGCACATTTATTATAAAGCTTCATTAACACCTAATAACAAGCTCTAACTCATCCTTTGTCCTTGGGCAAGGATTTGTATACGCGACGAACCAGTACTGAGAGGGGAGCAAGATTCAACAAGGCCACACTGACCCCTAATGAAAGAGCTTTCCTTCCAGATTTGGTACGGCCAAACACTAAGTCGGTGTGAATCACAACGGGATCCGGGCCTAATCACTTGCTGAAATATGACATCATCCTTGGAGAAGTTTAAGGGCCTTTCTAGATGGATTTCTGAACACCTGTCTCTTTCCTCTAGAACGCTGCCTGCAGCACTGGCACCCTACAAACGAAGGCCCTGACTACCTGCTGCAACCTCAGTTGACTCTGCAAGTGAAACTGTATCACTCACAAAAGGAGCTCACTTGGGCATGCTGCTGCTCCTAGCTCCTCAAGGCCGAGCTGCTTTCCTCTGCACCTTCACCACACCTGGAATGCAATGACTCCTCGGCATTTTCAAAAGTGCTCACATCATCTAAGAAACTGACGAAAAGCTGAGGCTCCTCTGCTTCTGCATATTTAGGCTCTGGGATCAAGTTCTTGCTCTAACGGTAAAATTTGGTCCCAGTTAAAAAAAAAAAAAAAAAAAAGTTCCTTCCTTAGTTCACAGATGAGAACCTCGGGCTGGGTAGAATTTTAAGCAATGACAAGGACAGGATGACCAGGGCGATAGTTGGTATGTAATTTATCACTGGATGGAGGAGTAGCTTAACATTCCATCCCACAGAAATTGCCTCTGTCTATATACTCATGTGATTTTAAAAACTGCATCTTAGTTGCATTAGAAAAGCAGTTACAGACAGCCCCCAAGCCCACCGAGTGAGAGAGAAGTTTTGTGACTCTTCTGGCCCCTGATCCACCCAACCCCGGCCCGCTGAGTGTGTGGGAGAACTATGGGCTTCCCAGCACGCTTCTGGCAAGCATCATCTGGAGCCCCTGCCACAAATATCTGTGAGCCAGTGAGAAGTTCTGAGATTCCCTCAGCCAGTCCCACTGTGCAACTCCTGGGAGCCCCTGCCCTCAGGTTCACAAAGCAAGTGAGAAGTTTTGTGACGCTGCCGGCCCCAGATCCAGCATAGCACAGCCTGGTGAGTGTGTGGAAGAGCTTCTGTGTTCCCCACTGCTCCTTGGGCCAAGGACACAACAGAGGGGAACCATAGGATCACAGATGTGCCAGAAGGGTTGCAGCAAAAAGGAACTGAACAACAGAACAGGCATAACAGGATAATCTCAAACATAATAGATTGGCACTCCAATCTCATTACATGCTAAGGTTGTAACTGCATGAAAGCTCTACACCAAAGCTCAGAGGTCAGTGCTATACAAAATGACAAAGACAAAGAGCAAAATGCAATCTCAGGCCTTGAGCCCGCCAATAATAAGTACAGATGACACTATCTCAGCTGAAAAGAATGAATTAACAGAGACAGAAGCAAAAAAAAAAAAAAAAAAGAGCAGAGGTATAAAGGAACTCAGACCAGAATTAACACCTGAAATAAAAAAAGAAATATTTGAATACATAACATCTGAAGTAAGGAATCAAATCCAGAAACATGGGGGAAACCCAATGCCCACCCAGAACAAGTACAGAGAACACTACTCCAGCTGAAACGTATGAATTCACAGCGTGTAAAGAAACAACACCAGAAAGATAAAGAAGAACTCAAAGCAGAAATTATTTCTAAAATAAAAAAAAAATCTTTGAAATAATAGCATCTGAAGTGGACAATCAAATATGGAAATATATGGAGGAAACCCAATGTGGAAAAAACTCTGCAGTAAAAGAATTAATAGCAACATCTAAGGAAGACACTGATAAAAAAAAAAAATAGAGGAGATTAGAAATATGATGGACTCCTTGAATGAGGGATACAGGAAAGAAATAAATCACATGAAGGAGAGTCAAAGAGATATAGAAGAATTTAAAATCTCAATCAAGAGTCTACAAAACCAATTGAGTGAAAGCGAAGACAGAGTTTCAGATCTTGAAGATACTGGTGCAGCTAGTGGAAAGGTGAGAAAAGATCTCTGAAAAACAACAAAGATAAGGAAAAAAATAATCCATCACCCAAAAGATGATGGTAAGATGAACAATGTGAGATTAATAGGAATGAAGGAAAAACAAGGAGTCAGTACAAATGATATAAAAAGAAAATGGGCAGAAGTAATAGCAGAAAACTGAGGAAATAATCTAACATTCAGGTAACTGAAGCATAATGAACGCCAAATACTTCAGTGCAACTGAAAACACACCAAGACATACAATAGTCAAGATACCAGAAATCGAACACAAGAATAATATACAGAAAGCCACTGGAAAAAAGAAGCAGAACACATTCAAAGGAAAACCCATCAGAATTACAGCTGACTTCTCCTCACAAGCCATGAAGGCAGGGAGAGTATGGAGCAGAGTACTTCAAGTCCTCTATGAAAACAAATTCCAGCACAGACTACTATACCCCGCAAAACTCTCTTTCAAGTTTGATGGAGAAGTGAAGTACTTCCATGACAAAGAACAACTAAAGAATTTCATGATGACAAAGCCATCCCTACACAGGCTACTGAAATATGTTCTAGATGGGGACTATATTGACCAGAACTCCATGAATGAGAACAGAAGGAACCCACCAAACAGGGCAAACAATTAAACACAGGACAAAAGGAGTAAACAACAGCAGGTAAATAACATGACAATCATAGGTCAAAACATTTCAGTTGTAACCATCAATATAAATGTACTCAAATCACCAAATAAGAGTACTAGACTGGCACAGTGGATAAGGAAATAAAACCCAACAATATGCTGTATACAAGAAATACACTTAACTCAAGAAGACATTCAAGGGCTTAAAGTCAAAGGATGGAAAACAATACTACATGCCCCAGCACCTCAGAAAAGAACAGGAGTAACAATGCTGTTCTCAGACATTCTCAAATTCAAACCAAGATGGATCAAACAAAATAAAAAAGGCCACTATATATTGGCTAGGAGAACAATTCAAGGGGAAGAGGTAACACTCATAAATATCTACTCACCACACACAGGAGCACCCAAACATATAAAACAAATCAGGGTGGACATGAAAAACCAAATATCCAAGACCACAATCTTAACAGGAGACCTTAACACCGTATTATCTCAAAGATAGGTCAACCAGACAAAAAAAATCAGCTAAGAACCAGAACTAAACGAGAGCTTGGAACAAATGGAACTGGTAGACATATACAGAGACATATACTGAACACAGCTGAATAAACTTTTTTTTATCAGCTGCACATGGGTCATTGTCAAAAACAGACCACATATTAGACTATAGGTCATGCTTAATTGTATGCAAGAAAACTGAAATTATCCCATGTGTATTATCTGAACACAGTGCAATGAAACTAGAAATAAATGAGAAAAGAAACTAAAAAAGCCCCCTAACTACATGGAAATTAAATAGCACCGTGCACAAGCAATCAGTGGGTCACAGATGAAATTAAACAAAAAATTCATCAATATCTACAATTCATAGCGATGAACTCACACATCAAGATAAACACCCTAATGTTGCAACTTCAACATCTACAAAAGGAAGAGTAAACCAAACACAGAACCCGAAGACGGGAAGAAATCATAAAGATTACAGCAGAAATTAATTCATTTGAGATGAAGAAAACAGTGGAAAGAATCAATGAATCAAAAAGCGGGTTCTTTGAAAGATTAAACAAAATCAATAAGTCCCTATCTAAACTCATCAAAAGAGGAAAGAAAAACTTCAAATACAACAATAAGAAATGAAAAGGGTGAAATCACCAAAGACCCAGTGGAAATTGAGAAGGTTATCAATAGTTACCTCAAGAATCTTTACTTTCACAGAACAGAAGACACAGAAGAAATGGAGAGATTCCATGAAAGGTACAAATTACCAAAACTGAACCAAGAAGATACAACAACTCTCAATAAGCCAATCACAGCCAATGAAATACGAAACATAATAAAAAGCTTGCCGACAAAGAAAAGTCCAGGTCCTGATGGATTCACAGCTGAATTGTACAAGAAATTTACAGAAGATATAACCCCTACACTATTCAAAGTCTTCACGGAAATTGAAAAGGAAGCAGTCCTCCCAAAATCATTGCTGGAGGAAAGTATACTGATTCCCAAACCAGGGAAAGACACAACCAAAAAAGAGAACTACAGGCCAATCTCCCTCATGAACATAGATACAAAAATTCTCAAAAAAATCCTAGCAAATAGAATACAGCAAATCATCAAGAAGATCATACACCACGATCAGGGAGGATTCATCCCAGGGATGTAAGGATGGTTCAATATTCAAATATCTATAAATGTAATAGACTAAATTAATACACTGATATCTAAAAACCACATGATCATCTCAATTGATGCAGAAAAAGCTTTTGACAAAGTCTAACACTCATTCATATTCAAAGTCCTACAGAAAATTGAAATAGAAGGCATCTACCTCAATTTGATGAAAGCCATCTATTACAACCCAATGACTAATATAAGTCTAAGTGGGGAAAAAACTGAAATCTTTTACTCTTAGATCTAGTACAAGACAAGGATGTCCTCTATCACCCCTCCTATTCAATATAGTTTTGGAATCATGAGCAACAGCCATTAGAAAAAGAGGGAGAAATAAAAGGAATAAGAATAGTTAAAGAAAAAGTTAAATTATCACTATTTGCAGATGACATGATACTTTACTTGGAAGACCCAAAAATCTCCACAAAGAAGATGCTAGAATTGATATACAAATTCAGTAGCATAGCAGGATACAAAGTTAATACTCAAAAGTCATTAGCATTCCTCTACACAGATCACAAGCACACTGAAAGGGAAACAATAGAAACAATACCTTTTACAAAAGCACCGCAGAAAATGAAATACCTTAGAATTCACTTAGCCAAGGAAGTCAAAGATTTTTTCATAGAGAATTACAGTACCCTAAGAAAAGAGATAGTGGTGAATTCCAGAAAGCAGAAAGATATTCCATGTTCCTGGACAGAAAGAACCAACATGGTGAAGATGGACATACTCCCAAAATTGTTGTACGGATTTAATGCGATCTCTATCAAACTGTCATCAACATACTTCACAGACCTAGACAAATCGTTCCTAAAATTTATTTGGGACTAGTAAAGACCTAGAATAGCAAAGGAAATCCTGGCCAACAAAGAAAAGGCAGGAGGCATCACAATTCCTGACTTGAAATTATACTACAAAGCCACTGTGATAAAATCAACATGGTAATGGCAACAAAATAGACCTGAGGATCAAGGGACTACATTAGAAGATGCAGAGGTACCCAGAAACACACTCAGATAGCCACCTGTTCTTTGACAAAGGGGCCAAACAAGCTTACTGGAAGAAAGATAGCCTCTTTAACAAATAGTGCTGGCAAACATGGCTTTCTACATGCCGAAAACTAAAACATGACCCAGGTCTATCACCATGCACTAAGCTAAAGTGAAAATGGGATAAAAAAAATCTAAACATTCAAACAGAAACACTCAATCTCCTGGAAGAGAAAGTAGGAGCAGCTCTTGAAGACATAGGGGTAGGCAAAGAGTTCAGGAACAAACATGTATTCACATGGGACACACTTGAAAGAATTAACAACTGGTATCAATTCTGACAGAGAAGTTTTTGCAAATGAAAAGAAACTGTCAATAAAGTGAAAAGACAACCCACAAATTCGGGAAAAAATCTTAACTAATAAGCACTCAGACAAAGGTCCACTCTAGAATTTATAAAGAAATAGATACATTAAGGCCCTCAATTTTAAAGACCCAATCCAAACATGGGCATCTCACATGCTTGAACACTTCTTAGAGGATGAAATTAAAAAAGTGAATAAATATATGAAAAAATGCTCCACATCACTAGCCATCCATGAAATGCAAGTTAAAACAACACTGAGATACCATCTCACACCAAAAAGAATGGCTACTATAAACAAATCGATGAACAACAAATGTTGGAGAGGATTTGGGGAAAAGGGAACACTTCTTCAGTGCTGTTGGGAATGTAGCCTCATGCAACCATTGTGGAGATCACTGTGGAGACACCTCTGAAAACTAGGACTGGAAATCCCATTCAACTGGCTATCCCCCTAGTGGGAATTTTTCTAGAGGAACTAAAAACATCATATCATAGTGATATATGTGTACCTATGTTTATAGCAGCACAATTTGTGATAGCCAAATCTTGTAAACAACCATGGTGCAAGTCACATGAGGAACAGTTGAAAATGATGTAGTATTTCCATACACTGCAATATCACTCAGCTATAAAGAATGATAAACTGAAGGCATTTATATTTAAGTGGATTCTACTTGAACTCATAAGTGAAATGAACCTGACACACATGTGCAAATATCATATAGTCTCTCTAGAAAAAGAAATAGATAGAAAAGTATAACAACAACTAAAAAGAATTTAGTCAGATAGAGTAAACTGAACTGCATATGTTGCAGGTTAATAATTAGCTTCTCTTCTGGAAGGTTAACAACCTAAGTTTGCACATCAAAAATTAGAGAAATGGAAGGGCCGCAAGGTCAGCCAACATTTTGGCCCTAGCTTTTCAAGGTCAGTGAAGATTCAGGACATAGGAGAGCCTGTACTTAACATCATGGAACTCAGTTGTGCCCCAAATTCTCTGATCAAGGAGATTATGGAGCCATAGAGGAATGTAATCGCTGATATATAGTGTACCTAAGGAGAGTCATATGGAGATAAAACTTTCTCTCAGGCTTTCACAGATAGCAAACTGGTCAAGCAATGGCCATGACTCATCCATATGCTGACACTGACAAAGGATCTACAGAGTGAGGTACAGGGTTACAAGATGAACCTGAGGGGACTTGACTGACCTCGTTGGATACAAAAGTCACATTTTTTTTGTTATATAGGTCTTGCTTTATCTTGGTCTTAAGCATCCATCAGAAAACTGTTAAAATGAGGTATATACAATATGGCCATAATAGTGGGCTGAGCTGTAAATATCTCCAGTCAACTATTTCTTTGGATACCCACTATTACTGTGGACTGCTGGACTGTGTTGGATTGTTTCACTGAATTCAAGCACCTATAATAATTGAATGACAACAGAATAGCCATCTCTAACAGGACTAAACAAAGAAATGGGGGGATACAAAGGAAGGACCATTCTGTATTTGTATATACAGAACAGTTGGGATAAATATGCAGCTACTTTTGCATAATTCTATGAGAAGAAGGATTTGCACTAATAGTGTTTGGTCAGGAAATCCTGTCTGCTTCTTGTACTACGGATAACCACTAGGAAGATCACAATATAAAAAGTATTAATTATTGAAACTGTAGTATAATTCAGCTTTAAAATAAAAAGATAGGTATACAGCTACATTCTCTTAATTCATTGATTAGGGGCATCTGCTCTAATAGTATTTGTAGATAGAGCATCATGTATGCATCTTGTACAAAAAAGTCACTATGAACGCAATGTGCAATGTATAAATTGTTTAATCTGTCCTACTAATTTGATTTAATACTGTCTCATTGGTATTTGTTCCTCAATAAAATAAAAGAAAAGCAGTTAAGGCTGTGGGGGTGTATCTCAGTGGCATAAGCACCTGCCTGGCAAGCACAAGGTCCTGAGTTCCATTCCCAGCACCAAAAAAAAAAAAAAAAAAAAAAAAAAAAAAAATCAGCTTAGATACAGAATGGCTCTTTGGCATGGTTTCTCTGCTCAGATAATCACATAAAGAGATTAAGTGAGGGTCCCACATCATACAGATTTTACATAGTAGAATATAAACAAAATTTAAGCTGTTTGGCTTCAGAACTTGAATTCTTAACCACTAAATGGCCAGAATAATTTGCAAGGCTTTATCCTCTATCTTCTGAGAGCCAGGCCTAAAACTGCCCCGATACTTTCTGAACATGTCTACAGAATCTTGAAGACCAGAGTCTCTCCATCTTCATAGCCCTTCCTGGCTGCACTGGAAGTCCTGCCGAGGAGAATTTCCAGCTCCCTAAGAAGCAGCTGAGTTCCAGTCCACAGTCTAAGTATTTTTTACCGACCTGGACTTGCCAAACATTTGAAAGATAAAGACATTCAACTTTATGCACAAAAGTTTAAAATCCCCAATCTGAGTGCATTTGAGTAGTATAACTGTACTTGCATAAATTAGAAGAAATACATATCACCCACACTCTAAATGAGTAGGAAGGGAGGAAGTGTCTGTTACTAACAATCTTTTAATAAATGATCAAAGATGAATGGCTGAAAACTCATGTCCAATACTCATGGCCATCTATGAAAAATGCAGGTTTGGACCAACACATCATACTGTAAGCCAGTGCAAATACAAGCTTCTATATTCATTATAGTTAATATCTGTTAATGATTTGTTCAACAAATCAAAAGAAATACAACAAAAATGTACTGAACAATATGCTTTCACAGGTCACATAGCTACATGTCCACTAGTAAACAAAAGACAATAAAAACAATAAAGTTAGCTTTCCAGGCAAATTTTACCATGAGTATATACTTTGATTCCTAACAGGTATTTCTTTGAATCCTGTGTCTTCCATGACTTGTTCAGAGGAACATGTAAGTAGGTATAGTTATGGAGCAATAGGATTTTTTCATGAACTTCTACCATGTATGAACACTGAAGTCGCCAATAGTAGTTTTTGGCATAGGTAGTATTTTGCTCTCAAATGTGATCATCCACAGGCACAAAGAATTTCATTTTGTTGTCTTTTGTTTGAGCTTTACTAGTTCTTAAAGTCTGAAAAAGTCAGTATGTCTCTAGGCAGTATCTCTCTGGTCTGAGAGGCACGTGGAGGCAAAGACAAGATTTATGCTGGAAAACACAGTTCTGCCAGTCAGTCAAAACAACTGAACTTCTCTCTGGGCTCTTGAGCCACAAACGAGTGACACAGGGGTTTTGAAGACAGGAATGACTCATAGACGTGGGTATCAAATTTCCTATGAAACCAACTATTGCTGCTGGGGAAACCTAAAGGTAGAAATTCCTTCTAATCTTCTGAGGTCTTTCTACTGTCATCCAACTGGTAGTTGAGCAATATGTTGAAGGACTCCAAAGTACCTGAAAGACTTGTCAACTCTACCTTTGAGCAAGTTCCAAACAAGGAGACCACATTGTTTTCTTTTACTCAATGCTGAAAATAAGCTATAACTATGGATCTCAAACTAATTGAGACCAGCATTCCTATTAAGGAAGTTAAATTGCAGGCTAATTACAGCAAATACTCAGGCACATACTAATATATACTTAGTTACTGAGGGACTTTAGTGACCACACTCAGGTAGTGGTAGCTCTCACCACTCACAAGATCCCTGCAACCAACTCACCACGGAATCTCAAGAGCTTTGCCAAGTGAGGTACCTGAACCCCTCTTTAACTGTCCTTTGTTCCCAAGGATCGTACAGCAAAAACAGTCCCCTATAAGTGCTCTGTGGTGGAATGTGTTCCACATCTCTTTTTCTCCATCTACCATACATGGTCTCCTTATCCACACTGTTGGATAACTAAGACAGCTATGAAGGTATTTATCTACATACTCAGGTTCTAGCTATTCATTAGGCTAGGGAATGTGAGGCTATATTCACAGTGTGAAAGACATTTGTTGACTCTTAATTTCTAAGCAGTATCTGGGACATATTAAAGCAGAGTCAAATCTATGTGGAATATGTTCCAAATATTTTGTATAAATATATGAAGTACACTAGGTTTTGGTTTTCCAAATTGAGAGCCTATGCAAACAATGGAACTTAAAATGAAGACGAGCTAAAGAAACTATATTTCAAAATTATTGAGAACACTTTCAGACAATAATATCAGTAATGGCAGGTTGGATCCAGGCAAAAAAAAATCAGCAATTATCATAACTGAAATAACACAGAATTCAGAAGGAAAAGGAGAAATGCAGTGCAGCCATCAGACATCCTAGAGGGCCCCTGCCCTCAGGGGCCTGCACAGTGTGCTCAGAGGTCTGAATCTAATGAGAGGAATGCAAAGAATTCTAATTATGGGCTAGTTCTCCAGAAGGAATGTGTTTATTCTGTAATGACAACATACACTAACCAAAGACTAGAAAAATAAATAAATAACTGAGAATTACTGGTCTCATAAATCCTATGACTTCATTTAAAGCAGCAATTTTTAAATGAATAATACACCAATTTAATAATGCCACAGAGAAATGTAGAAGTATTTTAACATACCTCATTCTTTTTTTTTTGTCTTTTTTTGTTCAGGGATTGAACTCAGGCCCTTGTGCTTGCCAGGGAAGTGCTTATTCCACTGAGCTATCTCCCCAGCTGCTCTTTTTTAACATATTCAGTACAGAGTCTCTCTGAGAGCAAACTGGTCAAGCATTGGCCGTGACTCATCCACTTGAAGTACAGGGTCTCACTATGAAGATCGGACTCATAGTGATCCTGTTGCTTTCAGCTTCTGAAGTGATGTGATTACAAGTGCGCACCACCATGCCCAGCCTCAGTCACATCAGTGTGCCCAGTAGGTGGGACCAGTATAGCCCACTGGAGATCAAATCCTAGTCCCTGCTGCCTAAGGAGGTGCTTTAAACTGCTGAGCTATCTGGCCAGCCTAAGCATACCTCATTCTTAAAAATGAAAGTATAAATAAGGAACATGTATATGCATGCATCAGTATATGTATACATCAGAACACAAAAATCAGCACATTGTATATATCTATATTTTTTTACATGATATATTTATTTTTATTTTTTTATATATATCTATATTGCTGAAGAATATATTAGAGAACTACAGAAAGATGGGAATAAATATATTTTTATAATTTTTATAGTATTATTTTTATTTTTTTTAAAATATAATATATATATATATATATATATATATATATATATATATATATATTCCTCTTCCTTTTGTATGGATTTTTATATACTATGGAAAATTGCGTATCATTTAGTGTAAATTTTTTGTACATAAAGTTATTTTAGAAAGAAAGACATATCATAAGTCATAAAGAACTGTAATAGATTTAATACAGGGTATTAAAAATACAATATATATTCAATTCTAATTGGAACTCCTTAATCATGTTAAATTTATTGAAATTATTTTATTAGATTTAATTGCTCACTTCTCACAATTCATTATGCTGTTAAGAACTCAGATTTTTCAAATGAAGAAATATATCATAATGATCATATATAAATATATTGCCTTATGGTTTACAATGACTACATAAAATGCCATTTTTGAGCTTAATAATCTTTCAAGCATTTATTAATTTCTGAAGTCTGAAAGACATTATGACTCTAATAACATAAACTAATTGATACCAGCATTCCTATTAGGGAAGTTAAATTGCAGGCTAATTACAGCAAATACTCAGGCACATACTAACAAATACTTAGTCACTGAGGGACTTTAGTGAACACACACTCAGGTAGTGGTAGCTCTCACCACTCACAAGATCCCTGCAACCAACTCACCACGGAATCTCGAGAGCTTTGCCAAGTGAGGTACCTGAACCCCTCTTTACTGTCCTTTGTTCCCAAGGATTGTACAGCAAGAACAGTCGCCTACAAGTGCTATAATTAAGTGCCACTAGCAAACCGGGTACTGAGGTTCAATTAATCCTCTTATGATAGCATCACTGCTTCCATATTAATATTATAATAATAATTAGAAATTAAGGATGGACATGCATTAGAGTTTGGCACGTTTTTTTTTTTTTTTTTTTTTTTTCCTCCTGTCTGTTGGTACCAAGAACAGTTCCCTGATTTTCGTCACCTGAGGAGAACTGAGAATCCAAAGCAGCAGAGATGCGCTTCCTTTCGGAACCCTCCCCAAGGATTCTTAGGAACAAAGGACAGTAAGGAGGGGTTCTAATGAGCAGAATGCCTAATGAGGGAGCCTAATGAGCTGGATGACATCAGAGAGCACTAGCTCAATGCTTTCTTGGCAGTCACGCCCAGAAACAAGGGCCTATGGCTGCAGACAGCAGAGTGTGTGGTCCAGTCATCTGTCCAGATGGGAGGTGCCACGCTGAGCCACTGGGGACACTGATGGAGTCACCTTACAATATTTATTGTTGACAAAGACAAACAGTCTCACATCACTTCAATGCCATCTTTTCTGTCAACATTGTGGAATACTGATTTTCACTTTTCAATTGAAAAAATATGAAAATATGAATATGGCTCAGAGTCATCTTGATGTGCTCTTGCAATGGTTTATTAAATTGCTATTGATAAATGAATCACTTGGCAGCTTGAAGGTAAAGATAGTCATAGGGTTATTTATTATTGTTTGATAGAATAGAGAGGAATAGGAAAGAGGACTTCACAGCAGGAAGCTGAACAGCACTAACCACAAAAACCGCTGTCTCCATATGCCTTTAATCCAACAAGGCGGCACGCGCTTATCCTTAGGATATTAGCCATCACTGCAGCCTCCATAGAAGGAACACATTCTGATCTTGTTAGCACATTAAAAGGTGTCTCCTACTTGGCGATGTGAACACTCTCAGTCTAGCTCGGACAGCAGATTCCAAGCGTAAGCCGACATTACCACCTCTGGAAATGAACACAGCATGCAGGTGGCTTGCTCGCTAGTGACTTCCCCATCGTACCACGAGGACAGATTCCCACCTTCACACAGATCTTTGCCGGTGTCATTGCGGGGCCCTCCTGCACTACACTAGCACTCAGAAACCCTTGCTTGAGCTTAGGCAATCAAAATTACCATCCCACAATCCCGCCTTGAAAGTGAAATCAACTGCAGGCCCCAAAGGAACCCAGAATAAATGGCCAATTACAGAGTTTGATACATATGGCTTTATTATCATATTATTTTAATTTAAAATGTAAAACCCAGGAAGATTAGTTTTCCTAAAAATAAAAGGCAGTGAATATGCACAGAGCTAGAATTACAGTAAGCCATACACACTGCATCTGTTACACAGCCCAACACGTTATTAGATTGAGAGGTCTCAGATCCGTCACACAATTATTCACTCAACAAGCAGTTATTAAACCTCATTATGTTTGGGCCAGTCTTTTGAAAAGCTTTAAAATATACAGATGTGACCCCGTTCTCACAGAACTTATAGTCCAGGGTTATTTTGGAAATGATTGCTATTTTACAACTCTTGCTCCTGGTTCCAGAAACTCAATTTTATCTCGGTGAACGAAACAAGTGGATTACTACACAGGCCTTCATACCATAAACATTTGATTGTAGTCTAACAGGTTGAATTAGTATTTTTCCTTTCTAAATAGATAAATGGATGTTATGAAGACATATTTCAAAGCTCTACTGTCATCGATCATAATCACGTGTGGAGGGGGCAAAGGAGCACACGGACCTTCACTCCTGCATGCTCGCAGCATGCCTGTGTGTTTATACAGAAGTCACAGAGGATGGTATGCAGTGTGTCTGATCCCATTTTGGAATCCTGGTGGTGTTCTATTTATGCAGAATTCAATGGAGGCAAACTCTGAGCTCATGCAACACTGCCATCCTCATGGCCCAACAAACTTACCAGTGCTCAGTTTTTTTACCATGAGTTAGACAGTAACTGTGATCCTATTATTGTAAAACCTCTTTCATGCCATTTAATGGTAACTTTTATCACTGAAAAGATAGTCATATTTCTCCATTTTTTAAAAAATGTATTTTAGTACAAGGACTACAGGATCTCTTTACACAGATCAGATCAGACTTGCAGTGACTGTCTTGTTTTCTGTCTCCCAAGTGCTGGGATTGCAGGCACATGCAACCACACCCAGTCTCAGTCACGATCTTAATGTGTCCCGGGACGGGGCTGGCACAGCGTGCTGGTGAGTGAATCCTGGTCTCTGCACCTGCCTAAGCAGGCACTTTAGACCACTGAGCTATTTGGCTGGCCCAATCTTATTTCTCTAATACAGGAGTTAGATGCAAGAGTAGGAGTCACTTGTGCTCAACCAACAAGCAAATACATGTTCGCCATAAACTGTAATATAACTCAGCTTTCAGAGCATGAAGACACAACCCTTGTAGCCCCAACTCATTTTGTTAATGCATCAGTGTGTATTCCTTGCCCTTTGCCATAGTACCCTGGATAACTAAATCCTAGTTCTTCTACTTTCCAGGAGAAATCCTGAAGTTCATGTTCTTTGTATATTTCCAATGTTCTATGGTTATCTAAAGCCAATGAACACCCCTGCCCTTAGATCTCTCTGTCTGTCTCTGTCTCTGTCTCTGTCTCTCTCTCTCTCTCTCTCTCTCTCACACACACACACACACACACCACTAAAATAACTGAATTCATATCATCATCTTCTATGAGAAAGTAGGGAAATTATCTGTTTCCCTGTTTTGTTTTGTTTTTCAGTACTGGGGATTGAACACAAGACCTTGCAATTGCCAGGTCAGTGCTTATACCACTGAGCTATCTTCCTGACCCCTTCTGTGGGAAATTAAATGAGGCATTTATAATCCCAATTGTCAGTTGGTGGATGATATGGACATTTAGAGAAGCGCTTGTATGTTTGTCTCTCCAGAGCTTAGGACATAACGTCACTGGAAGTGCAGGAGTACCTGCCAGGCCTGGGTCTGACTTGTGAAGGGATGAATATCTTTCTCCCATTCAGTTGTGGGGAGAGTGGGGAAAGGAAGGCCCAGTTTTGGGTACTGACTCCAAATCCCTGGGTATATCATCTCTGCTTTCTAACCTTTCTTTCCTTTCATCTGGAAAACTTTGTTTTTTAGGTGTGTGGCCTTAAAATTGTCAGCCAATTTTAGGCACCATCCACAGAATTTAATGTTTAACATTAATTTAAAAATACCAAGAAGAAGACATTAAATAACATGAAGATAACTTATATTCACTTTTGGAAAAAGAAAAACTGAACAATCTGTGCATTTATGTCAAGAGTGATTAAGCATTTTGTCTCCTGTGTAAAGGAAAATGGACCAGAAACAATTGTGTGAATGTAGTTAAGAGCACGAGGATTCCTAGGGGGTGGTTTATAGACTTGTCATAAATACAACCACTTTATTGGTAAAACTAGAATAATGCACACACAGAATAACCAGTTGTAGAAATGTAATGAGGTAAAGGGTCAAACGGTGTCGAGTTAAGGCTCAGTGCCACACACACGCATGTCCTCACAGTGCTAGAAGACTCTGGGCAGGACCTGCTGCGCGCAGAACCCAGGAATGGCACCTGTGCTGAAGGAAGCACCAGGAACCCGCGAAAGCCACTCACTGTATCAGTGCTTGAGCTAGTGCCATGACTGTGCCAGCGTGTTACAGGGCTGAAGATCTGATGCTGCAGAAAGCAGCAGTAGCCTGCATTTAAGGAATGCCCACAAGGGACGACGGAGCTGGCTCCTCTTTGTCAGAAGGGCTGTGAGGAAGGCCGGACAGTCCAGTATGGAGAAAGAGACTTCCTCAGAGTAAACAGGCTCATGTCAACCTGTAAGGTTTGGAGTTTATTCTAAGCAGTACAAGAACTCTCATCCTGGTTCTATGTGACACAATCTGGCTGCTTTATTTATTTATTTATTTATTTAATATTTTTAGTACTGGAAAGGGTCTACAGGGTGCTCAGGTTCTCATTACTAGACTGGACTCGTAGAGATCCCCTGTGTTCAGCTTCCCAAGAACTGGGATTACAGATGTGCAATGCCACACCCAGTCTCAATCACCATCTCAGTGTCCCCCAGGGCGGGGCTGGTAAGGTGGCCCCTGTAGCTGCTTGCAGGTGCTCTAATCCACTGAGCTATTTGGCCAGCCCTCTAGCTGCTTTTAGAAAGATCAGCTAATGTGGAATGCTAAATTGAATGTGACCTTACCTTGAACAGAAGATACAAACAAATAGCCTCAGTTGTATCTGAAAAGCCATGGGCCACAGAATTCATGAAGACAGCCATAAGCAGGCTGTTACAATCATCCAGAAGGCTGCTAGAATTATCCAAAGCATTAGCCATAAGGTGGCTGGGAATACAGTGCTAACACTGGGAGAAAGAGAAGGAAAAAAAATGCAATGGAATGCAGCCCACAAGACCCATCAGCTAGATGGGGGGATCTGACAGTGAAGGTCCAAGGGCCCTCCCCATTCCTGGTCTAGGATGCCGCCCCATGGTCATTTAGGCAAATGCTCACCAATGACTCTGAACATCAACCTAGAGTTACCATAAAATAAGAAAACTCCCTGGAATCCTCCAGGGTTAACTGAATCAAATCTCAGGAGCCTATAAAACGAAGTACGTTCCTCAGCCACATCATGGGAGATACGGCGGACAAGGCAAGAGCTGAGGTGAAAGGGGAGGTCAGACTGACATCTGAAGTGGAGGAAGAAAACCTTGAACCATAGAGAACAACACTTCAGGAGGACATGAAGGTCGGAGTTTGAGGGGTGGGACGGGGTAGGGGAGCCATTTCCTGAGCCAGAAGATAACTGGAGAGGAAGACAGATACCAAAGTTGAGTTTTAACATGTTTGGATTGAGGTGTCTATCACTGCTGCAGCTGGAAGCAATTAGAAGGCAAGTGACAACAGAAATTTAGAGTTTCATGAGGCAGTAATGGCTGGAGACATAGCTGACTTCATAAGTGTGCCATAAATATACAAGTGATACATCAAAAATAGAGCAATACATATTCTCTTAAGACACACTGAAGGTATAATGACTTCAGAACTGTTTTTATGAATAATTCCCCAGGAACTTTAGAACTTTGGGAATCAAAAGTGAGTCATGATGTGGGCACCCTCCAATATGGCTGCCATAGGAAGGGGAAAGGTGGACAGTGGCCTGCCCACAGAAGGAAGCCCACACAAGGTGTGCTTTGGCAGTGCATACACTAGCACAGGAGATAAAGAGAGATCTTTGTACCATGTCAAAGTCTGGCACCAATTTCCAGATAGCCATAGCAAACTAAGAGAATGAGCAACAATAGATAGATTGGTCTAGACAGCCTCAGAAGAAGCCAACCTTCCTAGCGTCTTAAGGGTAGAAGACTGGCTTCCAGACTGACTGATGTGCAACTGTTGTTCAAGCTACCTAGTTATTAGTATTTTGTCATAGCATCCTTAAAAAGATGACTTACACACACAAAACTATGAAGTTGTTCCCTGAGACAGCTCCACAGATGTATTTGGACAATTATGATCTCTACATTTAGGAGATGTCCATGTCATATTATCATCTACTTTATTTCATTTATTTATCTTTAAAATTTATTTGACACAGGGTGTTGCTAGGAGGTCCAGAGTCACAGTGCTCCTCCTGTCTCAGCCTCCCCAGTCTTGTGGCCTGCTCGGTGGGCCCTGGACAGGGCTGGCATGGCATGCGATACCAGGGATCGAACTCAGGTCCTTGTGCTTTCCAGGCAGGCACTTAAAAAGTGCCAAGCTATCTCCCCAACCTCTCATCCACTTTAAAGAAAATAGATGAAAATGAAGCAAGAAGAATAATTTAAAACACAATAGTCATGGTGCTTTCATTTTTCAGCTTTTAACAGATGGCAAACATATTCACCATCAAGTATGAGTTCACTCTGAACATCAACTTCTTTTATTAGGTGTTCCTAAAATCCACTGCAATTCAGTGGGCACAGGTTACTATTATTTCAATATTAAACTTCCATGAAAAATTATAGAAAGAAAAACGTTTCGCAGTCTTAGCTATGAACCCCTATCGGCATAATATTCCTTGTGTTTACTCAAATAATGTTTTATTTAACTTAGACTGTTAAAAATGTCAAACCGTCAACATCCCAATTGGAAGAAACTCAAAACTTGGGCTACAAGTCTGTGAATGCGGCAGGCATCTAACCCCCTACAACTTCAAAGGAGCACTTCATCTGCTCGAGCAGAAATTGATATATAATGAGGCCCCATGCAAGGACTGTGTTTAAGGTTGACACCATGCATTATAATAAATTCTCAAGTTCATTATCAACCATAAGGAAAGAACTCAGGGGAAAAACACTCAAAAATAGAATACCTCCAAAGTTTGTAACACACTTAAGCGACAGAAGCTGCTAACTTAGTGTATTATGCTGCGTGCAATGTGGACTGGCTCGTGGCGACTTTGGAGTGTACGCTGGCGAAATTTGAATCACCAAGATTTCATAGAAAATCAGAAAACACCTACTAGAACATAGAAAATCTGTGGAGAGCTATCACAGGCAGGCCCAAGGCTTTGAGCATCGCCTGTATGCTGACTATTCCCAAGGTTTTCATTGGCAGTCTGCCCTCGCAGCCTTCTCTAGTCAGCCACCCACTTTCACTCCCACTGGGTGTTTCTTGGCCCATCTGCTGAGCCTCTGCACACCCATAATAGAGTTGGTACTTGTCTCTGCCCGATACTGTCTCTCTGAGCTTTTATTCTTTCCCAGGCATTCTCTATAGGAACCCTGGCCTCTGTTGCCTTAGAAAATAATAACACTGAATATTTCTGCTCCAGATGCTTCTCTTTATTCTGCACAAAAGTGCTTTCAGCCCTGTTCTCTTGCTGCTCTTCTCCCTAGAAGCATACCTGGAAGCCCCTCGGTTCACATCATCTCTACTGATGTTAAGTATTCCAAGCTCTCTAAATGTCTAGCCTGGCTTAGGCTGTATTCAGGAGGCTGAGACAGGTGGAGCCTTTGAGCCCAGGAGTTTGTGGCACAATGAAATCCTCTTTGAAAAAAAAACAAAAAGAATATACTTTTGCAACCACAGTTGATGTAAGCTGGCTGCTTCCCTTCCTGCTCCGGGCTCCAACCCACTGACTGGAGCCCTTGTTTTTCACAGTGTAGTCAGAGAGCTGCCCGAAATGTTAATCACCCCTCTTCACTCTTCTGCTGACCATGTTCAAAGGGCTTCCCGTGAAGTCCTCATTGCTATCACATCATCCCCGTGCACCTGACCGTCTTCACCCACCAAACGCCTGCAGATCTGGGACTTCACAGGGCTCTGTCTTCTTCCCCTTGGACTTCAATTCTCTTCAGGAACTCCAGAGCATGTGGTACTTCCCCGTTCAGGCCCCAGAGAAGCAGGTTCCTCTCAACCTCACCCTGGCTCCGGGCCAGCAGGGCTTCCTCCAGCTCCTTCTGGAGTGGAAGTGCCAGTATGGCTCTGGGTGTCAGCCAGTCCTGGCCAGCACACTCCCAATGTCCTGCTCCATCCAAACCACTCCTCCTGACCCAAGATTCTGGAGAATGATTGTGTATCCTTATTGATTTTGCTTACATATTTATTATTTTTGTCTGTCTGAGGAAGCCAGTGTGGTTTCAAAATGTACCTTCCCAACTTACTTTCTGCATGTTATTTCCTTTTCACATCTTAAGGATAGGTGATTTGAGTCTGCAGCTTGTTTTCACTAATACAGAAAATGTGTGCAGTTTGAAGGCTTGAGTTTCTTTCCAAATCAGGTCTCTGGCCATACCACCCTAAGTGTACCCAATCTCGTCTGATCTTTCCAAATAAGTGCACCTCCACTGAGCCTCGGGTACTTAGGTCAATCATTTTACAGATGAAGAATTATTAGCCACTGATACCCTCATGAGAGAATGGCATTTCTAAAAATGTGGGAGATTAGAAGTCTATTTGATAAGTACAGCAGCATTAAAGATAAGCTCTCAATACTCATATTATCTATAGTATGTAACGTAGTGTGCAATGCGGCCTAGCTCATTTTTCATCCTTCATGCCTTCGCACCCTCCCTCTTCCTCCACCTCATCCCTTTCCCATTTGAGACCACTTTTAAAAACTGGCATTTCTATACCACGGAGCACTACTCTGCCATAAAGAAAGATAAACAAGGCATTTTTCAAGAAAATGGATGCACCTTGAGGCTGTATTTTTGACTGAAATACACTGAATTTCCAGGTCAGAAACTTAATCTTGATCTTTTCCATAATGTGGTTGCAAGCTGAGCCGGAGGAGAATCAAGTCAAAATTGATGGTTAGGTTCAGTGTTGATTGTATTGGGGAATTTGATTAGGTTTTCATCCAATCAGATTTGTGATCCAGTTTGTGGAAAGAATTAAGTTTGTGAACCAATGAAATATTGTACACCAGACACAGGGACTAAATATCATACGGCTTCTCTTGGATGAGAAACTCAAAGTATAAATATTTATTTTGGCCCAGTGGAGTAAGAATAGCAATACTGAGAAGAAAGAAAGTTTTGTCTTTGAGATGTGGGTGTGTTCAGTCCTAAGGATGTGCCCAGACCCCACCTGACCTAGTCCAGGTACGTGGCATCCCCTGTTTGTGGGGGCAGAAATCTGAGAGCCCTCCCCAGACCAGCGTGGAGATCCTGACCTCATGGCCAGGTGATGAGGAATGCCTTCTCCTTGGCCGGTATCACTTAGGTTTTTACTAACAAAATCATGCCCAGAATCGTTTAACCTACACAATGACCTCTTCTAAAGAGGAGGACGAATTTACAACTGATTTATTTGACAGCAATTTGGTTTGACTCCTAGTATTTGTTAGGCTGATTTATGACAACAATATAAGTGCCCAGCACAGAGTTTTATGACTTTTTCTGGACACAAATTCCACTTTCCCTCCCCATGCACTGAGCTCTGCGAGAGCTACACTGGGTAAAGCCCAGCCATGTCCAGTGACAGCAATGACCTTTGTAAGTGACTCCAAAAAATAGTCTCAAGGCTTGCTTAGCCTGAAAAAGACACATATTTGATTTCTATCAGCAAGACAGCGACACACAAAAGCATAATGTTTTCTTATACGTTATATTGTGAAATAATACTAAAATATCTTAAATATTTATTTTAAGAATGTAGATGAATTTATTTGTAAGAACAGCTCATTTTGATGAGAACTCTCAGGCATGGTAAGACAGCTAACAGAGCAGCAGTCATTTACTGAGATGCTGGGAAAAAAAGGCATGAAGAAGTAGTGACTGGTCCAGATTTATAAATGACTACATTTTACTGCCAGAAAATTACTACCTGTACTTTTGTTCTCAGCCACAGAAAGTCGCTTCCCACAATGCATTGTTTCTCTACTTATAAAAGCAGAGCCTTTGGTTTTGACCTGAAATTCATAACTTTCAGTGGTACAATGTTATGATTAGAAATGTTGCCCAAATCAATTATAGCAAAGACATGCTCAAAAATATCATCCACAGAGCTCTGATTATCTAGAGATCAGACACCTTCCCACTTCTGAGAAGAATTTCCTATTGTAGGTTAAGTATTCTGTTCACTTGTCAAACTTGACCTACACATTTGTTTAGGGAGAAAAAAACCCTTGTGGAAGCTATCAAAGGAATGTGTGTTGCTTCACTGAAGGAAAAAGTCTAAAGAATCCTTGGCATTTCAAGCCAAAATTTAGGACATTATATCTGAAAATTAGGACATGTAGAATCTAAGACCAAAAGTATAAAAGAAACGTCTGTTAACTAAATCCCAGCTTGGAAGCAGGCTAAGATGGAAGGCTTACAGTTAGGGTGACCCTGTCTCGAAACTAAACAGATGGTAAAAAGCTAGGTAGGCAGACAGAGAGATAGGTCTGGAGATGCAGTGCAGTGGTGTGATTCTCAGTGCTGACGAGAAAAATAAGAAACATTATGTTGCAAAAAGAGCATTTTTTTCAGTGAATTATTACTCATGTTTTCTGACTTGGTAGTTTTGCCTGCATAGAAACCACAACTGTCCAAAGACACAGTTCATTATATTTAAAGAATAATTAAGCATGTAAGTATCCCCAACAGATATTTAAATTATCGATGGTTTAAAAAAGGATATTTATGGCACAGGATACTGAATTTTAGCTATGCACCTTCCTGCTTTTTCACAGTATGTACTTTAAAAATCAATGTGAAGGAAAAATCCTTCGCTGAGAAGCACGGATGGAAAAACAGCAATGAGACATGACATTGCTGACTAATGCTACATCTGAAAACAATACGAAGAAAATTTCACCATTCTCCAAGGGTCCATGCACAATAGCTTAGGTTAATTCTCATACTTAATAGATCACAGAGTTTCCTTCTTCTGTGGCATCAGTATCTCGAATGCCTGCTCTTTTTTTTTTTTTTTTCT
>PVKA01000462.1:73503-202158 GCA_004027165.1 Ctenomys sociabilis | reverse complement strand
CTCCAGTCCCATCCCCCTCACTCCCCATCTTCTGCTACTTCTTTTCTCTCCTCCTCTGTTGCCATTTTCTCTCAGCCAAACATGTGTTCCCTCAAAAAAAAAAAAAAAAAGTTGTCCGTTGTTCTGGCCTTGCTCAGCCCAAGGGAATGGGTGCAGCACATCGGTGCCAGGCAGCCACTGAAGACTCAGCGCGAGTCCCGACACCCAACCCTACGGGGCCACCCCTGCCACAGTTGGCTGCCTCCTTTTCCTCTTCCTCCCCTTTTGCCCCAACCCAAGTCTCTAACTCATTCATCCCAAAGGAAGCCCTTGTGTCTTCTTCCTCTGAGTTTCTCACTTTCACAGAAAGCCTACTAGATCCAGGAACAGCTGGGGGCAAATTCTTCCCCAGTTGAGGGGCGGTGAGGCACGTCCCCTCCCTCTGTAATCAGCCAGGGACTAGAGCTGATGGGGTACAGCAGGCCACAGAGCAACTGTGGGGCACTCTATGGCAGCTGCCCTACCCCTCCTGCTCTTTCTGCAGAGCCTGCTGCTGAGCTCCCCTCACCCGCCTCAGCAGATGACCCCCTCTGCCAAAACAACAACAAAAACAGCACAGGGGTTCTGACTCAGCTTCCCAGCCCTACCCACAAGGCTGTGCCTGAATCAGAGAAAGAAATCTCTTCCTCCCTTCCAGTCCCCATCAGGCGGCCCCAGCAAAATGCCTAAGTTAGAAGGATTTGCAGAAACAAGTTTGTCTTAGTTGACAGAAATGCTCAGAAGGTGTTTCGTAATAAAGAAGGTGCAAGAATGGAAGTATAGACAGGAAAAGAGAAAAGTCACGCCAACAGCCTGCTACAGTTTGTGTCTACTTGTCCCCCCAGAGCCTCATGCAGTCATTGGGGTGGGCTTTCGGTTCATGATTAATTCATGATTCAAAGCTGGGGTTATGGGTGTGCTACCCCCTCTCCATAGCCTGAATGGGGGGGGCTCCTCTCTTGCCTCTGCTGCCACCACTTCGTGCTCTGGCTGTTTTCCACCGCTGTGAACTGCGGCCCTCTGCCGTGTGCCACTCTGCCTTGAAGCCAAGTATGGACTGAAACCTCCACAAACTGTGAGCTAACTAAGGCTTTCCTTGCTTAACTTTGGGTGCTGGGTATTTGTCCCAGCAAGGAGAGAAAAGTAACTGAGACACGCCCGGCCTCTAGGAAGGAAGGCCAGTGGGATCCAGGGAAAGGGGAGAGGCTCATGCTTCCCTGGATCCAAACCAGTGTGCCTGCTGTAGACAAGGGACCTTTCAAGTCAGAACATTCAAAGCTGCTAGAGAAGTAAAAAAAAAAGAAAGCATTGTGATGGAATCAGAGGAGGTTTTGGATTGATGAGGTTATGGGTCTCTGCCTCTCAGCCCCAGGGAACCCATGTTACTGCCAATGTAGGGGAAAAGCCTGTTAAGACTTTTAAAGCCTGTTAAGACTTTTGCTAGATGCTGATACAGATTTACCCAGTAGTTTCCCAGCTGCTAGCCCCACTTGCAAACTGGAGTAATGAGTGTTTGCAAAGGCTTGGGCAGAAGACACTGCCCCAGGGTCTGGCAATTCATATGTGCCAACAATGACAAAGGTGATGGGACACGCTCTGGAACAGCTAGCTATTCTCACAGTGGATCTACGTGTACCCCAGAAACCCCCAAAATACTATTTTTAAAAAAACAACAACAAAAAAAGGAAAGGCCCAAGTGTGTAACAGAGTGTATGGAGCTAACTGGAACTACATACAAAGGATGCAAAATGTCAGTATTATTAAGACAAAATATCACAAATATAGCAACTACAAGTAAGATGTTTTTATGTTTTTTCAATTCTTCTTCTAAGACATCTCTACTAATAAACCTACAAGAAGTTCTGACTAATCCTTTTATAATTACAAACTTTTGGGTTTTTTGTTTGGCAGAACCGGGGATTGAATTCAGGCCCTCGCCCTTGCCAGGAAGTGCTTATTCTACTGAGCTATCTCCCTGACCCCACAAACTTTTGTTATTATAGGCCAGTGAGGTAGCTCAGCAGACTAAGCACCTGCTCAGGCAAGTGCAGGGACTGAGGCTTGATCCCAGGTACATCCCGCTGTGCCAGCCCTGCCCTTGGGCAGGCTCCTGTAGAAAGGGTCCAGGCACAGTGGCGCACGGCTGTAATCCCGGCACTGGAGAGGCTGAAAACAGGAGGATTACTAGGGGTCCAAACTGTGTAACGAGACCTTGTACTAAATGAAATTTTTTAAAAAGTTATTTAATTGGGCCAAAATATAACTGGGTGCACTCTGATTTTATAAACAAATTTATAAACAAATGGTCTTGTGTGCGTTTCCGTTTACCTCTGTCCAACCTGTAAACAGCTGCTTTTATTCGAGCCCAACGCTGGAGGCCTTGTCTTTCCTCCGCCTTCCTGGTCTCCTCTTCTGCATCCTGGCCTTGCTGCCACCAGCTATGCTCTGCAGTGGACCGCAGGAAGGCAGCAGGGACCCAGTAAGGCCCGGCCCTTACCCCAGCCCCCGTGATGACGTGGCCCAGGGGTCTCCAAACTTGCAAGGCATGGCTGAGAGGTGCGATACACTTACAGCAGAAATGTAAGGGTGCTCACTGGCCCACAGAGATGCTCTACAGAGGCGAGAAGCAGGGGGCCGTCCCCAGTGCTTCTCTGTAGCCCTGCTGTCCTGCCCTCAGGCCACCCAGAGTGTGGGACGGCTTGTATCAGAGTCGCCGCTTGCTAAGCCATCTCCTTGGGAGATGGTGCACACTTCTAAATCCTGTAGTGTGTTCCTATTGTTTGTAAAATACAGAAAAATTAAGATAAGTGACCTCTTGAATGAGCTTAATATATAAAATTCACAGGGCTGGATGTGGACGAGGCCAGGCAAGCAAACACTGCCCAGGCCCAGTGGAGAGCTGCCTCAGGCCAATAATCACAGCACTCTGGGAGGATGAGGCAGGAGGACTGCAAGTTCAGCTTGCCTGGGCAACTTACTGAGACAATAAAAACATAATGAAAATGGACTGGGGACATGGCTCTCAGTGCAAAACGCTTGGGTTCAATCCTTATACAATAATGCAAAAATTTGAATTACAAATTTAAAAAATAAGGCAAAGTGTAAAGATGCAACTAAGCTTCTGGGGTGGTTTATTTCTTCCTGGTGCTGCAGTGCTGGGTGGGGTTCTGAAGTTGCCCTTAACACTGCCTCTTCTCCTGGGGCAAGGGCTACCCTCCCCAGACCTTCAGGCCCACAGGTCTAAGCCATAGGCTCCTGCAGGCTCTTGTGGGCAGTGGCACGGGATGGGGGGTCACGGCAGCTGAAGCTGCAGGCATCCCGCAGGTCTCCTTGGGAGGCAGCCTGGAGGCCGTGGTCCTCTGCTTGCCTGGTGTCCTCCTGAGTGCCTTCTTTCTGCAGCGTGGCCTGGAGTAGTGCTCTGATCCTTTGGTTTTCCTGGCAGGTAGACAGCCAAACAACCTCGAGCTCGCCTTCCATTTCTCTGAGAACAATAAATAAAACCAAGGAAGAACTTACAATAGCACAACTTAGAAAATACTTTCAGAGTCCCCAAATAGCAAAGAGTCTGAAGGCTGCTAGCAGCAGAGAACAGAACCTGCTCTGTTTCTGTTCTGGAGCAGGGACTGGATGCTGAATGAAGCCCCCAGGGCCCCCGGAAATAGAAGAAAGTACAAAGGCACAGGCTGCAAAAATACCTTCTTACTGAAAGCCGGGCATGGTGGTAGTGGCTGTAATCCCAGCACTCTGGGAGGCTGAGGCAGGAGGGTCACATGCTCATGCCCTGCTGCAGCAACTCCATGATTCAAAAGTCAAGAGGTGTGTATATGGGGTTCCTATTTCATCCCCTTCAACTTTGCCTCTTTAGCAACAAGTCTCACATCCTCTGTTCCCTAAGAACTAACAGATGCACATACAATAGTAAAACAGAGTAAATGCGGGGCTGACCCAAGCCATTCAGACACCTCAGCACCACGGTCTGGCAGTGGCTGCTGCCTCCCCTGGCCACAAGCCCCCGGGAGTGTGGGAGAGAAGCCCAAGCCTCTGCCTGGAGGGAGGAGCGGGCTGGGTTGGGGCAGAAGGCGTGAAAGGGCCTGGTCCTTCTCAGACACTGCCAGGTGTTCTGGAAAATTGAATGGAAGTCGCATTTAGTGCTCCTGTTTAAGATTAGGGGCGGCCAGGCTGACTGGTCCACAATTACTTTTCTCAGATATTGTTTCCTTTGAAGCCTCCTGAGAGTTGGCACACATGGAGAATGTTAAGTAAAGTAAGTCAGATGTAGAGAAAACAAAAATCCCACATGATCTCATCTCACCTCAGAGACAAGAGTTTAAGACAAGGTCTCACTACAAAAATCCCACATGATCTCATCTCACCTCAGAGACAAGAGTTTAAGACAAGGTCTCACTACATTGCTAAATCACTTAGGCTTGGCTCGCTTGCAGTGCTCCTGCCTCAGCCTTCCAGCAGCACCATACCTAGCTCAAAATTATAGTTACAAGAAATGAGGTCTAGTGTTGCATTGTATAATAGGGTGTCTATGGCTCATAGTCATTTGTTGTATAGCATATTTCCAAGTAATAAGGAGGGAGGATCTTGTATGTTTCACTACAAAGAAATGATAAATATTTGATGCGACAGATTAATTACTCAGATCTCATATCACACAATGTATGGAAGCATCAGAAAGCATCACTGTGGAGTGTCATTCAAAGCTTGGCCTCTGACAAAGTCACGTCGAGCTTGGAGAGAACTTCATATGGATGCATCTCCACAACCCGCCCCTGGGGATTAGACTTATGATTCACGGGAAAGAGAGCACACGATTAATCACCTAGGGTTTGGGCATAACTTAATTAAGTGCATAAAGTTCTTACAGAGGTTGACCCTTGCCTCCTACCTTGTAAACCTGCAGAAAGGGCCAAGCCTAAGCCAAGAACATGCAACAATGACAAGGAAGTTTTGAGTCAAGATCTAGAGGCCATGAGAAAGTACCCTGAGAGCTGAGTTTTGGTAGGGCAGAAAATAGAATGGAAAGAACAATGGTCTATTAAGTTTCCATGACTACTCTTAGTTTATACTGTGTACTCATATTAATCAAAGTTTAAATTGTTTTTTGTTTCTAGATGAAAAAAAAAAACCCCACATCTGTTAATCTTGCATGAAGAAAGCTTATGTAATCACTCATGTATACATAAAGGCCCCTGACTGTGCTCTGGGTCGAAGAAGTCTACACACCCTTCTTCACCCACTGTTTCTCTTTGTCTTTCTTCTTTGCCGCCTGCTTTCCTCTCTCCTTATTGTTCCCTGGAAGCTGAGGTTGGACCTTGTCAAATCATCTTACATCCCACAGATTTATAGTTGTTGTATGTCAATTGGAAAAAAAAAAGGAAATAATCTCAAATCAGTCAAGGGTTAATAATACAAGATTGATTGATTGTGTTGTTTTGTCTTGTTTTTGAGATAGAGTCTTGCTATGTCGTGCAGGCTGGCTTGGAACTCGCTAGATGAGTCTAGGCTGGCCTAGAATTCATGGCCATCCTCCTCCATCAGCCTCCTCCGCACTCAGATTACAGGTATAAGAGTCTTGGCAAGGAAACAAGATTTCTATACTTCTCCCACCTTAATCTGAGATACTGGAATGATCATATACACAATGCAAAATAACTCTAAAGGACTATACTTTTGGGATCATTTTTAGAGTATGTTACAATATAAAATAGCTATGAATAAGACATTAGTAAAATTAAAAAATGTATAAAGGGGCCGGGGAGATGGCTCAGTGGAATAAGTGCTTCCCTGGCAAGCTCAAGGGCCTGAGGTGAATCTGCTGTACCACAAAATAAATAAATAAAGTTGCTTTAAAAACTTGGCGTGGTTAAACAGATGAGGAAAGAATTAATAAACAGTCACATTGAGCTGGAGAACTAATCCAAAATGTAGACCAGAAGGAGACAGAAAAATATTAAAAATTAGGAATGAGGGGCTTCAACTCCAAGGCCTAACATACCCCTAATCTGAGTTTCTGAAGGAAATTTAAAAACACTGTGAAAAGACACATTTTTATGAGACAATGACTAAGAATTTTCTAGAACTAATAAAAGACACAAAACTAGATGTACAGAGTGTACTTTACTAGCTGGACAAATAAAAAGAAATTCATAAACATGTAACAATGAAACCAGAGAACACAAAGGTTGAGGCAGGAGGATCACAAATTCAAACCCAGCCTGGTTAACTTAGTGACAACCTGTCTCAAAACTTATAATGTTTAAAAAGGCCTGCAGATGTAGCTCAGTGTGAAGGCCGTAGGTTTAATCCCCAGTACTACAAAATGATAAATGAAAGCATAAACAAATAAATAGGCAAGAGAAGAAATGGAGCAATTATTTTTAAGAATGATAAAAGCCTTCTCAACATCAGCAATGAAACAAGACAATGGCCTGTGCTGAGAGACAATGACAGTCACAGTAGGAGTGTGGAGCAAGAAAAAGATCAATACGTAATCTGTGGGGCTAAAAATAATGATAGCAGCAGATTGTACTGATGGGTTAGCTTTACTGAGACTAGATAAGGACAGCACACCAAGAGCACAAATAGACCAGGCACATGCCACATGCCTGCACTCCAGCACTCTGAAAGGGTGAGATGGGAGGCTTCCAAGTTAAAGCCCTGTCTGGACAATTTAGTGAGGCTTTGAGTCATTAAAAAAGAAAAAAGAAAAAGGAGCTGAGGATGTGGCTTAGTCTAAAGACCCCGAGTTTATTTAATCTCCGTACAAGCAAACAAACAAAAATCCAACAACAACAACAAAAATAGAGCACCATAACTCTTTTATTTATTTATTTTGTATTTTCAGGGAAGGGGCTACAAGGTGTTCAGGGTCTCACTACTAGATCGGACTTGTAATGATCTGCCTGTTTACAGCCTCCCAAGAGCTGGGATTACAGGCGTGTGCCACCACACCCAATCTCAATTGGGTCTCAGGAGCAGGCCTGGCATTGCAGGCCCAGGGATCAAACCCCTGGCCCCTGCACCTGCTCGCAGGCACTTTAATCTGCTGAGCTATTTGTTCAGTGACTGTTTCATAGCTGTCAGAACTTCTGAGCCTACAAGTTCACCTTAGGCAAGAATTTGCTTGGTGAAGGTTGCTTGCCTGTGAGGTCCTGGGTTCTACTCCAGCCCTGTAATAGGAGATTGGCAAGGAAGCCACAGCTGGGAAATGAGCAGGACCAGCCAATGACAGTCCCCACAACAGCACCAAGTATTTCCCAGGAGCCTGCATGCAGAACTGCTTGCCGAACTGCCTGCATGCAGATTAAAGTGCCCCCACATGGTGGGGACCCAGATGCCAAGAGGCGCCAGACCCTGACTCTCACAGGAGCCCACTCTGTGCCCCCTACACACAGGTGTGGAGGACCACCTGAGCAGCTCTCCTTGAAAGAAGAGTGACTGTCTCCATTTTGACTGAGTCTGACCCTATTTCCTCATATTGTTATGTACAGAGCTGGCTAGGACTTCTGTTTATCCTTCAGTTGGCCTTAAGCAATGTGTATTGGTCTAGCTGAGGTGCTGGTGATAGTCTTTGAAGGTGGCGTGCGTGTTTCCCTGGTAAGCCTGCTGCTCCTTAACGTGAGCCGGGTGGAGACAGGATGGTAGAGCTAATGCTCTGCGCTGCCAGCTGGGATCCAGCCTTGAGATAGAGGCTATGACTTCCTGGGGCTTGAAAGACTACATCAAAGCTGAAGCACCAGACTTCCCAAAACATTAAATAATGTATAATGCAGATTACTCTCTCTGCAGATGCCAGAGATAAATGTAGGCCACCCACCTAGCTCAGCTCACAGTAGTCACCTACTTCCCACAATTCTCAGTCAATCCTCCTGAAGCCACTCTTCCACTGAATAAAACTGGGTAAGGCCTCTTGGTTCCGGAAAGCCATCTTTATGGCTGGACCTAGAGCCCCTCAACTCCCCGATAATTAAAAATATAATTTAGTGTCCTCATTTTCGCCGTGGGTTGCATGGAAAGTGGTCAATTGGAATCAACTTGATGGGATTCCAATCATGTAACTTTGGGATTACAAATATTGGTTTCTTGGACCAAGACGAGAACCTAAAAGTGTCTCCTACGATTGGCGCCCAACGTGGGGCTAAGGTACTTTTACATTCATCATTGGCATTCTCATATGCTAATTGACAAACAAGCATTTTAGCTGCAATACTTACTTACAGCCTCTTGCTACAAACTGGGTGTACATTTCTCTAGGATCTTGGAGTATGTGGCTAAAGTATTTATTAGGTGTACCATCCTCTGGGACAGAAATCCACACATGGTGTAGCAGCTCTTTACACTGCATGAAAAGAATAGGTAGAACCTGGGGCCTGAGCTTTTAAGTCAGCATATTGGCCTGAACCAGATAACATTTCATGAGTGATAGCTTTAAGATTTTCATTTTCACTATTTTGATTACTCTGTGCCTGTTCTGATATGAGCAGTCTTAACTTCGATTCAAAATGTAGGAGTTGTGTGGGGGACAGACACGTGCGAGCAACATGTGTTACATTACTTGGTGTCATTTAGAAGCCTTGAATTATGTTAACCAAACAAGCGAGAGTATAGGGAGCTTGGGCTCCACTGTCTAGTACACTCTCCCTTAGGTCTTGTAAGAGCAAAAGGTGCAAAGCTTTCTTCATCTTCAGGTACTTTGGCTTTTTCTCAAGTGGAGAACAAGGGAGACGGTTACTGAACTGACTCTGTGGGATGGGGGAGAAAGGGGCTGTGGGAAGCGCAGCCTCTGAGGCGTTATCTTCTGAGTTAGGTGTGGAGAATGAACCTGAGTGTTGCACAAACTGGAAAAGTTTTTCATCTCTTTATGAATATCCTGCAAAAATGAATTTTTTGGACTACTTGCACTTTTTAAACAAGCTTCTCTTTTCTCCAGCAGCCTATTTGGAGGCACTTGACCCTGGGAGTGATCTGATTCTTTTGTTTTGGTAACATCAAGTCTCTTCTCAATGACAATTACCTTATTTATTAGCTGTGGGTCAGCATCCTTGGGATACTTTGTAATGGTGAGCTGTTGCTGATCTGCATTCCTTCCCCGCCTGTTACATTGGAAGGACCAGATAGCTCCCTTCACCAGGTTAAATGTGGCTATACTTTGTGGGTGAATTTTTCTTTTGAGATTTGGCTACATAGAAGCTTTTACCTATTTCATTCCAAATGCTGAGATCCAGTGTACCAACTCTGGGAAAAGACGGATAAAATTTAACTATTTCATGGAGTAATCTAAAAATTTGTTTAGATGGTACCTTAATACCAGCATTTTTTAACAGTTTCATAATCAATAAACTAAATTCTTTCTCTTCTGTGGATAAAGACTGAGCTTGCCCCATTGTTACCCTCATCGAATAGATTCCTATTTGCTACTTGCCTAAGCAGGTGTTTAGTCCACTGAGCTACCTCGTGAGCATTACTCCTCACTTTTCAAACAATTTTTTGACACCATTTTTTGGCTTGTCTCATTCCATTCCTTGTTCAAGGCAAGAAGGAGGTGGAACATATGTAATCAGTGAGTCATTTAGGAAATACCCAGTAACACCTCTGAGGAAAACAAAATAGAATCTGGCAACTGGCTGTAAGGGGTAAAAATACTTTTAATTGGCCCATATTTCATTAATCACTCAACTAAGCCCTTATTCTTAGACTTACCTCGGTCAACCAGGGGACAAGGACACCCAGGCTGTACAAAGACTTACTCCAGAGATAAGACACTAAAGAAGGCTCCCTGAGCCCTAGGAAGCCAACAGGCTAAACTACAAATAGGAAAAGAGGGAAAGGAAGATAAAAAGAGAAAAGGAGGAAGACGATGGGTGTGGAATGCAATAGATTGCTCTCCATACACTGAGAATCCAGGATCCCAGGTCCTGGGAGATTGGGGAGGCTCCCTTGGAGTTAGGAATAAAGACTGCTTCTCAGCTGATGTGTGCATGCCCATCTCTGTATGGGCATCATTCTGGCAAGAGTCTGGGCTGAAAGGCTCACTTTTGCTGCCTCTGGAGTCCTGTTTCTTTCTCTTTTTAGGTAGAACCAGGGATTGAACTCAGGCCCTTGAGCTTGCCAGGGAAGCGCTTATTTCCACTGAACCATTTCCCCGGGTCTGGAGTCCCATTTCTTTTGGACATGTGAGACCATTTCTCACACTGGGGAGCACAGATACCCTCATGCACACAGCATCCAAGGTGGTGGCTAAGCTTGGAGAGAATCGCAGCCAAGAGTACTGAAGCTGGCATGGCACTGTCTCCCTAGTGTGAGAACCTGCAGGAGTATATAAGATCTGAAAGGTACAAGAGATACTGTGAGAGGGAAAGAAACTGCTCAAAGGGAAGGAGCAACTGGGATGAGGGAAAGGAGGGCAGAGACAGAGACAGGCCGAGGAAAGGAAAGGAAGAGGAAGGTAGGTAGAGAGATGTGTATACATGGATAGCTTGGATAATTGTACTGCTGATTTCTGCTGGCCTATTGAAAGGAACAGTTAACACTTGATGTTTTTTTCTTTTTTGACCAATTTTGCATGCTTATATCTGGTAATCCGAACAATTAATTTGAAGACAACAATATGCAACATAACAATCACTGTTGAATTCCTATCATTTTGTTTAGTGAAATTATTTCTAATGTTTTTTAAACCATTTTTTATTCTCTTTAAAAAAATAGTAAATTTGCAAATGTAGTTTATGTTCCAGCTGTCAAAAGACATGACAGCAATTAAAAGATGGCCAGTTTTTGAGAATCTCAGACCATCCCAGGAGCGGCCACACTCCCTTGGCAAAGGGCACCACCTCCTCCACCGTCACACTGACAGCGCCCCGAGTCTGTTGAGAAGACACAGGTGCCAGATGCAGTACCTCACCTCTCAGAAATACACTGTGCCCCGGAGCTTAGGATCACGATCTCACAAAAAGGAGAATAATTGAGGATTTTAAAGTTCTCAGAAATTAGAAGAAAGAATTTAATGATGGGCGTGGTGGCGCACGCCTGTAATCCCAGCACTTGGGAGCCTGAGGCAGGAGGATTGTTGTGAGTTTGAGACCAGCCTGAGCTACAAAGTGAGCTTAAGGCCAGCCTGAACTGCATAGTGAGACCCTGTCTCAAAAAGACAAAAAAAAAAAGAAAGAATTTAATAAAAAAAAATAATTAAATCTCCCAAGACAAAGAAACAAAAATACCAAAAAGGAGAATAAAAGGAGATGCACTAGACTGCTTTTGCAAGTCTAACTCAAAACACGAATTTTAAAAAGAGAATAAAGAAAATGAGAGAAAAAACAGAAAGAAAGAAAGAGAAAATGAGCAAATAGAAAACAAGGCCAATGCTAAACAAATATGTGAGAACAAAATCAAGCAAACAACAGGCCCTGAGGATTTCACCAGGATATTCCCTAGAGCATCACGCAGCAGCCCTGCCCCGGCCCTTGGCACCAGGCTAACCTCCGCTGCTGCAGGGCTTCCTCCAGCACTTCCTGCTTGTCCTGCAGCCTGTGGTACAGGTGCCTCATCTCCTGCTGGTAGCGCGCGGTCTTGCCCTCGAAGTCCTCCTGCTGCTCCAGCAGGCTGTAACCCATGGTGCCCAGCTTCAGCGCAGTCTGCTTCTTGTATCCCTGCGGGGTCGAGGGGCCCGTGAGCAGGGCGAATGCTTCCCGGTCGCTCTACCTACCCCCTCTTCTGCTACTGGGGGGCAGGGAAGTTCAGCAAGCCCCGTGAAAGGCGGACCAGAGGCAGCATGTGTGGGGATCTTGAAGTTATCAAAGGAGCCAGGCATGGTGGTGTAAGCCTGAGATCGCAGCACTCGGGAGCCTGAGGCAGGAGGGTCGCAAGTGCAAGCCCAGCCTGGGCAACTCAGCAGGATCCTGTCTCCTTAAAAAAAAAGCGGCACATGCCTCTCATCCTGGCACTTAGGTGACTAGGGCAGGAGGACTGCCACAGGTTTAAGTGGCATCTCACTACATAGCGAGACTGCCTCAAGCAAACAAAACAAGGGCCGGCCAAAAAGCTCAGCCGGCTAAAGCGTCTGCTTAGGCACACAGGGCAGCCTGGAGTTTGACGCCTGGGCCTGCCTCCTGGACCCGCCCCCAGGGCACGGTGGTGCGTACCCATAATCCCAGTGCTGGGGAGGCTGAAAACAGGAAGATCACTATGAGTCTGATCTACCTAGCAAGACCCCGCAGAACCTGTACTAAAAAAAAAAAGCCCTGGCTCACTCCTCAGTATCACAAATAAATACAGAAATAATATATATAATAAAATAATAATTAAATAACATTTAAAAGATAAAATACATAAAAATAATTAAAAATAAAGATTGGAGATATAGTTCAGTTTGGAGGCCCCTGTTCAACTCCCAATACCTCTAACCCTGTGGAGACAAACCGAAACCACAACGCACTTATTTTATCACAAAGTGCCAGCACTGCGATTCAACCTGAGTGACTCATGCTTGCTGGGTGACGCGGCTTGCGTGCTGACACAGAGGGCTCCTCCGTGTGCCTGCCGCAGCACACGGGCCACACACAGGCCAACACTGTCAGCAAGACTTCTTCCTGCTTTACTCTGGATGACTAGGGACACGTGAGGGCAAAAATGTCACTTCTTGACAGTGCGGCGGTGCCTTCCTGTGCTCTCAGCCCTGGAGAGGCTGAGGCAGGAGGATCGCTACAAGTTCAAGGCCAGAGTCTAGGCTCAAGGTCAGCCTGCATTTCACACAGCAAAACCCTGTCTCATAACCTCACCCCCATATCATGTACAGGTACAAATTCCCTATGATGAATAGTACCATAAAAGCACAAGTGGACAAATATCTAAAATATACAAATAAAAATAACTTTTTAAAAAAACCCACTAGGAAGGTCAGCTTTAAAACAGCAAAAACCTATATTTGTAAGACCCCTTTCTCATGAGAAAATGGGCTCTCTGAGGCTAAAGTACAACCTACCTTGATTTTCTCCTCTAACTTTCCCAAGCGAATGTTGCCTTTCAGGATCTTGTTCAGTGCTCCATTTTTCTCATTTTCTAAACTCTTAGCCTAAGGAGAAAGGCAAAAACAAATAGGCTCTCAGTTTTACAGAACAATGAAAACAATACCTGTTTCTTGGGCCAGCAAGGTAGCTCAATGCCAGGGTGCCTGGCTGGTGTGCGTGAAGCCCAGAATCTGGACTCTGGCACTTCAGGGGAGAAACACTCTTCTGTATAGAGTAGACTGCTCCTCAGGAGCAGCCTCCCTTCTGCCCTGTCCTGTCCCTCCCCCCTCACCTCTGCCTCCCTTGTTCCCAGGGTGACAGTCATGGGCAGGGCTAACAGAGGGCCAGCCTGCTGGACGCCCTCTTAGGCACAGAGGATCCAGGCCCCAAAGGCAAGGGAACAGAGCCGTTTATCCTCATGGAAAATAAAACTCCTTCAAACACAACCCAGGAACAAGTGCTAAGGTGCAAATAAACTTGTCCCTGGCCTAACTTGACTAAGGACAGCAGAAGAAGGATAATAGCATGAACACACAGCGCCAACCTCCACACCGTGAGTGGCCTGGTGGTAGTGGTTTGACTTCCCAGAAAGGAAAGATAAGAAACAGGACGACAACCTTCAGTTAGAGATTAAGGTGCCAGACTCTTAAGACTAAGATGTCTCCCACCGAATCTTGATAAATGAGAGGTGGTGAGATAGTGTCCGAGGAACGTCAAAGTGATTTCAGCCACAGGTAATCAGTGCCCTCCCAGAGCAGAGTGAGGCCTCTGGTGACTGAGTGCGCACGGGAGGGTGAAGGGGGTTCTCTCTTGGGACCGAGGAGACCCGAATAGGATGAGGTGAAGAGAACGTGGTTGAGATCCAGACAGGGCAGAGGGCAGCGATGCAGCCACTACCCACCCTGGTCCTGGACTAGAAGGGTGGCCCAGGGATCCCAGGTGCCTTGGCAGCTCCCACAGACCTCCCTGTGCAGACAGCACCGTCTGTGTACATAGAGCTCCCTTGCGACCGGTGGAGGTGGAGTGGGTGACAGCAGCTCCACCCACATTCTCTGTTTCAGCTGCGACTCAGAGAGGCCTGAGGAACTGGAACTTGCAGGCCATTATAAAGATCAGGGCAGGAAGAAAGAACCCATCTTATTTATGGTCTGTTGGCTTGATCTATAATTTTTAAATATTCAGCCACACAGTGTGTGGCTTGTGTTTGTACTCCTGGGCCTGGCCCACAGAGATGAGGCACGCACTCAGGGGGAGTCAAAGGGGGAGGGCTGGGAACCTGCCTTGGCAGCTCCCACGGACCTCCCTGGACCTCCCTGTTTTCATCCACCTGCGAAG
This sequence comes from Ctenomys sociabilis, assembly GCA_004027165.1. Classification (NCBI taxonomy): domain Eukaryota; kingdom Metazoa; phylum Chordata; class Mammalia; order Rodentia; family Ctenomyidae; genus Ctenomys; species Ctenomys sociabilis. Next base: position 187,792 of record PVKA01000462.1, on the reverse strand, counting down.
CTCCGTGGCCCCTGTGGGAGGTGTGCAGCCTGCATTCCGCAGACAGGGCTCCCCACTCGTAAGATGGCTCAGCACAAGGTGGCACTGACACAGGGCTGGCAGGTCCCCAGGTATATCTGCAAGGCAGTTCACATTATCCAACAAGCTTCGGCTTTGCCCTCTGGCTGTCCCGCCACGTGAGGTCAGTAGGCACAGCAGGGGAAAATAGGCACATGGCGCTGTTACACAAAGTGCCGCTGAGGTCGGTGCTTTGGGGAGGACAGTTTTACAGGAAGGGAGCAACTGGGCCAGGAGAGTTGAGTGATTTCAAGGTTCCTGCCATGCTGTCTTCTATAAGACCCCAGTTCTTAGAAGTCATAAGTAACACAGGAGTGGACTTACCACATTCCTGCCAGCAACTAATAAGAGCTGCAAAAAGTGTTTCATAACATTAGGTATAGAACAGTGCCTTGACCCAAGCATTGGCATTTCTCTTAGGAAAAATAGACCCATGTTTTTCTCTAGAGCTCTCTGCTGTCTGAACTTCTTCCTGTTAGATTTTCAGATGGCTTTTATCACAAAAATCTAATTGTGTGTGTGTGTGTGTGTGTGTGGTACAGGGCTTACACAGATCAGACCCGCAGTGATCCTCTATTTTTAGCCTCCCAAACGCTGGGATTACAGGTGTGCACCACCAAACCCAGCCATCTCAGCACATCCAGGGGCAGGGGCGGCACTGTATGGTGGGGATCGAACCCTGGCCCCTGTGTCTGCCTAAGCTGGTGCTTTAGTCCACTGAGCTATCTGGCTGGCCCTACAAAATCTAGTCTTTTAACCTTGAAAAAAAATTTTTTAAATATCTCATACTGGGGCCGGAGAGATGGCTCAGGGGTATAAACGCTTCCCTGGCAAGTGCAATCCCTGGTTCTGCAAAAACAAAAACAAACAAACAAAAAAAAAACAAACTAACTCATACTTTTCTATAATGGAAAATGTTACTTCAGAAAGTAAATGAAAAGAATGAGTCCATTTAACTTAGTAGGAACAGAACACAATTAACCACCTTATCTTTGGCAAAGGGGCCAAACACCTTGACTGGAAGAAAGATAGCCCCTTTAACAAACACTGCTGGAAAAACTAGCTTTGCACATGCCAAAGACTGAAACCTGATCCACATTTCATCGTGCACTAAACTAAAACAGAAATAGATTGAAGATCTAAATAAGATCTAATTTCTAAATATATTTAGAAACACTAAATATGCTAGAAGAGAGACTAGATAGAACTCTTGAAGACAATGGTGTAGGCAAAGACTTTATAAACAAAACCCCAGTTGAACAGAAACTATCATGTAGAATCAACAACTGGGACCTCATCTTCTTGAAGTTTTTTTTTCACAAGAGAAACAACTGGCAGAGTGAAGAAACAACCCACAGTATGTGGGAAAAAAACTGCCAATTGTTCCATAGACTAAGGACCACCATCTAGAATCTAGAAAGAACTCAAAACAGGCCAGTGAGATGGCTCAGTGGACTATGTGCCTGCTTAGACAAGTGCAGGGACAGGGGTTCGACACCCTGCACTGCATGCTGACCTGGCCCTGCCCCTGGGCGTGGTGAGCCAGCCACAGAGACCAAGCATCGTGGCACAGGTCTGTAAACCCAGTGCTAGGGAGGCTGAAACAGAAGGACCACTATGAGTCTGAGCTACATAGTGAGACCCTGTATCAAACACATTAAAAAAAAAAAACCCTCAAAAAAGATCAGATCCAGCTGGGGAGATGGCTCAGTGGAATAAGTGCTTTCCTGGCAAGCACAAGGGCCTGAGTTCAATTCCCGGTTCCGCCAAAAAATAATAAATAAAAATAAACTTAAAAAAAAGATCAGATCCTCCCAAATTTAAACACTCAACCAATCGCAATCCCTGGTACTGCAAAAAAGTAATAATAATAAAAAATAAAAAAATAAGGCTGGTCAGATAGTTCAGTGGACTAAAGTGCCTGCTTACGCAGAGCTCAGCAGCTGGGGTTCTCTCCCCAACATGCCATGATAGGCCTGCCCCTGGGGCGCACTGAGACTGTGATTGAGCCTCGGCATGGTGACACGTGCCTGTGATCCCAGAGTTTAGGAGGCTGAAAACAGGAGAATCATTATGAGTCTGATCTGTGTAGTGAGATCCTGTAGACCCTATACTAAATACATTAAAAAAAGACAAGAAAAAATGGAAACTAAGCTTTTGTAAGTAAGAGGAAGAGGGGTTGAAGAGAGGGTAGGGGGTTGGAGAGAAATGAATCAAGTTAGATCATCTACAGGTGCAACAGGTCCACCTAAAACATGTATACCTAAAATACATATACCTAAAATACACCAATAAACTTAATTTTTTAAAAAGGTCAAATTTTGGAGAATCTGGAAATACATGGTTGATATTTTAAGCAGGGAACTCTTTAAAGAGTAGTTTCTAAAATACTTTTTTAAAAAATCATATTTGCATATTTCCTTGGAACGTACTTCCTATAACTGAGGAAACTTACCAAATACCGGAGACTGTCTCGCTCCTGGGTCACGCTCTCGGCCAGGCCAACGAGGCTTGTCAGGTACTGGTGAGCAGACCGCTCCTTCCCCATGGCTTTTTCGACATGCTTTTTGAGGATATCGATTTTCTTTTGATACTTCCTGGACAGCCCACCAAACAGTGACATAAAAAGCTAATTAGCCTGGATGGCAAGGATACTGTATCTGTACTATAAGAACAAGCATATTAATGTGCAGGTGCTATTTTTTTTTTTTTTTTAATATATATCTGGTACAGGGTCTCACTCTGCAGCTCCGGCTTGTAGTGATCTTCCTGTTTTCAGCCTCCCCGGTGCTGGGATAACAGGCGTGCGCCACCACACCCAGACTCGGTCCAGGCTCCACGCTCCGGGGGAGGGGCTGGCACAGCATGGGGTGCTGGGGACTGAATCCTGGTCCCTGCCCTGGCTTAAGCAGGTGCTCAGTCCACAAAGCCATCTCGCTGGCCCCAGGCACCATTCTTGGGACAAGGCAAAGCATTTGCCTAGCAAGGGTTCATGCCCTAGGTTTGATCCCTGGCACTGCCTAAAAAAAAATAATCTAAAATGCTATTGTTCAGCAGTGTAAATCTTCTGTTAAGTTTAAAGGTGAAAAAAGGTAAATGAATTGAATTTGAAACCAAGTACAACTTGATTCCAAATCATATTTGATGGGTTTTGATGGTGTTGCAGCAGAAGCAGGCAGAAGGAAAAAGGGAGAGGGGCTTTATTATAAAGGGAAAGGGGCTTCATTATCTCGGAGGACATGGAGAAAATTTGGGAAGATGAAGGCTTTTACAGCCTTTTGCCAGGGGTGGGGCTTGAGGGGGATGTTTAGACACGCCTGAGGAGCTGACTGGGGCCTTCCCTGAGGTGGCGGGGAAGGTGAGAGGAAGCTGCATCCTGGGCTGAGTTGGAGAAGAAGGGGGGAGGTGATCTCTGATAAGCTGTTGTTTCAAGGGCATCAGCCATACTGGATGACCACCATAATAATTCAGTATTCTTACTAGGGCCAGAACCTATCAATGTTTAACAGGCTTAACAAAATCTCTTACAATGAATAAGCTAATTAAATATTATTCTATTAATACTAATATTAGTATTTATATTAATATTGACTCTTGTTTAGTAACTTGTTTTCTTTTTTGGTGTTTTGAGACAGAGTCTCAGTTCATAGCTCAGATGTGTTTTAAATTCATTATGTAGCCATGGGTGGCCTGTTACACCCAGCAATCCTCCTAATTCAGCTTCCCAACTACTGGGATTATGGGCATGGCCACCATACCCGGTCTGAAACACACTTTTTAAAATGGTACTCAGGGGGCCAGGGAGATGGCTCACTAGAGTAAGCACTTCCTGGCAACTGCAAAAGTCTGAGTTCAATCCCCAGTTCTGCCAAAAAAATAAATAAATAAATAAAAATTATACAATGGTACTCAGTAATCTTAACATAGACTTCTAGGGCAGGCTAAATAGCTCAGCAAATTAAAGCGCCAGGTGCAAGGGCTTGGGGTTCAATCCCTGAGCCTGCGGCCCTGCCCTGGGCATGCTGAGATGGTGAATGAGACTGGACGTGTGGCGCAGCCCAGCTCTTGGGAGGCTGTAAACAGGTGGATCACTAGGAGTCTGATTTAGTAGTGAGACCCTGAACACCCTGTAAACCCTTCCCTAAAATATTTTTAAAAATTAAAAAAGAACACAGACTTCTGGGAAATGGTCAGGAAAGAAGTCCTAGAACAACCAGGACCTTAGGGTTAGCATGTGACGACTAACAGCCCTATGTGAACTGTAGGATTGTGAAATGTTGATTAATGCTGGCTGACAAAAAGCTTTTGTTCCACTTACATTCCAATGCCCACCCACCCTGATCACTCTCACCACTGTCTAGTCACTGTTAGAGACAGAGAGAAGATAAAGAACACAAAATGAACCACTGTTCAATTGTTTTTAAACCAATGAAAAAGCCGGGTGTGGTGGTGCACACCTGTAATCCCAGCACTCAGGAGACTGAGACAGGAGGATCTTCACAAGGTTGAGGCCAGCGTAGGCTACAAAGTGAGCTCAAGGCCACCCTGCGCTTCACAGTAAGACCCTATCTCCAAAAGATAAAACAAACAAGGGAAAAACACCAGAACCTGTTTATCTTCTGCGTCTTGGCCAGCTCGGCCTCGAGGGCTTTGCTCCGTGCGGCCAGGCCGCTGCTCTCCAGGAGCAGGCTCTTCCTCTGCGCCTGCAGCAGCGCCAGCTGCTCCATCAGCTGCTCCATCTCGGCACTGTCTTTCTCCTCTTCCTTCTGCAGCCGGCTGAACATCAAAGATATCACAGGTTCAGACTGGGGCACTGAGGACAAAGAGGCTGCCAGGCTGGCGACCTGGACTTTGGGGACATCAGAACCAGGCCTGAGCCCGGCTGCTGCTGGGGGAGCAGGGGCCCGCGATGGCCACATCCGACCACCACACTTTCTGCTCAGCACTTGTTCTATCTGTGTACACACGCTCATTTCTATGTAGCTCATTTCCTTTGGAAAAAAAATAAATAAATAAAACTTCAATTTTTTACATGGTTAAAATTGCCGGAGTAAGGGCCAGGGAGATGGCTCAGTGGAATAAGTGCTTCCCCTGGCAAGCGCAAAGAGCCTGAGTTCAATCACCGGTTCTGGAAAAAAAAAAAATTGCCAAGGGGAAAACATTCTATGGCCAAAAGCAATCTTGCTTCAGGGTAATGTCCCTTATAGTAACAGAAATTAACAGCTTGTTTCCTGAACACCAGCTGGGGACAGTCCTGTTTCTGGTGGGTGACTTGGTTTTAGAGAGGAACACAAAGCAATGCACAAGAGTGAAAGGGACAGAAACACGGAGCAAATGGCATAGACATGAGGCACATCTGTGGGACACCAGCAAACATTCCTAGGAGAGGGACAATTAATAGCTGAAATGCTTCCAAATTTGGTGAAAGATACAAACCCACAGCCCCAGGAAGCTCAATGAATCTCAAGCAGATATATATCTAGTTTCTGTTAATTCAATGAGAAGAAAGATTTGCACTAATAGTGTTGGGACAGGATATCATGTCTGCATCCTGTGCTATGAATAACCACTACAAAGACAACAATATGCAATGTATTAATTACTGAAACTGTCCTACTAATTGGTTTTGAAACTGTCTCATTGCTACTTGTTTCTCAATAAAATTAATAAAAAAATAAAATAAAAAAATAATAAAACTGTTAAAAAAAATCTCAAGCAGAACAAGAGACTGTGCCACAACACAGCCTACCTGAATTCCTGCAGATCAGTGATACAGAAAAATTCCTCATAAGAAGCATGAGAGTGAGCAGGCATAGTGACACACGGCTGTCACCCCAGTTCTAGGGAGCCTAAGGTAGGAGGACGGCTTGAGCCCAGGCGTTGGAAGCCAGCCTGGACAACACAGCAAGCATCTGTCTCCAGACAAAACAGAACAAAAACTGGCAACAAAAACTTCCATTCTGCCTATAGCGACGCGCAGAGTGACTCCTAGTGCTCAGAAAGACGTCGGTCCTTACCCTTTCAATTCATTTACAATGGACGTGTGAACTTCCACAGAAATCCTGCCATCCAGGCCAGCTTGGAGTTCTTGGCATTTGGCACGAAGGCCCTCCAGCTGCTCCTTGCTTTCCTTCAGCTCCTTTTCCTGGGTCTCTGTCTGTGACTCTTGGAGCATGAGCCTTTTAGTCAGCTGAGAAACTGAAAGCAAAAGAGAAGGATAAAGGCTTGGCAGAGAGCACTTCGCAGAGCCTGAGCACTGGGGACTGGGCGAGAGACACCAGGAGAGTCAGCTGAAACACAGACCTCTTGAAAAATCTTGGGGGCAAGGTAGTGCCTGCCTACAGTCCAAGCACTCAGGAGGCTGAGGCAGGAGGGTCACGGCAAGTTTCAGGGCAGCCTGGGCTACACAGTGAGTACAAGGCCAACCTGAATTACATAATGAGACCTATCTTGTAAGACCAAAATTAAAGAAAAAACTTTAACCAAATAGTATCAATCTCTTGGAAGGTTACAGATGAATACCAAAGCTTTCTAATAGAAGTGGCTCTCCCTCTAGTCAGGGTCATTAAAAACACACTAATATTACCCTGTAAATCTGGGGGCTCTGTGTCAGTGGAGCCAGCCACCCATGTGAGGACAATATTTGGGGAAAGAAAACTGCATTAACATAGACAGTTCTTCCCTGTCCCCACCCCCCACCTAACACAGTGCAGCTCCTGCTGCCACAGCGGTCACACTGTTGGAGCAGACAGATCAGAAAGAATCCGGAGAGGTCGTGTGTCAAGAGGAGGGCACTGCACATAGGAACTCGGCCCCCGACGGATGTCGGCATCTGCCCTGCACCTGTGCTTGCTCGCTGTGGACACCACAATATTCTACCAGGGCTCATGACAATTCTTACGAGAGTCCAGTCCTCAAGTCACTGACTTTCCAGAGTCTTAAATCATAAACATCTATCATGCTGTTGTACTTAAAACTGCAAGATTTTCAAGATTTCTAAGGCATTCAAATGCTCCCCAAGAATTCAGGCATCTGATACAGCTAGCCCTGAGAAGTGCAGGAACATCAATCTTAACTCTTCCTGCTCTAGGACAGCTCTGAGGTTATCAAAGGGGAGGGCTGCCTGTGGGGAGGAGAAAACAGCAAACACAGGCCCCAAGGTTTGCTCTGCCTGTGTCACCAGAACAATCACCACATCCATCCACCTGGTATTCTCCAGGTGGTATTCTCAGTCACTAGGAAACTAATTTCCCCACATTTCCAATCCTCAATCCAACAGCAATGCTCTATTTCCTCTGGGTCAACAATGCAGGAGGAAGGATTCTGGGCCATGCAGTTTTATGAAGTCCCATGGAACAAATTCCAATGAGATTCTTCCAGAGAGGGGCTCATCTATTTGCCTTTTGAAAGCACAGGGATACAACCAAGAGAAGCTCTATTACTAAGACAGGAGCTACATCCTGGCACTTTTTATTATTTTTTATAAATTTTGAAACAAGGTCTTACTAAATTCTAAGTTTTCCTGGGTGGGCTCTAACCTGTGATCCTCCTGCCTCAGCCTCCCAGAGTGCAGGGGCTATAGGCATGCGCCACCACACCCAGCAAGGTGCTCGTCGTTAACTCAGTCTGTCATCAGTAGTGCAGCAGCTCAGGTGCTGGCAGAGCCTGACAATGAGCTGCTGCACAGCGTGGAGGGGCTCACTTAGTGCACAGGCGCAGGCAGTCAGGGGGTTACAACGGCCAGTGCAGGACAGCTTGCACTTCAGATTCCTGCGTGATTTTTACTGGAAAACTCAGTGGAAGAGGAAAATGACATTTTTTTCCCCCTCATAAATTGGTTTTTAATCAAGGCAAAAAAAAAAGACCCTTAACTTGGCTGACTTTGAAATCTGTTGTCAAATGCCATGGGGCTCCGAAGTCCATGGAGGGCACACGGGACAGGGGACACACAGAGGTGTCTGTGGAGCTCCTAACTCTAGAGCTTTATACCCTACGATGCCCACAGTCCCCGCAGAAGGGAAAGAGCACAGAAAAGCTGTACACGCTGAGCAGATCTACTTATTCTGTTGAGCAATGCTTGAGAACTCAATCCTGTGCCGTTTTCATTACCTCATGGCTGCCCCACTTCCAAAGCACTATTTTAGCCCCAAACCAATTCTGTTGCGTCCCTTGTCTACCACTCATTCACAAAATACAAAGGAGGAAAAAAAAACAAACAAGGGTTGGAGGCACCAGTGGAATCTATTTCTTTTTTTTTTTTTTTTTTGTCTTTTTGAGACAGGGTCTCACTGTGCAGTTCAGGCTGGTCTTAAGCTCACTTTGTAGCTCAGGCTGGTCTCGAACTCACAACAATCCTCCTGCCTCAGCCTCCCAAGTGCTGGGATTACAGGCCTGCGCCACCACGCCCGGCTTACCAGTGGAATCTAAAGAAAGCTAACCACGTGCCAAGGGCAGTGAACGGCTGGAGATGGAGCCAAAAACTGCAGTCCAAGGCCAGTCAAATAGCTCAGCAAACTGAAGTGCCTGCAAGTAGGCGCAGAGGTCAGGGGCTCCATCCCCGGTCCTACCAGCTCTGCCCCTGGGGAGCACTAAGATGGAATTTGAGACTGGGCGTGGTGGTGCACGCCTATAATCCCAGCTCTTGGGAGGCTGTGATAGGTAGATCACTATGAGTCCGATTAGTAGTGAGACCCTGAACACACTGTAGACCCTTCCCTAAAATAAAAATAAATAAAAATAAAAATAAAAAACCCAGAAGCTGCAATCCAGTTCGAGAAGATCTGAGCACGTCTGCCTCGCCTGGCTTCAGGGACACAGTAGCCAGGCCACTCACCCTCTTGGAGATGCTCCTGCTGGGTATCCTCGGCTTTCCTTTGCTGAATCTCCAGCTGCTCTAGCAACAGCTTGTTTTCCTCCAAAACCAGTTTTGCTTGAGTCTGAAGCTGATGCCTGCAATAGATTTACAAAATTAAATCCTGGCATCCTGGTACAGAAACACACTGGTGTCTACAAGAAACTAGGGCACAGCTCCTTCCCTTTATTCTGAGCTTTTAAATAAAAGAGATCACTCATTCCTAAAAAAAAGGAGGAAGTCTCAGATTTAGTTTAACGCTCATTCCCATTCTGCAGAAACTGAGGCTGCAGAAACTGAGGCTCTCCCAGCCCAAGTTTACCCAGCGAGTCCCAGCATGTTAGGAAAAGAAATGAGATGGGAGTCCACGGAGAATCTCCTGAACTAAGCAGGCAGCAGCTCTTTGAAGGCGAGGTGCACGGAGCAGCCAGCAGGCTGAGCCGCGCTCCCGGGCCCCCAGCTCAGGGAGCCCCCGGCTTGCCCCTTCTGCACAGGCCACCAAGCTGGGGCAGAGGCCGAGTCTGATTCTTGGCTATCCAGGATTGGGGAACTAGGCCTTGAAAGTAGGGCTGTCCTTCATCTCACTGGTTTGTTTTTCAATTTTCTTTAAGGTAGACACCAAGGGGCTTGACTCCCGGCTATCAACAAGGTTAGATTCTCACGGCAGCCCTCAGAGGAGGCCAGGGAAGCCCCATCTAACTGAGCCACTCTCCAGGGTGCTGTTCATGGGGGCACACGGGGCACTGACTGACTAGGAAGCCTCTAGGAAGTCCAGGAGCTGCACAGGCCAGGCCCAAACTCTGAGACAAGAGGCGCTTACGACCAATCCAGAGGACTCACTCAGAGGACCTCACTGTACTGTACTCACTGCTTAGAACCCTTAAAGTGTGTTAGTTTAAGTGAGAAAAATATAAGCTGTCTGTGATGAGGTGTGCTTATAATCCCAGTACTCTGGGAGGCTGAGGCGGAAGAATTGCTAGTTTGAGGCTGGCTTGGATGACATAAGGAGACCCCGTCTCAAAATAAAAAAATAAAGAAGTTAAAAGGCTGGGGGAGGCTGAGGCAGGAGGATTGTTGTGAGTTAGAGACCAGCCTGAGCTACAAAGTGAGCTTAAGGCCAGTCTGAACTGCATAGTGAGACCCTGTCTCAAAAAGACAAAAAAAAAAAAAAGGCTGGGGACGTAGCTCAGTGTAAAGGCCCTGGTTTAATCCGCAGTACCCCCACCCCACACACACACACAGGCACACTTGGTGATTTCAAGTTTTCTCCTGTTGTCTTGTGGCTTGCATGAGCAGCACATCAGACACTCAGCCCCACTTACCATTCCTCCCTGGTCACGGGACTGCTCTTATTTAACTGCTGGTGCAACTCTTCATTTTCTTTCACCACTTCTTGGACTCGTATCCTGAACATTTTCATTTCTTCCTGAAATAAAATTGATATACATTGTAATGTACGGCCCATGGCCCAGGCCCATGGCCCACAGCCCACGCTGCCCTGACTATCTGGGCTCCAAGACTTGACTCTGCTAAGATCAAATGTCAGGCCCCCAGCCCCCTCCCCCAGCACTCACTCTTACCTGGGCTCTGCCCTGGGTCCTAGAACCCTCCACCCACCTACCCACCCAGAGCTCAGGGTGCGCACAGGGACTCTTTTCATTGCAGCCAATCCTTGAAAACTTAGGGTACATTTAAAAAGAAAGCAGAGATGTCCGTAAGTAGCTGTGTTTTCTGTTTGAAGACGTTGCAGGATAAAGTATACTATTTTTATGTAATAATCGAGAACTTCCATCCTTAAGGAAAGCCTATTTGGGTGGGGAAAGGGTTCATGCAGGGACTTCGGGATGCCTGCTCCTTACCAAGGAGGGCTGTTCTGCTTGGACACCGGCTCCCATCCGTGTCAGCCAGGTGCTTTCAAGAAGGGACCTGGGACGTGGCTTCAGGTGGACTCTCACTGACCTGCATCTCCGGCCTCCATCTCGGCCCCAGCCTTCTTGGCCCCAGCCAGCACCTGGCTGGCTTCAGTGTCCTGTGCTGCTCTTCAGCAAGAGCATCTTTGGTGCCAACACTTACTGGGTTTTGGTTGCTTTTTTTTTTTTTGGCAGAACCAGGAATTGAACTCAGGCCCTTGCACTTGCCAGGGAAGTGCTTATTCCACTGAGCCATCTCCCCAAGTGCTCCCCTGGGGTTTTTTAAATACGCTCCCAGCTGTCAGACATTTTTTTTTTAATTTTTATTTCATTGAAGTACAAATATCAATGAGACAGTTGTAAGCCACCTTGCCAAGATGGATTTGATAAATTAATGCATTGCAAACTGTTTTCATGTTTTGGTATCATAGAAGGTGCATACATGATATTATACTTACAGACATTTTTTTTTTTTTTTGTCTTTTTGAGACAAGGTCTCACTATGCAGTTCAGGCTGGCCTTAAGCTCACTTTGTAGCTCAGGCTGGTCTCGAACTCACAACAATCCTCCTGCCTCCGCCTCCCGAGTGCTGGGATTACAGGCATGCGCCACCATGCCCGGCTCTACAGACATTATTATACCATATGTCTCTTATCAATCTTATCAGTAAATTAAGAGAGTGTAGCTGTTTGCGTATCTTATTTTTTATACCTCAATTATATCAAAGATTCAACAATTAATACTTTCTACCTTGTTATTTTCCTAGTGGTTGTCCATAGTACTAGAAGCCGACATAATATCCTGTCCAACCACCATTAGTGCAGATCTTGCCTCTCATAGGATTATGTAGAAGCACGGCGTTATCTATCCCAACTGTACTGTCCATACACACACATCATGATTCTTCCTTTCTATACCCCTTCCTTTGTCTACACCTGTCAAAGATGGGCGCTCCATTGTCATTCAACTCCTATTCACCTTCAAACAACTTTGCCATGCAACATCCCTTTCTCACCTTCTGCCTAGACACCACTCACCTGACTATTTAGAAGTGATTCAGGCAAACTAAAGCTGCAGGACAGTTTAATTGGACTAGAGCCCTGCCCCTTGTTTACATGCTGCCTATGGCTACTTTTATGCTGTAGCAATGAATAAAAACTGCATGGCTCACAAAGCCAGAAATATTTTATTCACCGGCCCTTTATAGAAAAAGTGGAATGATCCTCATTTAGAAAGAACATTAAGGGAGCCGGAGGATTAGGGAGATAGCAGGGCGGGGGAGACAGCTTAGTGGTCTAAGTACCTGCTTAGCAAGCACAAGGACCTGGGTTCTATCCCTGGTACTGCATGCTGTGCCAGCCCCAGAACCCTGGGCATGCTGTGTTGGACACTGAACTGGTCATAGTGGTGCACGCCTGAAATCCCAGTGCTGGGGAGGTTGAGACAGAAGGATCACTACAAGTTCATGCTGCATTGTAAGACCCTGTACCAAAAACATACATAAATAAATAGCCGGGTCTGGTATAGTCCCAGCAGTCCAGAAAGCTGAGGCAAAAGGACTGTGAGTTTCTCAGCATGGGTAGCTTAGTGACTTAGTGAGGCCCTCTCTCAAAACTTAGAACCTGAGCAGGGCATGGTGGTGCAGGCCTGTAGTCCCAGCACTTGGGAGGCTGAGGCAGGAGGATTGTTGTGAGTTCGAGATCAGCCTGAGCTACAAAGTGAGCTTAAGGCCAGCCTGAACTGCATAGTGAGACCCTGTCTCAAAAAGACAAAAAAACAAAACAAAACAAAACAACAACAACAAAAAACTTAGAACCTAAAGGGTTAGGGATGTAGCTCAATGCAAAGGATTGATGGAAGGGGTTGGTAATACTAGAGATGAAACCCAGGAGTGTTTTGTAACACTGAGTTTGTGCTGGCTTGGGTCTGCATGTCCCCTAAATACTTCATGTGGTCATGTGGGGTGGGCTGTTCGGAGGTGGCTAAATCTAGAGTTTGTGATTGGTTCATCGTGTAGTGCTGGGATGGGGGCATGAGCGCTGTACCTGCGCTAGTGCGGATCAACCTGCACACTCTACCGGGGAGGGAAAGAGCCTCGCGTCCCTCTTCTGCTCCTGCTGCTTTTGCTGCCTTCCACCCTGCCCTGGAGCCAGCCAATTATGGACTGAAACTTTCATCAACTGGGCTAAATAACCCTTTCCTCCTTTGATTTTGGGTGCTAGTTGGCTATTATTATCTCAGCAACTGTACAGGTAGCTAAGACAGAGCTACATCCCCAACTCTTTGTATTTATTAGAGCCAGGATCATGCTAAGTCGCTCAGGCTGGCCTCAAACTTACTATTCTACCTCAGCCTCTAACTAGCTGGGATTACAGGGCTGTGAAATCACCAAGGCCTCCCAAGTGCCTCTGAACGGCAGCGTTTGTAGTTGTGGAATTCCAGGAAAGCAGTGCTTCCCACTGTTGCCTTCTCTGCACCCCACAATCCCAGCCCATGTGGGGCTCCCCACCAGGAAAGCATGGCTCCCGATGGAGCAGCACCCCTCCATCCACACCCTCCGCTCTCCCTACTACCTCCTCTCGGCCAGCCACTCTCTGCTTCCTAATTGTCCCTCTCTCCTTCCTGCTTCCTGCTTCCCTTCCCCACTGCCATCCGCCTTCCTTCCCACTGCCTTCCTTTAACAAGCATTGCAGGAGCAGCGTCTGCCAGGGGGCACACTTAGCTCCAAAACCTTTCTGCCAAGTTTGAAATTGGCTCATCAGTCTCGTCTCTCCTGAGACATCTGCCAACTTACCTCAAGGGCGGCACTGAGCTCGTCTTTCTCTTTCATTCTGTCTTCATAAGCCAGCAGCAATGGGGAAAGGTACTTCACATCCAACTGAAGATTACAACGAGAGATGTAATGAAGGATGTCAACATATTTCCTACATCTAAATGCAATCAGCAAATTTTTAAAAAGTCTAAACACCCTCTAATTTGTAATGGTTCTTAGCAGCTGTACAAACAGAGCTGAGAAAATAGGGGCCTGAAATTAAATAACATTCACTTACCAACCAAGGTGGTATAGGGCCCTTTGAGGGGAGGCCTTCAATATGGAAACTCTAAGGGAAAAAATACAATGAAGACAAAATAAACCATGCATCCTCTCAAATAGCAACTCTTAGTCTTCTGAAGGGAGACGGCCTGTGACAGAGATATTGGGGATGCAACCTATTGGCTTGAGAACTACACTGTCAGACCTTTTTGAGACTGGGTCTTGATGAGTTTGCCTAGCTGTCCTCAAACTCAAGATTCTCCTGCCTCAGCCTCAACAGTAGCAGGGAGTACAAGCACATGTTGTGGAGGATCACCTGAGCAACTCTCCTTGAAAGAGGAGCAGCTGTCTCCATTTTGGCTGTGCCTGACCCTATTTCCCTATATTGATAAATACAGAGCTGGCTAGGACCTTTCCTTATCCCTTCAATTGGCTTTAAGCAGTGCGTACTGGTCTAGCCGAGGCGCTGCTGGTGGTAGTCTTTGAAGACAGCAGGCAGGTTTCCCTGATAACCCACCCTGCTGCTCTTTAATAGGAGCTGGGTCAAGACAGGACCAAGAGCCAACGTTTCACACTGTTAGCCGAGATGAGTCTCAAGATAGAGGCTATGACTTCCTGGGCCTTGAAAGACTACACATCAGAGCTGAAGCACTGGACCTTAAAACATTAGATACTATCTCAATAGTATAATGCAAATCACTTTTTCTGCATATCCTTCCTGCATCTGGCAAGGTAAATGCAGGCCTCCTACCCAGCCCCGCTCACAGAACTCACCTACTTCCTGCCACTCTCGGTCATTCATCCTCAAGCCGCTCCTCCTTCATGACTGAATAAAACCTGGGTTCTGCCCTGGGTCGAGGCCTTTGTTCCAAATAGCCACCGCCACGACTGAACTTAGGGCCCCTTGGCTCCCCATAACTATAAATATGGGTTAGTCTCTTTATTCTCACCGTGGTTGCAATGGAAGTGGTGGATTGGGATTAAATTGATGGGATTTCAATAATTTATCCATGGGATTACAAATATAAACTTTCTGGACTGAAATGAGGACCAGAAAGGGCTCTCACCACATGTCGTAAATATCCTTAAATTCAGTGAGGCATCATTCATCTACATGTGTGAGTGTGTGTGTGTGTGTGTGTGTGTGTGTGTATGTGTGTGAAAAACTGTTTCTGAAACGATTTAGAGCAGAGTATCTTTCCTGTAGATACTTCGGTGTGTATTTCCTAAAAACAAAAAAATGCTCATATACCTAACAACAGTACCATCACAAAAAGGAAGACATCAAAACTTATACAATACTGGGCCAGAGCTTCAGCTCAGCAGTCTAAAGCACCTGCTTAGGCAGACACAGGGGACTGTGTTCAGTCCCCAGCACCACATGCTGCTCCAGACCTGTCCTCAGGGGGGCTGAGCCAGCCAAAAAAAGAAATCTGGTACAATATTATTTTCAAACATACAGACTATCTTTAATCTTGTCTATTTTCCCACTAATATTCTTTCACAATCAGGGATCCAGTCCAGGGTCCCATTTTACATCTAATATCAACTTTTCTTTACTCACAGTGTTAGGACTGGAAGCCCAAGCCTTATGTACAACAGGCTCACGATCCACCATGGAGCCACCCTTGGCCCCCGTGCTCTGCACACTTCTACACCACCCCCGTGTTCCACCAAGGTCTTTACTTCCTTAGTGATGGGGTGGGGAGGGAAGAGGGTACTTTGAATACATTTTATACTAAAGCATAATAAACAAAAACCCACTGGAATAAGAAATCAATTTGACAGTAAAGGCTAGAAAAAAGATCTGATCTTGCAGGTCAGAAAATGAGAAATGTAATTATGTAATGCTTTGAAATGTAAAAAAAAAAGCTGTAAATAAAATCAACTAAATAAAAAAAAATCTGATCTTTTTAACAAGAAACATTACCTCTTCCTCGGACAAATGCCTGAATTTTGTTTGATATCGACTCAGTTCTACGTTCAAATGATGGACAGTCATTTTCAAGCCATCATTTTCATCCACTAGCTCTTGGGCTTGTTTCCGGAGATAAAGCAATTCAGGCACAGTAACTCCTGAAAGAAAAACCCATGTAAATGCTGCAGTAAGTTCTGTAACATTTATCAAGGGTTCCCACACGGTGGTCATCATTTGTCTTCTGATACATGCAGTAGTGAGTTCTATAGATCTGCAGTATAAATGAATGAAAGGCTAGCAAGTTTCTAAACACCAAGCAGTCAACATTGCTTGAGAAGTCTGTGTAAACAATAGTACACAACAGTAATTTTAAATTGGAAAAAAAATTGTTTTAGATGATATATTTGTGTCTTGAAAATTACACTGAATAAATGGATAATCTGTTAAAACATAAAACATAACTTTCTCTCATGTCAGCAATGTTCTGTAAGAAAACATGACGGAAACTAGATCCCACAAAATAACAGCACAAAGAAACTATCCTGAAATAAATGTGCCTAACACAAGAAATGGGCAGGTTCTATTTACAAAAAGCAAATCACTTGACTTATGGCCATAATATTCACTTCACAAAAATATGAAAAAGTATAAAATGCATTAGTGAAAATTTATTTATTTCTGCCTTTTTGAGATAGGGTCTCGCTATGCAGGTCAGGCTGGCCTTGAGCTCACTTTGTAGCCCAGCCTGGACTAGAACTTGAAATGATCCTCCTGCCTCAGCCTCCCAAGTGCTGGTATTACATGCCACGACATCCAGCTATCAGTGAAAATTTACTATAACCTTAGAAAGAGAACTTGATGCCACAGGCATGCATCATAAAAGGAAAACATTCCAGAGATGAGCTGAATTACCAAAAAACTAAAAAGATATATCTATGACAAAAGGATGAACTCCTTAACACACAGACTTCCTACAAGTCAAGAAAAAAAAAAAAGTACATCAACTTAAAGTAGCAAATTTATGAATGAAAATACTTATGAGCTAACACCAGGCATGATGGCCAACACTAATATTTATGAGATAATCCCAGTCCTGGGGAGGTTGAGGGTTGCCATAAGTTCAAGGTCAGCCAAGGCCACAGCAGCTCAAGATTGTACTACATAGAGACCCTGTCTCCAAAAAAATCCATACAACAACAACAAAAAGAAAAATTTGAGATAAAATATCCACAATCCCCCTAAAAAAAAAAAAAAAAAAAAAATCAAAGAATTTATGTGAGAAAATATCCACATAAATATCAATAAATAGGGGCCAGGGAGATGGCTCAGTGGAATAAGTATTTCCCTAGCAAGTGCAAGAGCCTGAGTTCAATCCCCAGTTCCGCAAAAAAAAAAAAAAATCAATAAATATACTACAAGAAATATTAACTTTGAAAATAATAGTGACATCAGTCTTATTAACCCTTCAATAAAAGAAGCAGGTACCCATCCCCACCTTCCTGAGAAGATGTTTTCTCAGTCTCTTCTGGTGTCCCATTGTCTTGTGCCATTCTTTTAAGTTTTAACTGTAATTTTTTCATTTCTCTTCTTACTGCATTTAGTTCATGCATAAGAGCTTGATTTGCATTGCTCAGTTCTAAATTTTCTTCTTTTAATTCCTCAAACTTTTCTTTGGTCATTTCTATACATCTCTGACGGATTTTACCAATTATATCTGAAAAGTAAAAGCTTAACAAGTATTGAGGCATAGCATTTTACATCCAAAAGACATGAGACTTTACTTCCAGAGCATGTGAGCAGCTACTTCCCATCAGGCCTGGTACCGCAGCCTTGCTCCCTGGGAAGGAAATGGCCGTGCAGGAAGACGGGGCAGGGGGAGGTGGGCCATCTAGGCCCTGGGCTTGGTAATGCAGGGCAGAGTTTCCACCCTGCAGCCCACCAGGAGCCAGAAATTCGCCTTCAGAACAGAGGCTGAAATGGAAGCAGCTCCAGTCTCACAGTGCTGGCCCAGCCGGAGGGAGATTAGGGGCAGGCAGAGTGGGGCACAGCAGGACAGGGACAGCGGGATTTGGAGGCCAAAGTGTAACGGGCCTTGATGGCTCCCTGCGTGTGGGCAGTGCAGAAGGGAAATCAAAGGTGCACTCTACAGGAACTGCTGGGGTCTGAGGTCCTAACCGGACTAGAGCGATCAGACCAAAACTGACAGAGGCACTATTCCCACTGACGTCACTCCCATTGACGTCACTCCCACTGACGTCACTGCCACCGATGTCCAGGTCCCCATGCTGATAGCTGCTGTCCACTAAACTGTTATCTGACCTCAGTGGAACTAGAAAACCAAATTTCTTAAAACAGGCCAATTTCAATTGCCCAGGACAATGAACTTCTCTCTACTTTAATCCTTATAACAAATAAGTAACCTGATATTAACCAGCTAGCTCTTTTTCTACAGTTCTGTCCCCCTTATGCCCAATTTACACGAAAAGAAACTGAAAGAACCAATCCAGTAGGGGTGGTGGTGGGGCACTGGTAGGACTTTCATACTGAGCTACATCCCATGTTGGGGCTGTTTTTTGTTACTTGCTTTTTGAGAGAGGCTCTCACTATGTAGTTCAGGTTGACTTGAACTCACTGTGTAGCCCCCAGCTGGCCTGGAATTTGCAGCAATCCTCCTGCCTCAGCCTCCAGAATACTGGGATTTCAGGTGCCTAGCACAATGCTTGACCATCCCCAAGCCTTTTTTATTTTAATTTTAATTTCTGAGACAGGGTCTTGCTAAATTATCCAGGCTGGGCTCCACTTTGCAGTCTTCTGGCCTCAGCCTATCAGAGTACTTGGATTTCAAATGTATGCCATCTTGCTCGGCTTCTAGTCCTCTTTTGTTCTTTGTTCTTTCTTCATCCTTCCTTCTCTGTCTAGAGAGCCAGCCTTCCCTGCTCAGCACATTGCAAAGTTCACTGTTTTATTCAAGGGCTCCCTGATACTGAATCACAAATAAAGCCCATAGAGGTCGCTACATTGCGTCTACTGTAGTTCTGTACAGTGACTTGGACTAGGGACAAGAGGCAGGCAGGAGTGAGCCATCGGCTCGGGGCAACACCTGGAGACATAAGGAGGAGGTGACAAAGGAATTGGAAGGAACAGCAAGAACTGTGAAGAGGAGAACAAAGTGCCGTGAGAACCCAGCTAGGACTGGCCTGGGCAGGAGCCCAGTAGAAGCAGAGGCAGAGGCAGAGGCAGAGGCAGAGGCAGAGGCAGAGGCAGAGGCAGAGGCAGAGGCAGAGGCAGAGGCAGAGGCAGAGGCAGGCAGGGCGGCAGGGCGGCAGGGCCACCCCAACACAACACACACATGCACCCTCCCTAAGCAGGGGTGGTGAACTTTCTTTCTGGAGGCTAAGGCAGAAGCTCAGTAGCCAACAAACACCTTTTCTCAAGGCCAACAATGGGGCAGGAGTGGCATCCCTTTCTGGAGAAAGGAAACCTGAACTCATCTCTGGTGAGGCTATTCTGTGTATTCTATAAAATGATACACTTCTGGCACAGAAGAAATTCAAAAGGCAAGTACCTGGGGAGGGAGGCGGCTTCTCACACACCGGTGTCCTCTCGCCCTAGGGAAGAAACAGCATGGGGTGAGGCGGGAGTGAGCTCAGAGAGAAAGCCTAAGGTGGCAGGCACCAGGCCGCAAAGCACACTTTCTGTGGCACTTGGGCTCTTGAGGCCCTCAGTTTATTTTAGGGTTAGGAACCTTAATCTTTGTTTTGTTGTACTGGGTCCTGAACCTAGGCCTTCACCTTGTACTGAATCCACAGCCCTCTTTTATTTTTTGATTTTGAGACAGTCTTGCTAAATCACTAAGTTGCCCAAGGCTGTGTGATTCTCCTGCTGAAGCCTCCCAGGGTGCTGGGATTATAGGTCTGTACTTCCACCTCAGCAAGTTTCTTAGAACTGAATCCCTAAACCTTAAAGAGTGTCCCATTGGCCTCTTCCTCTTCTGCAAAGCGCAGGGACTGCATGGCTACCTGCAGCTCCTGTCAGTTTACTGCCTGCCATGTGGCTGGGAAGACTGACCACAGCCTCAGAAACAGGACTCCCACTGGGAGACGACACCACCACCTTTTGGGGGGTGGGGACATGCAGTGCCTTGGAAGGCTGAGGTAGGAGGCCGGGGCAACACAGACACTTAGCAGGACTGAAAATAAGAAAACAGAAAAGGGCTGGGGGTGCAGCACAGTGCAAAGGCCCTGGGTTCGAGCCCCAGTACTAAAAAAAAAAAAGACTGTTAGCTGCAGCAAAGCATGTTTTCAAAATGTTGAAGTGGAATGCTGGACTGTGTTGGATTGTTTCACTGAATTCAAGCACCTATAATAATTGAATGACAATAGAATATCGATCTCTGACAGGACTAAACAAAAAAAAAAGGGGATACAAAGGAAGAACCATTCTGTGTTTGTATAAACAGTACAGTTAGGATAAATATGCAGTACTTTCATGTAATTCTATTGAGAAGAAAGATTTGTACTAATAGTGTTTGGACAGGATATCCTGTCTGCTTCCTGTACTATGGATAACCACTAGGAAAACAACAATGTAAAAAGTATTAATTATTGAAACTGTACTCTAATTCAGCTTTTAAAAAAAAAAAGACAGGTATATGGCTACATTCTCTTAATTCATTGATTAGAGGCATCTGCTCTAATAGTGTTTGTAAACAGAATATCATGTGTGCACCTTGTATAACAAAAAACTGCTACGAAAACAATATGCAATGTATTAATTATTGAATCTGTTCTACTAATTTGACTTGAAACTGTCTCATTGCTATTTGTTCTTCAATAAAATAAATTTTAAAAAAATGTTGAAATGGAAAAAAATACAACCTAAGTTCAAAACTGAAAAGGGAAGGCTTTAAACTTTGCTTATACTTTTCATAATGTATTGGTGTTGCATTAAGGTTTTATTTCTGCTGAAAAGGTTACTAACTAACTCTACTGAGAAATATTTAATCTTCACAGTCCCATAACCCACAACTAAAACGTACTTGGATTTTCTTGTTGGCAAAGTAGTTACTGAGACTGCCCATGAATCCTATTCATTATATGATTTCTAACTTCCCAATATATCATTTTCCTTACTAACTTACGGAAAGCAAGAGTTTCTTTATTAAAAAAATTTCAATGAAATATTCATTAGAAAGCCTTATTTTTTGAGACAGGGCCTCACTTTGTAGCCCCTGCTGACCTGGAATTCATGGGGATCCTCCCGCCTCAGGCTCTTGAGGAGGTGAGCACCACCACATCTAGCTTTTATGAGTAGATTTTTCCCCCCTTACAAACCATAAGAATATTTAAAAATTATGATGGAAATCCAATTTATTGAGAATATGGGTTTTGTTTTTCCAAATAAGAACTTACCAGCCCATCAGATAGCTCAGCAAATTAAAGTGCCTACAAGCAGGCGCAGGGGCCGGGACCCCTCCCCCCCCGATGCTGGCCCGGCCTGTGGGCACGCTGAGATGGCAATTGAGATTGAGTATGGTGGCGCAAACCTGTATTCCCAGCTCTCGTGAGGCTGTAAACAGGTGGATCACTACGAGTCTGATCTAGTAGTGCACCCCTGAACACCCTGTAGACCCCTCCATAAAATATAAAAAAAAAGAACTTACCTTAAAATTCAGAAGACAGTATTTTTCATCTGATTTTAAAAAAAGAAGAAAAAAATTAAGTAGTTAAGAAATTTGCCAACTTGGAAGAGCACAAACACTGAAACTCCCCTGTCACAGAAGATCCAAGCAAGGGCCTAGCAGGAGCGGATTTTGCAAGGCCACCAGGCAAGGTGGTCCAGGGCCAGGCATCCATCTCCACCTGCCATGCTTCACCCAGGCACCTTCGAGGGCTCCTGGGACCACAGATCCAAGCCCTCCAAACCACCCTTCCCTGGAGGCTCCTATCCGACTCCCCACCTCCCACAACTTCCTCCTGTCCACCATAGGGGCCAAAGCCGATTCCTCACTATGTAACCCAGGATGGTCTCAAACTCCTCAATCCTCCTGCCTCAGTCTCCCCTGTGCTGGGATTACAGGAATGCGCCACCACACCCAGCTATCTACTGCATCTTAACCATCCACGTTTCAGGAAAAGAACCCAATGAGGAGGAAACTGAATTTGTATCATCCCAGGTTCACTTCAGTACTTAATATGCATGCAGTTCAGCTGGCTCTATATTTATTTATTTATTCATTTATTTATTTGGCAGAACTGGGGATTGAACTCATGCCCTTGCACTTGCCAGAGAAGTGCTTATTCCACTAAGCCATCTCCTCAGCCCCTTATATATTTATTTTATATCATTTTTCATTTAAGATTTTTTAAAAAGACTTCCCAAGTCTCTGCCCTTGTTATTTCTATTACCCTTATGGGCAAGGAGTACAGATACCTAAAATAACAAGGCCTCAGATGTGGGGCCCTGCATATGAGATGACACACCAGGCATCAGGTCAAACTTTCACAGTATACAAACACATTCTGGCCACCACAAATTCTAACAATACAGGTAAAGTCTACTGTGACTGTGGTTCCCTGAGCTCTTCCTCTCCCCAGATGTAACCACTGCTACCAACTGGGCGTTTCCTTTCATATCTATTTGAATATATAAAAGTGACACACAGCCCTGCCTCCCACCCCTTCACAAGTAAGTCTGCAAGATGTTACATAGTGGAGAGAGGGCAGCACGTGCCAAGGTCCAGCAGCAGGAGGAGCCATCCTGAACACGAGCATGGGTGCTGAATGGCCAGCAGGAGCCAACGCTGCATGGTGGCCGCAGCATGCATGGGTGTGGGGGTGGGGCACTGCCCAGTTCCTGTTTGGGGAAGACCTCTCTGGCTGCCGCCACAGTGCTGACCCACAGTGGGCACAGAGCGGGCAGTCCTATGTATCTCAGTGTCTGCTGGTGGGGTCAGAAAAGGAGCAGAATCAAACTGCAGCAGCTGGTCCCATGGTGTCAGCAGCGGGGAACAAACAGCTGAGTGTGGTGTACACCAAATGGGCCATGAGGAAGGCGGGCAGGGCTCCAGAGCTTGCCGGAGGAAGGGCCAAGGCTGAGCGTTGGAGAAAGCAACATCTAAGGGACAGGAGAGAAAGACGAGGAGAGGTCCCCAGGGATGGGCAAAGATGTCACAGAAACCAACGAGACCTGAGGATCAGCCACACAGGTGAGGCCAAGACACTGAGGTCTCTGAGCCTTGGGGAAAGCCAGACCAAGAAGGGGTGTTGGAGAAGAGGAAACAGCTGTGCAGAGAGAGGGGCCACTGGATACGCTGCTGGGAGGAACATGCGTTCAGGGAAGAGATGGTGCAGGTCTGCAAAGGACATGGGCAGGAACTGGGTGTGGTGGCACAGGCCTGGAATCAGCACTCTGGGAGGCCGAGGCAGGTGCTCTGCAAGTTCAAGCCCAGTCTGGGGAACTTATGACTGGGAGATACCCTGCCTAAAAAAATAATAATTGAAAAAGGGACAGGGGTGTAGCTCGGCTTAAAGGCCCTAGGTTCAATCCTCATTGCGGGGTGGGGAAGGGGGGAATCTAGGACATGTGCAGGCTGGGCAACTGGGACCTAACACAGGCCCTCAAGCCTTGGGCAGGGCCGTACTGCTCAGTGGCAGATGCTGGCCTAGCCTGTGTGATTCAGGGCCCCAGCGCTGCCTAATTAATTTAATGAGGTTGATAAACCTTAATACATCAAGGTACAACAATGGTCATACAGAAAAGGAAAACTACTTTTTCCTTTTTCCTAAAACTTGATGTAAAAATTCTACAGAAAGTGTTAGGAATAGAGAATGTCCTTATAGGTTCAAGTTAAAAAAAATGGGGGCCGGGAGATGGCTCAGTAGAATAAGCACTTCCCTGGCAAGCACAAGGGCCTGAGTTCAGCCAAAAAAAAAAAGAAAGCCAAGTTCAGGGTCTTGCTGACAGGGACCTTACCAGGGTGCAGAGTGAGAGATCAAGCATCACCGGCATGGATGGAAGGCCCCAGGTTTTACTAGGGTGCAGGGACTGCCCCTTGCAGAGGGCTGAGTAGAGGAGAGGGTCATGGGGCTTGGACAAGCCTCTTCCTCCTTGGAAAAGTCAGCTGTGCTCCAAACTACTAAATGCCAGGGCTCTTGATTGGCAGCTCACAAGCCAGGGTATATGTTATAACTACATACCTCTGGGTCCCACTCAGAGCCACCAAATTAGAATCTGGGTTACTGGGCTTTCCTGGGAGTGTCCTGAGGCTGCTGCGATCCTAGCCAAGCAGCGCCTGTGCCCACCCCTCCTCCATTGAGGGTCCCCACCCCCCACCCTATCTCCACCCCAGAGGCAGAGTCAGGCTCAGATCCCTTTGGCCTCCACCAAGCAGCTGATGCCATCCTGAACTCCACCAGTAGAGGAGAGATGCTGGGGACAGGATGGGTCCTGCTTCCTGACCCCTCCCACTGCTTTCCTCACTCTATTTGGGTGGGCGAGGCCGTCAAGTGCACCCCACTCCGGGGAGCCACCTCTGTACCCCTCGGCCCAGGCCACAGCCACACTCTCCGCAGCTTTCTCCACAGCCCATCCCCATGCAGCTCCGATGAAGGAATCCCCCTTGCTGCTTCTGCTTGTCTCCTGACTGGATTGGTGATGCACCACACCCCAGGCCCCAGGACGAAGACTTTAAAAGAGCAGAGAGAGCCTCACAGAAAGACAGAAGATACTCAGGGGCATTGTGAGATGAAACGCACGAAAATGGCATGCATTTAATAATAATGTATACACTGTAAGGGGTTTAAAGTAACTGCCTTAAGGACCGAATTTACCTGAGTTCAGCTCTATCCATTTCTGAACTGGACCCTTCCCCCACACATACCCTGGCCCTGGAAGCAGAAACCAGGCCCACTGGCTGAGCTAATCCCCAGCCTTTCTTTATTTTGACACAGGCTTTTTCTCAGGGGGCGAAGCTGCACTTGAACTTGAGATCCTCCTGCTTCAGCCTCCTGAGTAGTTGGGTTACCAGACCTAGTTTTTGATTTTTTTTTTAATTTTTATTTATTTATTTTTTGCAGAACCGGGGATTGAACTCAGGCCCTTGCACTTGTCAGGGAAGCACTTACTCCACTGATCCATCTCCCTGGCCCCTGATTTCTTTTTTTTTTTAAATAGTGAGCAAAGCCCACTTCTACAATTGAAAAATATGCTTTTTATGTGAATTCAATACTTTTATTAATTTATGAATGCCAGTCAGTATTCTAAAATACACATAGCAGATGCAATGGCACACACCTGCTACTCGGCAGGCTGACGCAGGAGGACCACTGAGTCCAGGTCAGGTGAGCCCCAACAACATGGCAAGACCCCCTATCAGAGAAGTGCACACACACACACACCTACACATGGCAAGGGCTAAGTGTTACAGCTTGTGTCTAGATGTCCCCCCATCACAGCTGTCATAAGCGGGGCTTTTCAGAGATGGCTGGATCTAGAATGTGCGCCGCTAGGATTTAGGGTGTCCCACTGTGAATGTGAGTGTGGGTCGCCTGCCTAGAATGCAAGGGACAGAAAAGGGCGGCTGCTGTTGCTTCTGCTTGCTGCCTTCTGCCTGCCACGAACCGGCCCTCCTCTGCGATGCCCCTCTGCCAGCCACCCACCCCCTTGGTGCCACCTGATGACGGACTGAAGCCTCTACCAACTGTGAGCTTCGTAACCCTTCCCTCCTGTACCTGTAGGTCTCAGCAATGAGAAGAGTAACTGAGGCACCGAGGAAAAAGTTTTCTGCCTTTTTGCTTTCCTCGCTGGGAAAAGGTGCCCTGCAAAGTGATGTCCACAAGGGTCCCACAGCCCAGGGAGCTGGATGGTCCTGGTGCAGCAGTGCCTGGTGGCCCTCCGTATGCCAGCTCCCTCTTCACTTCCCAACGTAACCCCGCCTTCTGAGAAACCTTGACAGCAACCCTGCCTTCGCTGTCAAACGCTGAACGCTCCTGTTATGCTGAATGACGTGCACTGAACGGAGACAGCTGACGCAGTTTTAGAATCACATCTGCGCTCACTGAACCTTAACTGCCGGCCCAAGTGGCCAGGCCCTGCTCAGCGTCCTGGGTGGGGGAGATCTGTGGGGGTGACCTCACCTGAGCACCCGTGGCAGCAGAGGACAGAGGTCAGTGTGGTCAGGACACTCTGCCCCATCTGCCCTCTCGCAGCCCGGGGGCCAGCACCTTCTATGTCAAAGGCAACCTAATATCCAGTGAAAATAAATCTCAAGTACATTCCTAGTAAGACCCCAGGAAGCATGGGAGGAGGGTACAATGGTGCCAGTACTGGCATCCAATATGCTCAGAAGAATTTGTGCTTTTGCTTTTTTACCTTTTGTTTGCATGGGTGGAAGTGGAAGAGCTGCAGAGCCTGCATCTGGCTCAGAAATATTTTTGTCTTCTTCATGGTCCACTTTGTGTGACAACAGCATCTTTTGGTTATAAAAGACAAAGGAGCAAACATGGGATACGGGTTACTTGTGTAACATGTCTTCTAACAAAGTGCCATGTCTTATTTCATACTGAAGTACCCCTGCTGCCCTGGGGCCCACTGACACTTCTGAGCCCTTGAAAAAGCCTGGGGGGAGGGGAGGGAAGAAGCCATGTGATACATAGCTGTGGGCACGGATGTCCCACCCAGTGCCCTTCCACACCCCTGCCAGACAGCAGCCAGGCATAGGCCATCCTGGGCCGTTGCTCAGCACCCAATACCATCCTGGCCCGCACCTACACTGATTGTCATTTCCTCATGGGACAGGATGGCAGACCTGGCTGGAGAACTATTGCCCATGTCACCCAGCCAACAGGTTGGGACCAAGGCTCACGATGGTTGCTGACCTGATTCCACTGTTGAAATAGAACCCTCCTTTCCACTGCCAGGTGGGCACCCAGGTGGATAGGAAAGGTGGCAGGGCCACAGAGCTGTCCATTATGAGCCCTGTGCCCAGCAATGGGATTTCTGCTGGCAGGACTCTGGGGAAAAGGGACAGGGGCTGCCCAAGAAGGAGAGCTGGGAACAAGTCCCATGAGTCAACTGCTACCCAGATGCTGCACAGTGAGCTCTGCTGTGATCAGCGTTGCAGTTGGGCTGTGCTGAAGGCTGGCACGGAGGGGGTGGCTGCAACCAGCAGGATGCCCATAAGAAGTGGCACTTCAGAGCTCAGAGCTGAAGCTGCTGGGTCCACAGGCTTGGCGCATGTGGCTCCCAGTGACCTGGCTTGGGGGAGGGGCAGGTGGCGGCGGCAGGGGGTTAGCAGTCTGCAGGGGTAGGGGGCTGTCCCCCAATCTACTCATCATCTGAAGGCAAAAGAAAAAGGACCCCGTGCGTGTGTGTGTGTGTGTGTGTGTGTGTGTGTGTGTGTGTGTGACTGGGGCGCCAGGGATTGAACACAGAGCCTCCTACATGGTAGACAAGTGCTCTACCACTGAGCTACATCCCCAACCCTTGCTATTTTGAGAGACTCACCCAGCTGCTCAGGCTGACTTCAAAATTATGATCATCCTGCCTCAAACTCCAAAAGAGCTGGGATTCCAGGAGTAAGATGCCAGACATGGCACACCACTTGCTCTTCACCTTCCTGAAACAAACCTCCCCTGGATACACCAAGCCGCCTACTCAGATTCCAGGGGACACACGGCAGGTGAGAGCACTCAGCACCAGAAAGACACCTGGGCGGCAGGCTGTCTGGGGCAGCCACCAGGGCACGGCCAGCCCATGGCCACAATCGTGCCTTCCCACGCTTTGGGCCTTTCACCCGCAGGAAGAGGAGACAAGTGTGCGTCCAAGGACACACCTGCAGATGTTTACACGAGCACCATGTCCAAGAGCCCCAAACCAGAAACAGCCAAAGCAGTAAGTGGATAAATAACTGACCCACTGGTTATTCAGTGCCATGCTGGACAGCAATAAAAATGAAACTGCTGCTGCACACGACCAGTAAAGCTCTGTACGTACTGCACGGTGAAATTCATGTGACGTTCAGAGGCGACAAACCACAGGCAAGACTATTTTCCTTCGGTGCCAAGGACTGAACCCGAGGCCTCCCACGGAGGCATGGATCTAATTCAGACAATTTTCAAAGATCCAGTTTTGGAAGTCTGGGGGAGTGGTAACTGAGCAGGAGGGTCTCTGGAATCCTGGGATACTAGTGACACTCTTGTTTTTTGTTATTGTTTTTTGGACAGAGTTTGACTCTGTAATTTAAGTTGGCTTCAAACTTGCAGTGATCCTCCTGCCTCAGCCTCCAGAGTGCAGGGACTGCAGCTGTGTGCACTACCATATCCAGCCGAGTTACATTCTTGTTCTTTTTTGTGTATAAGTGGTGCTGAGGATTGCACCAGGGCCTCACGCGAGCTAAGGAGGGAGCAGGCACTGCGCTGTACCATGGAGCTCCAGCTCTGGCCCTTTTGTACTGTTTAGAAGAATCTCACAGTAGCTATTTCATGAAAGAGTGTGCAGCTGCACACTTAGGATTTCTGTACTTTGGGGGCATGTTTAATATATTAATAAATAAGTTTATTTAAAAATATATCCTCATAGAGAACTTGTGATACTGTTCTACAAATATACTCCAAAAGGCTTACCTTAGGACATTTCTAAAAATTCCCCAATGCTGGGCCGGGGAGATGGCTCAGTGGAATAAGTGCTTCCCTCCCTGGGAAGCACAAGGGCCTGAGTTCAATCCCCAGTTCTGGGGAAAAAAAAAAAATCCCCAATATTTTTGGTTGGGATCATTCCTATTGGTAACTAAAATAAAATTTCCCTGGGTATTGAAGAAAGGCAGGAAACTACAGACTCCCCCTGCCCCCGGCCTCACAGGGACAGCAGTGGCCTGCAGCACCTGGGCAGCTTCTGCATCCTCTTCCTGGCTAGGATACTGACTGAGACTTGAAAGTACAAAGAACCCATTTCTGTCTGTCCCCTTTAGGGGACCAAAATAAAACAACTGAATGTCAATCCAAAAAAAAAAAAAAAAAAGGAAAAGATGGCCAGATATGATGGTGCACACCTGTAATTTCAGCACTTGGGAGGCTGAGGCTGGAGGATTGCTGCAAGTTTGAGGCCAGCCTGGGCTACAAAGTGAGTTGTAGCCCAGCCTGAGCTGCATAGTGAGACCCTGTCTCAACCAAAAAAAAAAAAGAAAGAAAAAAGAATGGCTAGGGGTATAGTTCAGTGGTAGGACACCAGCCTAGCATGTGTAAGGCCCTGGGTTAAATCCTGAGCAAAAATATAGTAAGAGATCCAATCTAATTTCTCACATCCATATACACTATAAAAGGATTAAACTTAGGGGCCGGGGAGATGGCTCAGTAGAATAAGTGCTTGCCTGGTAAGCGCAAGGGGCAGAGTTCAATCCCCAGTTATGCAAAAAAAAAAAAAAGATTAAACTCTCTGGTTAAAAGCCAAAGCCAAAGATAATCAAAGCAGTTTAAAAAAAAAAAACTTTATGTGGCACTGAATTGTACACTTCATTTCAATGACTGAAACACATGGTATATAACTTGTATACTGCTAAACTTGTTTATGAAAACCATATGCTGTCTATGAGAAACATCTAAACATAGGACATACAAAAGTTGAACTCAAAGACGGAAAAATGTTGACCATGAAAATACAAAGCAAAATAAAGTTGGAGGAAAAAATGAATCAGCTGGGCCTGGAGGCTCTTGAAACTCCCTGTACATTGAGTCGGGCACGGGAGATAGGGTAACAATCAGAACTCTACATGTGGAGTTCAGCCACAGTAAAGGCACTGTGAAGAGACAGAACAGCCACGAATGGTGGCATATGCCTGTGAGGCCAGCACTTGGCAGGCTGAGGCAGGAGGGTGTCTTTGGGTGAGACCAGCCAAATGAATTTAAGGCAGGCTGGACTACTCAGTGAAGTCAGGTCTCAACACACACACATACACACACACACACACACACACACACACACACAAAACATACATGATGATATTTCTCTAGTTAAGTGTGAGTCTGAAGAAAGGTGGTAATGTAAAGATTGATAGAAAAAAAAAGTCCTATGAAAATTAGCAGGGCCAGGGAGATGGCTCAGTAGAATAAGTGCCTCTCTGGCAAGCACAAGGGCCTGAGTTCAATCCCCAGTTCTGCCAAAAAAAAAAAAAAAAAAAAAAAAAAAAAAAAAAAAAAAAAAAAAAAAAAAAAAAAAAAAAAAAAAAAAAAAATTAGCTTCTGGAGTCCCAGGAAAGAACAGATGGCTCCCTTCTGACACAAATCCTCATCAAGAACATTTGCCTTTGTCTTTGAAGGCCTCAATTTTTTTTTAATGCTGGGGATCAAACTCAGGACCTTGTACTTGCTAGGCAGGTGCACATGCCACTGAGCTATCCCCCAAGCCCCTGGAAGGGCCTCAATTTTGTCAGATAAAGAAATTCTCACCTAACTAGATAGAAATGAGACTAGACACATTAAAAGATCAATCAGTCAGTCAACTAATCACTAAAGGCCTAAAAGCAAAAGCTACAAATCACAGAACGGGGGGGGGGGGGGGGGACAGAAAATGCTTCCTCAGGCGCTCTGTGCTACGCAGGTGGAACCAGCGCCAAAGAGAGCACCAGGGGACACAGGTCTCACCTGGCTTCTGTGTGGCTCAGCATACACAGCCTCTCTGGGGCCTCTGGCTTCTTCCCAGGAGCTGCCACTCTCTGGCTCCTTGTCACTGGAAGATGCCTGTGTCTCAGTGTCTTCTTCTCCACCATAGTCCAGTGCCTCAAAAGATGGCAAAGAAATTCTTCTTTCTGTTCCACTCCGCCGGCTTTGCCTGTGTTCCAATATTAAAGAACAGAAACAAGCAACATAACCTTGACATTCTGTGTTTTTTTTGTAGTACTGGGGACTGGACCCTAGGCATTCACACTGAGCCAATCCCTTGTACCCCTCTTACATCCATTTCATTTTTTTTGTTGTTGATATGAGATCTCACTAAGTTGCCAAATGGAACAAGCTGGACTGATTTATAGCCCTCCTGCCTCAGCCTCGCAGAGTGCTGGGATTACAGACATGGACCACCACTCCCCGCTTGATATCTATGCATGTATTCAACGAATGCCTTCTAAGCACCCACAACAGAGTATTATACTATATTATAAAATAGAAAGAAGCTTGGAGATTAAACCACTTTCTGGTTCCTCTTTTGGTACTTCTTTCTTTGTGGGGGAGGGGCTTGAGACAGCTTTTGCTATGCAATCCAGGCAGTCCTTAAACTCACTATGTAGCCCAAGCTGCCCTTGAACTCATAGCAATCCTCCTGCCTCAGTTTCCCAAATTCTGGGATTATAGGTATGCTACCATGACTGGCCACACACACACATATATATATATATATATATATATATATATGTATTCTGTCTTGGGTTTTTGGTGAATATTAAATTAACCCTTTCTTTTCTTTTTTTCCCCTGTGGTATGAGGTATCAAACTTAGGATCTTGTGCTTGCCAGGTAGGTGCTTAAGCCACTGAGCTATCTCTCAACCTTAACCTTTTCTAAAAAGGTAAATGTAACAGTATATAACAGAGTAACAATTTAATTCATCTCAGCACTTAGCAATTTAGTAAGACCCTGTCTCAAAATTTTTAAAAACGGAGGTAGAGCAGGGATGTAGCTTGGTGCAAAAGCCCTGCGTTCAATTCAACCCCCACTACAGCAACAGCAACAGCAACAGAAAAGAGAGAATGACTGCCAGTGTGTCATCATTCAGCAAGATCCACCCTGCAGAAATTTATTTTTGTTTTGGCGGGTTTTGCTTCTTTGTTTATTTACTTGAGGCAGGTTGCCCTGCACGCAAGGCAGCCTTTGCAGTCTCCAACTGGCCATGACCCTCCTCCCTCAGCCTCCCAACCATGAAGAAAATTTCAACTGAAGCCACACACGTCCCTGAAGGGCAGCGTCCCCTTCATGCTAGCGCTAGAATATGAAGGCCCGACGCCGTGATGAGCATGCACGCATGCGCACACGGCGACCGTGCAAAGCTGCCTCCCTACCGAAGCCGCTGCTCCGAGGGGGTGACGTAGGGCTCCACGAGGCTGTCCTGCCCAGGGCAGGAGGTGTCACTCTCGGACCTCGACCTCCGGCGAGGCTGGGGGATGGCCACGGTCCTCCCAGTCAG
The DNA here is from genome assembly GCA_004027165.1 of Ctenomys sociabilis. NCBI lineage: Eukaryota > Metazoa > Chordata > Mammalia > Rodentia > Ctenomyidae > Ctenomys > Ctenomys sociabilis. The sequence goes on along the minus strand of PVKA01000462.1, from coordinate 155,853 downwards.
TGTTGTGGCCAAAATGACCGCAGCCAGAGCAGACCTGGGGACAGAAACATAGCATTGAGACTGGTTGATGGCGCAGTCTGAGTAGAAGGTGGAGCCCCTTGAGGCTTCCTTTCCAAACCAGTGCGTATTTTTGTTTCCTGAGTTGATTTTTTGTATGTTTGCAGTACCAGGGATTGAACTGAGGACCTTACACTTGCCAGACAAGCGCTTATTCTACTGTGCCATCTCCCCAGCCCCTCAAATTAGTGTTTAGTGAACATCTGCTGCGTGCCCCAGGCCATGTGTGACAGCACTCACACACCAGAGTCTGTTGGCTTCACAGCATCAGTAGTACCTCCCTCAGAGGCAGGCCAGGTAGCTCAGCTCTGGGCGTGCTGAGACAGGGACCGAGCCTGGGCAGGTGGTGCATGCCTGTGATCCCTGCACTTGGGAGGCTGCGCACAGGAGGATCGCTACGAGTCTGATCTGTATAGTGAGACCCTGTACTAAACACATTTTAAAAAATGTATGTTACAGGAAAAACAGTAATAAATTTATCCTCCTGGCTAAAAAGCCAAACCAAAACAGACTCAGGGATGTTGGGGCAGTCACCTGGTAAGTGCACAAGTCATATGGCACAGGCAGGGGACCAGGGCGCAGCCAGAGCCTGATGCCGGGCAAAGAGGACCACAGAGGCAACGGCAGAAGAAGGGTGCTACTCAGAGAGAAATGGAGGGGCGCAATGCACCTGGGCCAGAAAAGCACGGAGGCTGGAAGGCAAGAGGCACCCAAAGCATTAGAGCAACAGGGACAGAGGCTCATACACGATGGCCACAGACAGTGCCTGCTCCCCCCACACTGGGACACATCAGGTCTGCGCCCCGGGTCAGGACTCAGAAGGGTCTGGCCTCCGGAGCTGGAGTTAGGAATCCTGCCCTGCATGGCTCCAGACCCTCCCGACTGATGCCTCCACAGAGCACACTGCTTCCTGCCCACTCACCTGCATCACGGAACGAAGGTCGAGAGGAGTTATAGAAATATGATGTCTGGGACCAAGGGTAACAGAAAAGCACGGCTCGTACTGAAGAAAAGAATCAGCGGCCATCCCACCAAACATGGACATGAGAATTAGGAAAGGACACTGAGGGAGCTAATTTAACTATAATTTATATATTCAAAAGTCTAAATAGGGCTGGGGATATAGCTCAGTGTCACAGCACTGGCCTGGCAAGCGCAACGCCCTGAATTTGATTCCTGGTTAAAAAAAAAAACAAAAAAAAAACAATAGTAGCACCTGGAAGCTTGTATTAACAAGTAAATAAAAGGGCCAGCGAGATAGCTCAGTGAACTAAGCACCTGCTTAGGCAAACTCAGGGACCAGGTTTGATCCACAGCACCACATGCCACACCAGCCCCTCCCCTGGGCACGCTGAGCAAGCCACAAGTCTAGGCATGGTGGTGCATGCCTATAATCCCAGCACTGGGAAGGCTGAAAACAGGAGGATCACTCCAAGTTCCAGCTGCTTAGTTAGACCCTTTACCAAATACATAAATTAAAGTTAATTAATTAATTAATAGACCTGAACTTCAGGAGACTAAATGACAATCCCAGAGATTTATAAAGCTGGAGGAAATTAACAGCAGATCACAGGTCACACACTGTTGATGAAAAGATAGTAAAATCAAGCACAAAGACAATAGAAAATAAAGTGAAAGAGTAGAAAAGAAAGTTGAAAATAGCATCAGTGAGCTGTGGGATAAAAAAATACTTGTTTTGTGTTTTAAGTGGGTCTTGGTGTGGTGGCACACAGCTGTAATCTCCGTATTCAGGAGGCTGAGTCAGGAGGATCACTGTGACTTCAAGGCCAGCCTAGACAGTGAACTACATAGCAAGACCCTCTCTCGACCCCCACAACATAATACATGTATACATACACACCTACTACCACGGACTGAGGGTATAGATGAGTGGTAGAGCACCTGCCTACCACAAAGGCAGCCTGAGGTTTAATCCCACACCCCCCCACACACACAAAATGCTGGTGCAGTTTGTCACACAAATTGTTACATAATAGCCAGCTCTACAACAACCTTTTCATCAACTTGTGCTCCGAGAATTGACAATCCATATGCAAAAAAGAAAAGCAAACTTCGATCCAGGTCTTCCATGCCATACAGAAACTTAAAACTCCAAATGGACCACAGAACTAAATGTAATGCCGAAACTCAACTACTGCAAGATGTAGCATAAAATGTTTGTACACTGGAGGTAGGCATAGATTTCTTAGGTATGATATTGACAGCACGAATTTTTCTATGAAAGAAAAAGATGGATGAATTGGACCTCATTAAAAAATGGTAACACTGTTAAGGACAGGTCACAGATCATAAGATATTTGTAAATCACATATTAGGTAAAAGAGCTGTACCCTGAACATACAAGGAACTCTCAGAATGTGACAGGAAAACAAAAACTCGATTTGGGAAAAATGGGCAAGATTTGGACAGACATTTCACTAAAGAAAATATACAGATTAAAAAAATATATACAAGCTGGGCATGGTGGCGCATGCCTGTAATCCCAGCACTCGGGAGGCTGAGGCAGGAGGATTGTTGTGAGTTCGAGACCAGCCTGAGTTACAAAGTGAGCTTAAGGCCAGCCTGAACTGCATAGTGAGACCCTGTCTCAAAAAGAGGGAAAAAAAAAAAAAAAAAAAAAAAAAAAAAAAAAAAAAAAAAAAAAAAAAAAAAAAAAAAAAAAAAAAAAAAAAATATATATATATATATATATATATACACACACACATAAAGATGACTTTTTAAAGAAGCACATTAAAAAATGCTTAGCACTGTTGTTATTAGAGACATGCAAAGTAAGGCCACAATGAGATGCTGGCCGTGGGGCAGTTTCTGAGTTTCGCACAGGCCCGCAGCCCCTGTGACATGGAATAGAGAACCAAATCCACACCATGTTGTACTCCAGTGCCACTTTAAAGCTTAAGTTTCTGTTTCCTTAAGTTTGTTTCTTACAAATGGTGTCATAGTTACCTAACCAGATATCAACCCATGCTTTTCCGTAAGATCTCGTGTTCCCTATGTAAAATGCCAAGCACCTTTGTTCCTTTGTCGCAAGCTAAGCCCATGCTTTGTAGGGGTGTTTCTGTAGTTGAACTAAATCACATCATAATAAACCTGATCATAGCTCAGAGGACTAAAGTGCCTGCTTAAGCAGAGTGATGGATGGCCGGAGTTCCATTCCGATCCCCGGAGCACCGTGCGGCCGCTCCTGAGACTGCGATTGAAACTGTGATTACGCACATGCGCCTGTAATCCCAGCACTCAGGAGGCTGGAAACTGGAGAATCACTATGAGTCCGATCTATGTAGTGAGACACTGAACACCCCATAGACCCTGTCCTAAATACAGGAAAAAAGAATAACCCTAATCACTGCCCTAGACCTGAAACTAGACCCAGAACTAGAACCGGAACTAGAACTATGTAAATATTCTCCCAGCTCCTGCCCTTCAGGGTGGGGGTCAGTCACATATGGGATGCCCACCGCCAGCTAATACCGGCTAATAAGCTTGCTTGTCTCTCCATCCGGCCTTCTCAGGTAGCTCAATTAAATACGTGCATTTGCTGCTACACCTGTAACCTTGTAAGTGACTAGTGCAGTGGCTGTGTCTTTCGTTTAAGTATTTGGCCTTTAGTCCTTGGTTCCTGAAGCAGCACCAGAGCAGCTTTAGAGCAATAAAGGCGAAAGATACCATCTTTTTATTATTTATTACTTTTTATTTTTTGGATTTTTTTTTTTTCATACCAGGGATCAAACTCAGGACCTTGTGCTTGTCAGGCAGGTGCTTATGCTACTGAGCTATCTCCCTAGCTCTTTTTATTTTTTTGAGACAAGGTTTCCCTATACAGTTCAGGCTGGTCTTGAACTCACTCTGTAGCCCATGTTAGCCTCTAACTCATGGCAGTCCTCCTGCCTCAGCCTCCTGCATGCTGGGATTACAGGCATGGACCACCCGGAACTCCTACTCTGTTATGTACAAGCACTTTCAAACACCCATGAGTTAGGATTTGGGAGGTGATTTGGACAAGCCCCTGGTAACCACAGGATGAGGGGGTTGGTTGCTATGGGAACTGGCCAACCCAAAGGGCAGGGACTTTGATCCAGAGAGGCTGCTGGTCAAAGTGGCCACCAATGGATGTTGAGCCCATCAGGCCCATATGTTGAAGCTGCCACAAAACCCAGAAAGACTGGGTTCAGGGAGCTTGCATGTGTTGTTAGCAAGTGAGGATAAAGAAGGAGAGATTGCATCCATCCTGAATGGGTAAGGCCAAGGATAAGGCCCAGGGATCTGTGCCCCGTGTCCCACGAGGATACCTATGCTATTTCCTTTAGTCAGCAATAAGTAGAAGAGGCCATCAACATTCACAAGCGCAACCATGCCGCTGTCCCTTGCGCATGAGGAGGTCTGAAAGTTACTGTGAAGGAGATGGGAACTCCAGACAGGATAATGGCGGTGAAGCTGTCAGAGGATCTCAGACCTGTCTGTGCAGGTTGCCTGGAGTGTGACAAGGATGGAGAGTCACACAGACTCTGCATACAAAGGGTTACACATGCACAGGTAGCCTCCAGTCAGTGTGGATGACAACTAAACACCCACAGCCAAACAACTGTGTCAGCTCACACATGGAGACCAAATCAACAGGTGAAAGGATCTGAAGCCCCTGGACTCCACGTTACTGGTGGGAACATAAGTGGACTGACTTTGAAAAACAGTCTAGTAATTTCCTAATCAGTTAAATACCCATCTGGCATTTGAGGTAAGAGATATTCTGCCTCCAGACACTCACCAAGAGAAATGAAAGCACGTGTCCCAAGACTGTGGGGCAAATATTCCTAATAGCTTTAGTCTGGGAACCAAATTTTAGCAACAAACAGCAGAGTGTGGTAGTGCACTTATAATCCAAGGACTCCAGAGGCTGAGGCAGGAAGATCACAAGTTCAAGTTCAGCCTGGGCAACTTAGCAACTTGGCAAGACCCTGGCTCAGAATAAAAAAATTTCAACTGGCTGGGGATGTAGCTCAGTGGGAAGGATTCAATGCTCAGTCACACACACACACACACACACACACACACACACACACTCACACACACCATATTGTAATAAAAAGTATTTACAACTTAATGAATGGTTCATTTCTGGAGTTACATATAATACTTTTGTTTGTTTGTTTGTTTTCATGTTTTGGTATCATAGAAGGTGCATACATGGTATTATACTTACAGACATTATTATACCGTATGTCTCTTATCAGTAAATTAAGAGAGTGTAGCTGTTCGCGTATCTTATTTTTTATACCTGAATTACATCAAAGATTCAATAATTAATACTTTCTATCTTGTTATTTTCCTAGTGGTTGTCCATAGTACTAGAAGCCGACATAATATCCTGTCTAATATAATACTTTTTTTTTGGTTGGTATCAGGAATGGAACTCAGGACCTTGACTTACCAGACAGGCACTTGTGTCGCTGAGCTATATCCCTAGCCCTCAGGTAATACTTTTTATATAGTGGTTAACTGGGTAACTGAAACTGCAGAAGCAAAGCCACAGATGAAAGGGAGCTATGGTAACTAGCATACCAGAAACAAAAAGGGTGAATTCTTGGTTTTCACAGTGACACAGATGAATTGCAAAGTAATCATGCTGAGCAAAATCCAGTATAATTATTTTATGTTAACTTCACTATATAAAATTCTAGTAAAAAACGATTAATCTGTAGAGCCAGAGGCCAATGTGGGGCTGGGTAGGGAGAGGGGAAGGAGGAAGGAGTTACAAAGGGGCACTAGGACTCTCTGGAAAAACATATCAAATGGTGATGGGTTTGGCACAGCACGCCTGTAGTTCCAGCTACTTGGGAGGCTGAGGCAGGAGGGCTGCAAGTTTGAGACCAGCTTAGTAACTCAGGGGAATAGTGCAACATAAGAATTAAAAAAAAAAAAAAAAAGAACTGAGGGCTGAGGGTGTAGCTCAGTGGTAGAGCTCCTTGGGTTCCACTCCCAAGGGGGGGGGCATTATGCATTTAAATATGTACAGTTTATTATACCTCAACCAAACTTTACAAAAACAAGTGACTGTCTATAAGCAAAAACAGTCCCCATGCATTGTGGTTTTTCTACATTTAGATTTTAAACATATGGCAATAATAACACCAGAGAAGGAGAAGAGGAAACAACAAGACTGTTGGAAGGTCTTACTTTATATGCAGTGGGAGGACAGGGCCTCCTGGTGGCGCACACCTGTAATCCCAGCAGTTGGGAGGCTGAGGCAGGCAGATGGCCATAAATTCAAGTCCAGCCTGGACTACATAGTGAGTTGAAAGCCAGCCTGAACTACACAGCACACCCCACCCTACAAAAACAAACAAACAAGTAAATAACTAAATATAAAGATCCCGGCAGGAAGACAATATGAAAGATTCATGAGATGTTATTTTTTAGAAATAAAAAAAGATCTAAATACGCCAAATTTGCCAAAAGCACGTTGCTTATTTGAGGTTATAGAGGCCAGAACCTCAAATAAGGACGACACTCGCGTAGAGCACAGCGGACTACCTGGAGAGGCTTCCTGCTAGGCCTGGAGCATGCGCGCCCTGAAGAACCTATTCCATTCTTTTCTGCAGCAAGGTGACTGCAACCGAAATAAGCCCTGCAAGCACAACAAAAGAGCTATTCACACCAGCGCTCAAGGGCCACAGAGAGCCGTGGAGGATGCCAGCTGGTCACTACTGCCTGGGCCCCAGGGACACAAACGAGAGCTGAGAACAGGAGCTCTCACAGCTCTGTTAAGATAGAAGATGAACCGAGGCCATCTACTCCCAAGGGTACTGGGCACAAAGCAAACACTAACACACACCACTTGTACTATCAAGCTCACACTGGAGGAAAAATCAGACACTGAGACATTTCACAGTAGTTCTTTCTTTTTTGGCAGTGCTGAGGGAATTAAACTTAGAGTCTGATGCATACTAGGCAAGTGCTCTGCCCCTGAGCTATACCTTTAGCCCTTCAGCATGATTGTATTTCTGAGACAGGGTCTCACTATGCAGCCCAGGCTTGCCTTGATCCTCCTGCCTCAGCCTCCCAAGTGCTGGGACTACAGGCATGTACCACCACACCCAGCTCAGAGTGATATATATACATATGTTTGTTTTTAAATCAGGAAGCATATTCTAGTAGCAAAGAAGACTAAAGAGAAAGGACAATCCTGGAGTTAAATTAGTTCTCACTGTTAGGAGCCAAATCAAAGGAGTTTATGAATTAAAACTATGCTACACCAGGTGTGGTGGTGCACACCTGCAATTTCCGGTCAGCTTAGAAGCTTAGTGCCTCAAAAACTGAAAAAGAAAAGGGCTGGGGATATAGCTCAATGTCAAGGCCCCGGGTTCAATCTCTTGCACAAAAAGAAAACAAGACAAAACAAAACCAAAAACAGAAAAACACTGCATAAAATTTTCCCGTATCATAACACATGGAGGGCACAGGCAGAGGTTCCAGGGATAAGAGTCGCTGCTTAGTGCATTGGGAGGTGCTGAAGATGGGGAATCACACAGCATATTTTCTTTTGGGCATGAGGTTGAGACAGGGTTTTACTCCTCAGCCGCAGCTGGCCTTGACCTCACTATGTAGCCCAGGCTGGCCTCCAACTCAATCCAATCCTCCTGTCTCAGCCTCCTGAGTGCTGGGATTGTGGGCGTGCATCACCATAGCAGATCTTATAAAAGACAGAATGTGTCTAAAAGGAAAATACACAATTGTTTTTAATGGCCAATTCAAAATTCTCATTGAAGGGCTATCAAGCTGGCCTTTCACAACGTATAAAAGGTTTGAACTGCATCCAATTGTGAAATGTGAGAGCGCCAGATACTGTCCCTTGGAGGAGGCAGATTCAGGGCACTGTAGCAAGAATTTCAAAGTACAGGGTTCTGGACACCCTGCTTGTGAGTTTCTGGGCAGGCCGCATGTGCTGGGATCCAGTACCTGGCAGCTACACAGGGCTGGACTTCGTTACCTGCTCATCTGAGCTTACCTTGGCCTGTCCGGGGACGGGCTGAGGCTGCGGGGAGGAGGTGTTCGAGGTACAGCTGGCTTCGGAGCGATGCTGGCTGCAGGAAGGAGGCCATGGATGATGTGTTTCTGTACAAACAAAACCCTGCAGAAGTTACGGGACAGGAGAAACTACCACTACCCCCTGCCGAGGAACCCAGCCTCTTACCATGCGCATGCACAGGGACAGTGGCCACCCTGGATGTCCTTCCTCCAACCCCCCACCCTTTTTTTTTTTTTTTACTGTATTTGTTACAGGGTCTCACTACACAGCTCGGACTCATAGCGGTCCTCCTATTTTCAGCCTCCTCAGCACTGGGATTATGGGCATGTATCACCATGTCTGGACTTGGTGGCTGGTGTAGCATGTGGTGCAGGGGATTGAACCCTAGTCCCTGTGCTTGCCTAAGCAGGCACTTAGTCTGCCAAGCTATCTTGCCAGCCCTTCTCAGCTTTTCTGAGCATCCTCCAGAGTCACCCTGCAGCCCCTTGGCTTATCCCAAAGCACTAGCCCCACTGGTGCTTCCCAAGCCCTCCTCAGCAGCAGGATTGACTTCCTGAGAAACAGTTGCCTTCACCTATCAACTACAAAACCCTAGCACTGTGCACAATGACCCACACCTGATAGTGGCTTAGGAAAGCTTTCATAGGTAGCTCATCTCAGATGCAGAGGAAGAGCCAAGCATGGTGTAATCCATATATTCTGGGAGACTGAGGCAGAACTGGAAGTGTGAGCTCAGCCTGGGCAACTGTAGTGGTTGATACATTGTGTCAACTTGAGAAGTTCTTAATGAGACCCTATCTCAAAACAGAAAACATTTTGTAAGCACAAGGTCCAAGTTTAATTCCCAGTAACACTGTGAAGAGGGATGGGAGATGGGCATGGTGGCACAGACCTGTAATCCCAGCACTTTGGAAAGCAAGTTTGAACCCAGCCTGTGCAATTCATTCATTCATTCATTTATTTATTTATTTACTTATTTTTTTGTGGAACCAGGGATTGAACTTAGGCCCTTGCGCTTGCCAGGAAAGTGTTTATTCCACTGACCCATCTCTCTGGCCCCAGCCTGTGCAACACCTCTTATCAAAAATAATAATAATAAATAAATAAGTAAATAAAATAAAAAGGGATAGGAATGCAGTTCAGTATCAAGACCCTGGGTTTGTTTCCCAGTGTGGAGATCTCTCCCGAAGGTTTTTTGTTTGTTTGTTTGTTTTGAGACAGTCTTGCTATGTAGGCCAGGATGGCCTTGAATTTAATTTGTAGTCCAGCGGGCTGGCCTCCAACTCAAAGCGATCCTTCTGCCTCAGCCTCCTGAGTGCTGGGGTTACCAGCAGGCGCCACCACACCCAGCCTCAGAAGTCTCTAAGACGTGCCCTCTCTTCATCTTCTGGCCACCAGCCACTTGCTCACACCTTTAGAGGGAGGATACCAGGACAGCAATGAAGAAAGCTTGTCCTCTTCCTTGAAGAGGTATAAAGAACATAACCAAATTGTTACTAAAGAGCTAGCTGCACATGGTCTGCACACCCGCAATCCCTGCTATCAGGTAGGCTGAGCTCAGTAGGATTACAAGTTTGAGGCCAGCCTGGGAAACTTAGTGAGACCTTGCCTTAAAACTTCAAAAAAGGACTGGAGATGTAGCTTAGTGGTCCCTCGGTTCAACCCCAAGTACCATTAAATTTAAAAAAGAACCATCAAGGGAGACATAGCCCACAGAGGAAAGGCTCCTTCAAGTCTCAGAACCAGCAAGGGGATCCCAAATGTCTTCTCTAGAAGACATTTAGACTGGGCCTTCAGACACCTCCTGTTCTATTTGGAATGTGATGGAAAAGTATTCTAGAAAGAGCCAACACATAAGCAAGGGACTGGAGTGAGACACTAGTGGCCATGCTCTGCAAATAACAAGCACCCCAGTTTCCCAGTTACAATGTCAGCTGGGAGGGAGAGGTCAGGACACTGGGCTGGGGGTGACAGAGGGGAGGATTTCCAACTGCAGGGCTTTGATACAAGTTGAGGAGATCTGACAGCCTAGTGAGCAGCGCCCTTTGAAAGTGGCCCCTTCAAAGGCTAAGCAGGCAACGCTAGGCACAAGGTACTGGGCAGGGGAGGAAGGGTAGCCTGGGGCATCCTTCGGGAGTCAGCGATGATCAGATCTTCAGCATCTCCTGCAGCCCCTGCCCCACTAGCAAAGCTATGCACAGGAGAAGCTGTTCCAGAGACATCTCTGCCTAACCCACTACTCTGTGAACGTCTTTGTGTAACACCTGTTTGTCGTATAATTTGACAATTCTCGCTGTTCTTCAAGAAACAAGAAAAGCACCCTTTTTCTTTTCTTTTTTTCTTCTTCCCAATGGTGCATCTGCAGCCTCTTGTCTTTTTTTCTGAGACAGGATCCTGCTGACTAAATTACCCAAAATGGGGTCAAACCTGCAATCCTTCTGCCTCTGCCTCCTAGAGTGTTGGGATTAGGGTTTTCTTCCTAACTTTACTTTTTTTTTTGGGGGGGGGCAGAACCAGGGATTGAACTCAGGCCATTGCACTTGCCAGGCAAGCGGTTACTCTAATCTCCCCGCCCTCTTCCTAATTTTATAATCCCTAAGGCTTGGCATTCAGCAGATCCTACAAAAAGGCCTTGTGAGCGCTGCTTTGTTTTGAAAGAGTGGATCCCCTATAGTATGTTTGCCATTTCTCACTTGTATCACTAGAATCAGCTCCTAGCTGTGGTCCTCACACCTCCAGTCTGTAAGAGGATGAACTGCCTCCACCTTCACAGGCCGGGTAAGGGACCCAAATCCATCTCTCACTACCCCTCTTCACCCCTACACCTATTCTTGATACTTTAGCAGTCAGATCTACCTTCCACTTCCCAGGCAGCAGATCACGCATTATTTTATTTTGCAGTACTGGGAACTCATTACGAAATGGTCTCCTTTTTTCTTTGAAGTCTACTTACCTTCAAGGGTTTGTAGTAATTGAAAAAACACAGATGAGTGAGCAGGACTCCCCGTCCCTATAGAAATACTGTTCCATCTCAGGGAACACTGAGGTACATCCTCAGCTATATATTTATACATATTTATTTCTTTAAGGACATCCACTCACTAAATTGTCCACACTGAGCTCAAACATGGGAGCCTCTTCCCTCAATCTCCATAGTGATGGAATTACAAGCAAGTACCACCACAACCAGCTAAAAAATCAGAGCCTCTCAAACTGAAAATCACTTTCTTCGGTGCCGCCGCTTTATCTTAATCCCAGGCCAAGCCGCAAACGCGCCCCCAGATCTCCGCCTCTTAACTCCTGGCCCACGAGCAAGGACGACTCTACTCACGAACTGGCTCTTGCGGCCTCTCTGAAAGCCCAATAGCATCCTCGCTGTGGGAGGGCTGGCTTTTTACGAGTAGCTCTCTCCACAGACAGGTACAGTTCTCTAAAGGTGGTCCCACTCGCACTGGAGGGACTCAGACGCTTTTTCTTCCCAAGGAACTTCACAACAACCACGCCCGCCACTGGCTGTGTTTCGCTCTCGACCAATAGGAGCTAAGGTTATTTCCACGCCCGTCGCTCTTGGCAACTAGCGGCTTTCATTCAAATCTCCACCAGTGCGGAAGCTTTCCGAGCTGTCTGTCCTTTTATTGGTCAGATAAGATATCAATCACATACGTCACAGCCTATCAAACGCTGTGAGAGGTGGAGGGCGGGCAGGATGAAAATTTGGGCTAGAGCAAAAGGAGGGAACCGGAAGTGTTGTGGGACCAGGTAAGGTTGTCCCATCCTGGCGACTGGGGCGGTGTCTTGGTCCTGTGCTCTCTCCGTCTAGATCCACACGAACCGATGAGCCCCAGGGTGCGGACCCAGCTGGGGTATCAGGGGTCAGGCAGATGCCTAAATACAGGGACGCAGCCACCAAGTCTCCTGGTGTTTAGACTGACAAATTATTCAGTCTTTCACTGACCCCTCTAGCTGGAATCGTCCCAAGGGGGTGGGGGCCGGCTTCGGCTTGGCCTCGAGAAGAATGTGAGGCCAGGTGGAGTAGAGCCTGTTCAAATATTGCCTTGCATTTCTCACATCAGGTCGAGACCACCGATGAACGCGAACCCCCCTGACAGCGCGGTCCCCATGCACGTGCCCTTGGGGCACATCGTAGCCAATGAGAAATGGCGTGGATCACAGCTGGCGCAAGAGATGCAAGGTCGGTGGATTGGGCTGCTTCCCATCACCAAGCCCCTTTCTCACCAGACATTTAACGGAAGTGTATGGAACTCACTCTGTTGTCTGTATTTTAAGGAAAAATTAAACTTGTCTTTGAAGATGGCCTGACAATGGTGGATTTTTACCTGTCCAGCAGATCGTGCATTCTCTATATCACCGAAGCTGATTTAGTGGCAGGAAATGGCTACAGAAAGAGACTTGTTCGGGTTAGAAATGTAAGTAGTGCATTGAAGAACCTGAAATTGAACATCGATTTGTAGCCTCCCCACCCCTGTCCCTTGGGAATACCATTTCCAAGCCAAGATGGAAACCACTGATAACGTAAATAGGCTTTTAATTTTGAAAGTAAATTCGTTACTAAAGGGCTTCCGTTTTTCTTTGAAGTCTAGTCATCTTCAAGGGATTGTAGTAGTTGAAAAAACACGGATGAGCCAACAGTACTTCCCAGCCATTCAGAAGTTTACCGTGCTGGATCTTGGGATGGTGTTGCTTCCAGTGGCCAACCAGACAGAAGCATCCTGCCTCATCGCCCAGTTAGTAAGTATGGATTCCTGCCTCACCATAGGCCCCATCAGCATGCAGATTCTCAACTCATTTGAGAAGGATCATTTTCCTTAACTATAGTTGCAATCTGTGACTCCGATCTATGTCATTCCGTATGGGTTTACTGTTTTTTGACAAATTTAAGTTCAGAAAGCTAGCTGAACCTGCCACTCACTCCAGGCAGGTATATAACAAAGTGAACAAGTTGAAGATCTGAAAGATGCCATTCATCCTTTCGCAGTTATGCTGGTGACCTTTTAAATAAAGTGACCAGGCTGGCAGTGTAGCTGAGTGGTAGAGCTCTTGTCTAGCACCTATGAAACCCTAGGTTTGATCCCCAGCCCCCACCCGCCCCCAGAACACATGCAGAAATGCTCAAGGTATATATACCTCTGACCGATTGAAAATTAGAACATCAAGATAGAGCCTGAGTATCCATGTTTGTGTTTTTATATTGCCTCTCTGATGTGCAGCTTAAGAATGAAATCAGAAATACAAGCAGCCCTGTGAGGGTCACAGGTTCCTCTCCACTGCACCCTTTGCTTCCTTATTCTTATTATGATAATGCTGCTATCTGCCTTGGTATAATTGCCAGAATGGAGTGGGGTTTTCCTTTGATGGGTAAGCTTGCCACAGGTCCTGTATGAAGTGGGTCTCATTTAGATACTGGGTGAAAATGTTTAAATTAAGAATGTTAAAAATGGTTATAGTGAAAGATATTGGCATAATGAAATCCTCAGGGGAAAAAAGACACATTGTTCACAGCCCCTAAAATATCCCATTATTGTTTGCAGTTCTGGAAGTCCTTTCTTTTGAGTATATTGTATGGCTGCCTTTTTCTTGAATCTTGAACTGAATCAAAACATTTATGGCAACTTCTAACAAGTAAAACATCCTTGTTCTCCTGGATCTGGCATTGTGTGACTTAAGGCTCCTACTCAGAGTCAAAATGACCGTGAAAGATTAATATTTTGAATTGATTTAGGACTTGACTTGAGTCAGCCGGGACAGTCCAACTAAAGATACTCTCAGAAGGACTTCTGGAACAGCTTCAGAGAGTGAGAATGGCTATGTGTTTGAAACAAGACGAAGTATTTTGTGGGGTATTAAAGGGAGCTGTAATAATATTTACACATTCAGTTATTTTGCTGAGGCCTAAAGATTTGTATTCGTGGCATATGAAAACATTTGAGCTCACAAGTCAATCCAATGGAAATAATTTTAAGAAAACTGCCAGTCCTCCAGGGGGCGCTTTTGTGCTTTTTCCTTTCCCATTCAGGTTCAAGAGCAAACCAAAGAGCCTAGTAAGAACCCTTTCCTCAGGAAGAAAAGGGCTGGACTCTCTGAACCATTTCTTCTCCGAACTGTGCAGCAGATCCCAGGAGTTGGGAAAGTTAAAGCTCCTCTTCTACTCCAGAAGTTTCCAAGTATCCAGCAACTGAGTAACGCTTCCATCCAAGAACTCGAGCTGGTTGTTGGACAGGCAGTAGCACAGCAAATCCATGCCTTCTTCACTCAGTCCAGGTGACTGCTGGCCTTGCATCTGTGACATTTTTTTAAGTCACAAACTACAAGACCTGGTTTTCATCTTTCAAAACCAAGAAAAAATTTTCTTTCACAGTAACTTGGGCAATACAAGGACAGGCGTTATGAAGACTGCATGGTACTGCTTTGCTCTGTATGTTTGGGCATTTAAGTTAGTGGCCCAGGTGACACTTCCCTTGTTCTGCCCAAGATGAAAAGGCCCTTCCTTTGCTGGATCCAGTTTAAAAATCAAGTTCAGGTAGATTTTTATGAGTGACCTTGACCAGCATCTGCCATGGTAAGGTATTATAAAGTTCAGGTGCTGGACACAATCATCTAAAGGAAATAATCTAAGTGAAGCACTGTGCACTCTAAGGCCCCTGTTCCTGGTGGCAAAGCTGTTGCTCTTCAGGTCTGGCCTGCATTTGCTGTGCTCTGAGGGCTGCTGCTGCCAAGGTAAATAAACAAATGTTCAACAGTCCCTTCCTTTGTGCCTTCATTCCTGCCTTCCTGTGTTTTGGAGGGAAGGGACAAACAGTCTGTAACTACTGGGCACGTCTCCTGAACACAGAAAGCCTAGGGTCTGAAATTCCCCTTGTAAAGATGAAAAATTGGCATGACAAAGGTATTTGTATATGTGAGGACCAATAATAAGATATACCAGAAAACATTTGAGGGTGCTACAGCCAGTGTGGATACTGGGAGCTTGGGATCAAAGGGTACAACTGCCCAATGAAAAAAACACTAGGGGCCAGCCAGATAACTCAGTGGACTGAAGTATCTGCTTAGGGAGAGTGCAGTGGTCAGGGTTTGATCCCTGGTGTGTGGTGCCATCCCTGCCCCTGGGGTGTGCTGAAACTGCAATTGAGACTGGGCATGGTGGCATGCACCTGTAATTCCAGGGCTTGGGAGGCTTAGAACAGGAGAATCACTACAAGTCTGATCTGTGTAGTGAGACCCTGTAGACCCTGTCCTAAATACATTAAAAACAAAACAAAAAACACTATAAAGTAAGGGGAAAAGTTTGAAAGGAGAAGGGAATGGGGAAAACAATCCAGATGTATCTATTGTGTACAAGTATAAATTCCCAATGATGAACGTGATCATTATGTGTATTTAAACTGTACCCATAGTTAATTTTTAAAAAATCAAGCTATAAGGAATATACTAAAATGCCACATTAAAAAAAAAACTAACTTTAAGAGCTTGTTTAATGCTTAAAAATCAAAAATATTTTGTGTATTAGGGTGAAACTTATTTGAAAGATGGAATTAATGTGACACAGGCAAAAAAAAAGTCAAACAAGTGTGTTTATTTAAATATTTATACAAACATGGCCCTGTAAGCGGTGGATAGTTTCTCAAAACTGGTTGCTTCCCTTATCATTGCACAATATAAAATTATTGTTAATTCTCAAAATTAGATTTCAATGCTATATTTTAAAGCTATGTCACTTTTTCTGTGTCAACCATGAATCTTACCAGAGCCATGGTGTCATCCAACTTATAGCCAAGGAAATCAAGCTGGTAAGAAAGAATGCTCATTTTAAGAAATCAAACAGAGCTTTGAACTTGAATCATTTACATCTTCACCATATAAAATGTAAAGCTACCTTTTTAACCCAAGACTCTTAAAATATAGTTATGTACTTTCTACTTTAAACAAAATGAAAATGTTTTGAGTATCAAACAGTATATTATCTACCCTGTAGACAGCATCTCCAACTAACACTGCCACTGTGTTAGCAACTTGTAAATGGCATCAAACTGGAGGAAAAGCTGCTCCTAAATTTTATTTTTATGTTTCAGTAGTACCTTTTTTTTTTTTTTTTTAGCACTGTCAAAACTTAAAAAAGAACCATAACAACAACAAAAAAAAAAATCAAGACAAATTTGGCACTAGACTTTACTTGGAAATAGCATTTGTATTATGTAGAAATAATGGCAAAATCTTATTTTAAGTTTGTGAATTCCAGTTTTTAGGAACCTAGCATTCATTTATTCTAGCATTATAGTTCTCTGATCTGCCCTAACTCAAGGACCATCTCAATTCTAGGTTAAGGTGAGGTTATTACCCAAACCTAGACAGGTAAGAAACAGCACTAATGTAGGTAACCACAGTTTAACTTAGAGTACCTGAAAGTGGTCACTGTAACCATTAAGAACAGACATCCTTCAATGATACGTGCAATACTTTACAGAATAAATAAGTTGCAGCAATATCATGACACTCCTCACATAAGTGTGTTTTCCCCCAACTTTACAAAGTCTCTTGTTACTTCATAAAAGCATATCACATACATGTGAGAAAATGGGATTTGAAAATATCTAGATGCTCCACATTATGGCACAGATGTTAAGGCCTGGTGAACCCTGAAGTAGCCACTTCTGCTCCCCTATCAGTACAGAGAGCTGTCGGAGCTGAGCAGGCTGAAAGGAGTGGGGAGCTTCTTCTTGATGTGAGGCCTTGTCACCCCCACTGCCGGGAGGCACAAGGTGCTGGCTGACTTCCGGCGGTTCTTATTGGTGCCCCAACTCAAAAACGAAAGCTTTTTCGAGATTTTCTTGGTTTTATCAGTTTTATCATCGTCATCCATGGCTAAGCAGATCATGGAGTAAGTTTTCTGCATTCCCACAGAGTACGTGGCACACTTGTTATGCTGCACAGAGAAGAGAAGAGGTTAGATGTCTTCAAGACGCCTAATGAGTGATAACGTTTTGAGACTCACATTCTGCACCTACATTGTCCTCTTACTCAAGAGGTCATCCTTCTAATTCCCAGGTGACCAATACTTATACAGAATTAGGCTCCTAGAAGCAAGGACAATTCTTTTTTTCTTGAGACCGGGTCTTGCTGACCTCAAACTTGTGGCATTCCTGCCTCAGCCTATGGAGTGCTGGGATGACAGGTATGCACCACCACTCCCAGTTCAGCAAGGACAATGTCTAAGGAAAGTATTCAGTCGTGGTTTAGGTTCCAAAACAACTACTCACTTTTTAAGGTTCTTATTGCATTTGAGAACTATAGCAATGGTCAGCAAATTGAAATACAGTACACAGCAGGTCTCCCTCTCACTGTGGCTTCTGGGGGCTTCCTCTAAGATAACCACTGTGTTATACTTCAGAGCTAATGTGCAGATAAGAGCATTTGTATATGTGCTTAAGTAGACTTCACCATTTGTCTGGGGTGGGGAGTGCTGGGGACTGAACTCAGGGTCTCTGCACTGAGCTACACACCCAGCATTTTAAAAAATATTTCCAAGACAGTTCTCATTGAATTGCCCAGGCTAGGCTTGAACTTGTGATCCTTCTGCCTCAGACTCCCATGCTGAGATTACAAGCATGTGCTACCACCTGGCTACCTTTCACCTCTTTTTTTCCTCCTAAATTTAGGATATTGTATTGCATAGCAATTCAAAATAAAGTAAGTAGTGTAACATCATGTAAGCATTTCAAAAACATAATGAAATCTAATTATGTCATGCATAATACAGACAAGAGTGCAATCTAAACTCATGCAAACATTTGCTAAATAAAGCTTCCTGTAGGACCATTACATATAAACATATAAGCTAAGTGCAGACTTAATTCTGCAGACTTAAAATTTCTTAATTTTGAAATTGAGAGTCTAAAACACAATACAGTGTCCAGGGAGATGGCTCAGTAGAATAAGTGCTTGCCTGGGAAGTGCAAGGTTCTGAGTTCAATCCCTGGTCCCACAAAAAAAAAGAAAAGAAAAAAATAGCTCAGTGGAGTAAGTGCTTGCCTGGCAAACACAGGGTCCTGAGTTCAACCCCTGGTACCACAAAAAAATAAATAAAAATAAAATACAATACATTTTTCAGGTAGGCACAAAGTTAACCTAAAAATTTTTGACAATGGTTACTCTGACATTTTTTTTCATCAGATACT
Organism: Ctenomys sociabilis; assembly: GCA_004027165.1. Taxonomy (NCBI): domain Eukaryota; kingdom Metazoa; phylum Chordata; class Mammalia; order Rodentia; family Ctenomyidae; genus Ctenomys; species Ctenomys sociabilis. The sequence goes on along the minus strand of PVKA01000462.1, from coordinate 137,559 downwards.
CTACATCAACAAAAGGAACATAAGACAAACATTTTCTACACTTTACTTCATTTAGCAAAACTTAAGATCTCAATCCCTGTTAATAGGTACAGTTCAACTTCATTCTCTTTAAAGACAATACAGAATCCATGAAGATACTACTTTTAACTTTTTTTCCCCTTTAAAACAAGGTGGTGGGGCCGGAGAAATGGCTCAGTGGAATAAGCGCTTCCCTGACAAGAGCAAGGGCCTGAGTTCAATCCCCAGTTCCACCAAAAAAAAAAAACCACAAGGTGGTGGTTTACCACTTTAATTAAATATGCACTTCAGTTTCAATAAATGTGTCCATATTGTTATATAACTATTACAACCATTCATCTCAAGAACTTTTAAAAGCTTCCTCAACTGAAACTCTATACGCTATTATCTTTGAAAAATTATGAATGTAAGCCTCAAGAAGAAATCTAGGGGCTGGGGAGATGGCTCAGTGGAATACGTTCTTCCCTGGCAAGCGCAAAGGCCTGAGCTCAATCCCCGGTACCACCAAAAAAAGGGAGAAGGAACCTAGGGGAAGTGCTTTCTAAATCACCTGCCTTGGGGGCCCGGGAGATGGCTCAGTGGAATAAGCGCTTCCCTGGCAAGCACGAATTCAATCCCTGGTTCTACCAAAAAAAAAAAAAAACAACAACATAAAAAAATAAACAAATAAATCACCTGGCCTAACAGGAGACCATTCCGTTCACTCAGCACTTACTGCCCCTGTCCACCTCATTCAAGAGATCTGGTACTGTGTGGCTTTCAGCTTTTCCCCAAAGTCAAAAGGACCGTGAAAGGTAAACATTTTAAATCATTTCAGGACATTAAGGCAGCCACAACAGCACAGAGATGCTCACAAAAGAGGACTCCCAGAACTGCTTAGAAAGTGGCAACAGCCATAGAAAAAGTGTGCTCAAAGTGAAGAGTATTTTGAGGGGGATGAATAGTAATGTGTTTAACATAATACATTTTTTTTTTTTTTTTGTCTTTTTGAGACAGGGTCTCATTGTGCAGTTCAGGCTGGCCTTAAGCTCACTTTGTAGCTCAGGCTGGTCTCGAACTCACAACAATCCTCCTGCCTCAGCCTCCCTAGTGCTGGGATTACAGGCATGCGCCACCACACCCGGCTCTAACATAATACATTTTAAAAATTTATTTTATCTTTTTTGACAGTACTGGGGCTTGAACTTAGGCCCTTGTGCTTATTCCAGTGAGCCATCTCCCCGGCCCCACATTTTAAAAATTTAAACATTTACCATACACCACACATCTACAGTGCTAGAGTACATTCATAATACAAATCTTGGTAGGACCTGGGGCAAGGCCTTCTGGTGCTGGCAGGAGCAGCCCCTCCCTGCAGCAGGGCCTGGCCTCTCAGCACTCAGGTCGGTCCCAGCCGTCTCCAGCCTAGACTTTCAACCACACTCTTATGGCACTTATCTAAATCACAACCTCAGACTTGCTTGTTTGGTGCCGACTCCCTGGGGACCTGGACCTTCTGTCTACTTGGAGCTGAAGCTTCAACACCTACTACTAGGCACAGGTGCTGTGGGTGGATGTGGTTTGGCCCCCAAAGGCTCATAAACTGTGATGCTTGGTGCTCAGTGTGGCCCTGCTAGAGTGGAAACCTTTAAGAGATGGGGCCCAGCAGGAGCCTTGGGTCACTTTGGGCCATTCCCTAGGGTGAGACCCAGGTGGCTTGACTTCCTGTGTGGGTTGTTTTTGTTTTCACTACTGGGGCCTGAACCTAGGACCTTCACACTGTGTTACAACCCAACTCCTTCCTATCTTTTTATTTTGAGATAGAGTCTAAGTTGCCCAGGCCAGGCTCCAAAGTTGTGACCTTCCTGAATCAGCCTCCCAGAAGTTGAGACTTCCTGCTGTGCGATGTGATCTGCCCCTCTGCATGTGACTCCACCACTAGGCCTTGGCTAGAGGCCAAGTCAACAGAGCTGCCTGACCCTGGACTTTCAGCCTCCAAAACTATGATCTAAGTAAATTTTTATGGGGGTGGGGAAGAAGGTAGGGGACAGGGGAATTTGTGACAGGACCTCCATGTATAACCCAGGCTGGCCTCAACGCACAGCAATCTTCCTGCCTCAGCCCACCAAGTGCCAGCATTACAGACATGCGTCATCATGCCCTGTTTAGTCTCTGTTTTTATAAGCAGCGTCCCTTAATTCACTGGAGTAACAAAAACACTAACAAAGGCACACAGCTGATTATCAGTATTTGCTGAATGAATAAATGTTGTTATGGAGGGCCAGGTAAGGTACACTGCAGGAACGGGTAGGAGAATCTCAGGCATGATTCTTTCTACTGGAAAAGTTAAAAGGATTTAACACAAACTTGGATAAGCATAAAATAATTAAAGGTCTCTCAGGAAATGGTTAAAGCTGCCTTTGAGATATGGAGAGGACTTGTGCCTGCTCTTAACCCCTGCTGTACCCTCTGAACATTTTCTATAATTGCAGAAAATTTAAGCAGAAAAACCCACTGATTATTTTACCTACAAGATTGAAATTTTTTAAAGTTTTCAAATGATCTCTTAGCCCTGGGTGAGCACATCCCAGGGAGGACTCTAGGGAGAGCTAAGCCTCTTGTGCCACTTTCTATGGGTGGATCGCAAGAAGCTGCTCGAGGCCTCTGGGCTGAGCCCACCACAGCCCCGCTCACCCACCTTCCCTGCCAGCAGCCCTTATGTGCACTCACTATGGACGACGTGGAGTCCAGGAGGCTCACAACCTTCATCTCAATCTCCTCCCCACCGAAGCTCTTCAGCAGCTTCATAACCTCGCTCACTGTCAGCCACTTACAATCCATGTCCCGAATGGAAACGATATAATCTCCTTCCTTGGCTCCTGCCAGCTATGAAAATATTAAATAAAGGTCATTGTTTTGTACATTTAATTTCCTGAGTCAGTTCCCAGTAGAGGTGGGCCTAAGTTTGCCTCAGTAGAGGACAGACTTTCATTCTTCCCTCTTTGGCCATGGAGCACCCAGAAACACCCTTTGGCACCAAAAGTCAGGCAAGTGAGCCCTGAACCCCACAACCTGTGCAGGTGTCTGGGTCGCTTGCTTTCTGTTCCCCCAACTGGAGAAGGGCAGGCTTACCGAAGCAGAACAGGAAGGATCCAGAAAGTGGACCTGAACAGGGGCATTGCCTCGCAAGGTGAACCCCAGGTCTCCTTCCTGCACAATGAAGTGGATACTTCGGGGAGGCGTCCATCTCTTGTTAGCCGAAAACACCGACAGGGGGCCCTTTGAAAGACAGCATCATTAGGCTGAGCATTTGGAAGCTAAACCAGACTCTCTGACATAGAGGCCACACTGTTATGTTGTGCAATCTGGTCTCAAAGCAGCGAGCTCAAGGGATCCTCCTGCCTCAGTCTCCTGAACAGCCGGAGCTGCAAGTACCTGTGCCAGGTTCTGAAGCAGATGTGCAGAAGGGGGGAACACTGCCTGTTGTCCTGAGGACCTCCTGTGGCCTCCTTGAGAGGCTATAAATACTATCTGGAGCAACAGGTGCTACCACGTCACGTGAGAATACTAACTGCCATTTTCTCCAGCATATCCAGGATACTTAATATTACCTCCTAGGAACTATCTCATTTAAATTATCTTAAGCCAGGTGCAATGATACAAGTCACCCTAGCACTCAAGAGAATGAGGCAGGAGGATTTTGACTTCAAGGCCAGCCAAAAATACACAGTGAGACCCTGGCCCCAAAACAACAAAACCAAACCCTAAAACTTTTCACATAAAAAAATTCCAAAATATCTAAATACAGAGCTTTTAAAATATGCTGTGATCTGAAAGTTTTTCTCTCTTCCAAATTCTGTGCTGACACCAACATGATCATTAGGGTCGGGCCTTCTGGGGGTGAGCAGGTCATGAAGTGGAGCCCTCGTTAATGGGACTCGTGCTCATATAAGCGGGCTCAGTGGAGCCACTCGGCTCCTCCTCATGAGGACACAGCGGGAAGGCACCATCTGTGAACCACAAAGCAGGCCCTCACCAGACTGGAATCTGTGGTGAGGCAGATCACACCCTACTGTCCTCCACCCAGGACCTCTCGGCTGGGAAAACAGAGAGTGAAATTTCTGTTGTGTAAAAGCTACTCAGTCTATGGTGCTCTGTGACAGCAGCCTGGACAGACTGAGACAATATACTTGCAAACAGAAAAGCTGTCCCCCTTAGGTCACTTATGAAATAGGTGCTCAACATACCAGCTTCTGGAAGAAGTCCATGACTGTCACTTTGGAGAACTGGGGCAGTATCATTTCAGCCTCTTGTTCAGTTTTTGCTAGAGAAGAAGAGTAAAAATGAAAGGGTTAATGTTTCTGTAATAGAAAGTGATCCTTTAAAATGCAGGTCTTAGGGCCAGCCAAATAGCTCTGCAGATTAAAGTGCCTATAAACAGGTGCAGGGGCCAGGGATTGGATCCCTGGGCCTGCAGTGCAACCCTGCCCCCTGGGCACACTGAGGCGGCAATTGAGACTGGGCATGGTGGCACGTGCCTGTAATCCCAGCTCTTGGGAGGCTGTAAACAGATGGATCACTATGAGTCCAACCTAGTAGTGAGACCCTGAACACCCTGTAGAGCCTTCTCTAAAATACAAATAGTAACAACAAAATGCATTTAAAATGCAGGTCTGCAGCCTTTTCTTCAAATAGAAGACAAAGCACACTTCCTCCAGGCCACGTCACGCACCCTGGTTGGGACAGTGGTACAAAAGATGCGGTCCTGCTCAGCCCCCGGCTGGCGTCACTGTGCCTTCCACTGGGGTACTGCCCATGAACCACACCCTCTTTGGGGCTGAGACAGAGGAGTGACAACCAGATAGGTTTCTTTTCTGCAGAGCCTATGGTGCTGTCACTTTACTGAAAAGTGCCCCAAATTACATGCGGCTCAGCACACAGCCTTGGACATTAACAGGCTTCCTGCGCCCACGATTAAACTGTGATGTGTGTACTTCACACCAAGCGATGGCTGTGCCCAATCACAGCTATCCACAGTGCCCCATCTTCTGGAACCCTCGCGGCAAGCTTGGGTCTACTCATGCAAGGGTGATGGGTTTTTAACAAAGGACGCCAGAGCAGGCTAATTACTCAGAAGCAGTATGAAGAGAAGACCTAAGGAGGACAGGCATTATCATGGCAGATCACACCCTGCTGCCCTCCAAAAGCTCTGGGCCTCTGCAAACCCACAATACACTGCTGTGCTCGACTTTCCATCTGCTACCACAGTGCCTTCAAACAGGGGTGTAACTCAGTGGGAGAGCCCTGGCCTTGCAAGGAAGCCCTGGGATAGATCCTTAGGGAGTAGGGAGTCCTGGAAATGGACCCTCAGCCTGGGGGACATGATGCCACCTCTGGGTGGACAACGTGGGTACTGAACTAGAGAGCACCCACCAGTGTCAGCTGCAGAACTCCTCCCTGCTTGGTACAAGACAATCACCCCATTCAGCAGTGATCTGTTTTGTGAGTGTGAAGTGGGAGAAGAGGGTCCCAAACTGGGTTGTCCTCTATGTCCTCAGGGATAATAGACAAAGGGGATCCCAATCCTAGCACTCCCTTGGTAGAAAGCCACTGCTTACAGGAGGCTCTCGCACTTGAGCACTAGCAGGCAGAAGTCACCACCAACACCTGAGGGCAGCAACAACTGCCCAGTTCAGCACTCCTGAACTACCAGGTTGTCCAGACCCTGGAGAGGCTGAGAGACCATGGTGATGACAAAAAATGGGGGCAGGGTCAGCAGCAAACTTGGGCAGACTCGGGCAAGCTGGCTGGAGGCTGTCTAGTGAGTGGGAAGCAGAAGATGCCAGAGCAAGCTTCCTAGCAGGCAGCTGCAGTGTGGTAGTGTGAAGCTTGGGAAATGTGAGGAGAAAGATGAGGCCCTGAGGTCTCCTGATGACTCCAGGCTTCCACAATAGCTAAGCCCCAAAGCAGGTCCTTAGACCTTATGGAAAGGGGCCTACAGAAGGCAACCCAGGGAGAGCAGACCAGGTGGCTAAGAAAAGGCCAGGATGGTAGGACCAGGCAGGATGTACAGTCAGCCTAGGGCACAGAGAACAAGGGCTCACAGAGTGGGGCGACAGGTGCCTGACGCTCAGGGAAGAGTGGTGAGGGGCAGGTGAGGGGCAGGACGGGAACAGAGAAGGGCAGGGGCTGAAAGGGCACCACATGCTGAAGACGGGAGCAGAGAGGGGCAGAGGCTGAAAAGGCACCAAGGCAGAAGCCCTTGCCTTGGGATCTAGAGACAGAAAAGCAGGGACCCCATAGGATGAGCAGGCCCAGTGTGCACTGTGGGCCGGCCTCCGCGAGGGGCCTGGTATGGCCACTCACAGACGATATTGGGCGCATCAGTCAGGTTCAGAAGGTCGTCATCCTCCTGGTGCTCGATGTACTTAAGCCTCGTGCGCTGGTGCGCAGCCGACAGCACCTCCTGCAGCACCTGGATGTCGCGTAGCTTCTTGCACAGGCTGGCCTCCCTCAGTGATTCCTCATGGTGGGTGATTGCTCTGTGCAGGTGGCACTTTCCTGCGTGAAGAAGACACCACTCATGTGGCACGTGACATCAGGGAGTGCCACAGGGCCCGAGGGCCAGCCCAAGAAGATGGGTACTATCCTTTTCAAGGATCTGCTGGGACAGCCAAGGGTACTCTGAGAGGCATGCTCGCTTATGACTATTAAACATTCACAGAATGCTCTGGGTACAACAGCTAAGTCATGACCAAAGAGCTGCACTTTGGTCTGCACATGACCAAAAAACTCCCTAGTTCATGGAGTTACATGTTAGTGGATGAAGACAGGATAATTAACAGCACAGAAATATGTACTGGATCATGTGATGACAAGGCTATACAGAAAAAATAAAGCAGAGTAAGCAGTTGTGATGAGAGACTGGGTATGGAAGCTATTCCAAGATGGTGGACAAGGAAGAGTTCTTTAATAAAGAAACTTGACATATATATATATACATATATATATGGTTTTTTGTTTTTTGCAGTACTGATAATCAAACTCAGAACCTTGAGCTTGGCAGCCAGGTGCTTATGACACTGAGCTATCTCCACGGCCCATTTTTTTTTTTTTTAAATGGGATGAGATTGGGCAACTTCTGAGCAGACCCCTGAAGGAAATGAAAGAATAGCCATAAAGATATCTAACAGAAAAGCATGTCTGAAATAGGGTACAGCAAATGCAAAGGCCTTGGGGCAGGAGATTCCATAAGTTTTCAGGGCCACCAGGAATGGGGTAGGTATGGCAGGAGGGAGAGAATGATAGGGAATGAAATTAGAAAGGAGCAGGGCCAGATCACACCTGACCTTATGCTTGGGATGAAGACCTGCTCACTCTTAACCCAGGGCCCATCAGGGTACGAGTGCCGGACTGAAGCAAACAGGCTGCAGCGGAGCAGAGAGAAGCAGGGGGACCAGCCTTGAGCAGGGCAGGCTGTCTGACTGCTCTGGGCTTCTAGACTGTATCCTCCATGGTAAAATGGGGATCCCCTGGGCCAGGCATATAGCTCATTGGCACAGCACCTGCCTGGCAAGTGTAAGATCCTGAGTTCAATTTGAAGTACAAAAAAAGGGTGCTGGGGTCCCCAAGACTTGTCTCAGAGGCTTGTGTGTGGGGTGTGTTTGTCAAGTATGCACTGAATATGTGGCACTGGACAGACTGGAAGGGGTAAGAAGTGATCAGGTTTAGGATTATATTCTCTAGGTAGAACTGATGGAGTTTGCTGATCAATTATGGGGTGAGAAAGAGAGACAAGGGCACAGAGTCCAGGGGTGCTGGCCAAACACCAGGGACAAGCTGGCAGGGTGAGGGTGGGTGCTGGAGGGAAACAGTATGCAATGGTAAGGGGTTCACATGGCACAGGGTAAGACATTACCGCCTTTACTTGTTCTTGGTAAACCACAAGAAAACCAATACCACACCCATTTTCTGCACATGGGCCACTGCAGTGCTGGGAGCAGGTCACAGCCCTGCTTTCATGGTAAGAAGCCTGGGAACCTCTGAGAGTCAGCTCTGGAAATCCTCTGAGCCAGTGGACTGCGCCTCACTGCGATGCTGTAGGATGATGCCCTGCTCCCTCACCCATGCACCCGCCCTGCCCCTGGGGACCAGGCTGCGGGGCAGGACACAGGGCTCCTGTTCCAGGCATGGGGCTGGGACACACCTAGCTGCAGGCGCTGCTGATCATTCTTCAGAGTGGCCAGGGGCGTCAGCCCCTCTGGCATGTGGTCATAGAGCTGGGACAGGCACTGCTCCTGGTGGTCCTCATCTGCACCTCGCTTCACTGCAACAAATGCCCCAGTCAGATCCCCAGATATGGAGCCGCCTCACCAGGCTCCTCCCCTCTGGGGTTCCACTAGGTACCAGGGGTGACCAGATTTGGCCCAGGAAATCCAGTCCCTCTGCGCCAGCCGCACACCAGGGGCTCCTGATTTGGCCCTGGGTGCATGCCTCCAACACCCCCAACCTCCTCCTAGTTACCCTCTGCTGGGACTCCTAGCACAGCCCTGGGCCTGCTGCTGCCAGGCCTGCACACCCTTGGTGGCCTCCACACTTGGATGAGGCCTCACCCCTACTTCACCACACCCGCCAGAGCACATCTTTCCACCTTCCTCAGGCCACCAGCCCACACTCTGGGCCTCCTCTCCAATGCTCAGCAGCTGCTGCTACTCTCCATGTTCAGCTATAAAAGCGAAACTCGCTAGGCCTGGTGGCACACACCTGTTACTGCAGGCCTTTAGGATGCCCAGGCAGGAGGACTGCAAGTTTAATTCAACCCTAAGGAACTTAGTAACCAAGACCCTGTCTCGAAATTTAGACAGACAGCCAGGCAGCTCCAGGCAAAGGCTCTGGGTGTAACCCTCAGTAACACAAAAGGAAAAAAACAAACTTCAATGTCACCACCTCTAGCAGCCATCTAGGACTACACAAACCACTGCCTCATTTGTGTGTCAACAGCATTTGGGGTGCTGCGCTTTCACTAGTTCACCCATCTTGTCCTACCTGGGGGACTACACAGTACAGGTCCCAGCAGCTGACACCTCCAAGTCTCCAGCACACAAGGCACAATTGAGCTTTGCATGTGGGGACTCAGTTTCCACAACAGCTTTGGGAGGTGGGTTCTCTTCCTCTTTCCATTTTACAATCAAGACAACATTTTACAGCTTAGCAGCACAGAGCAGCTAAGCAGTGTGTCTGAGCTCACAGGGCGGGACAGTGGCAGAACTGAGCCATAGTTGTGAATAGGCCAGCTTCAGACAGTGTCAGTCAATCACTGTGGGGGCTGGCTTGCTGAGCACTAATTATATCAAAAATCCCTCCTGAGCCAGCAAGATAGCTCAGTGGTCTACACTGCCTGCTTAGGCAAGCTTAGGCAATCACAGGAACCACGGTTTGATCCCCCAGCACCATATGTTGTACCAGCCCCGCCCCCAGGTTGAGCTGAGCTGGCCACACACACACACAAAAATTCTCCTGAAGGGCAGAGGTTGCAGCTCATTGGCACACTACTTGTTCAGCATGCATGAGGCCCAAATTCAAGTTCCATGAAAAGTAAAATAAAAATAAATCAAAATTCTCTGTTATGGGGCTGGGGAGATGACTCAGTGGAATAAGTGCTTCCCTGGCAAGTGCAAGGGCCTGAGTTCAATCTCTGGTTCCACAAAATAAATAAATAAATTTCCCTGTTATATAGCATACATGTATTTTTGTTCAACAATTTAAATAATAAAATGGAAAATCAATTTCCCTTGACCACTTGATCAGAGCCAGCCCTTGGCTGAGGAAAGTGAGGGGCATATAATATGAATTCAATAAAGAAGATACAATATAATTTTTTCAGTATCAAAATTAATCCAAAAATATCCATGGTGAATTTCTTGGTTGCCTTAGATTACGACAGGGCTCTGCGCAGACCTATTTATAGTGATCCCTGTCTTTATTTTAAAATGTAATCACAAATTTTTGCCTTCACTATAACTTATTTAAAATACAACTTAGAAGCCGGGCATGGTGGCGCATGCCTGTAATCCCAGCACTCGGGAGGCTGAGGCAGGAGGATTGTTGTGAGTTCGAGACCAGCCTGAGCTACAAAGTGAGCTTAAGGCCAGCCTGAACTGCATAGTGAGACCCTGTCTCAAAAAGACAAAAAAAAAAAAAAAAAAATACAACTTAGGGGGCCAGGGAGATAGCTTAGCAGAATAAGCGCTTCCCTGGCAAGTGCAAGGGCCTTACTTAGTTCAATCCCTGGTTCTGCAAAATAAAAAACAAACAAAAAAACAGCCAGGCTTATTGGGGCTGCAAGACAGCTCAGTGGAATAAGCGCTTCCCTGGCAAGCACAAGGGCCAGAGTTCAATCCCCAGTTCCGCAAAAAAATACAACCTTAGGGCTGGTTATGTAGTTCAATGGTAGAGCACTTGCCTTGCCTACTCCTAGCCTTAGGGTACAACCCCCAGCACTGCCGAAAAATAAAAATAAACTACTAGTTTAAAATGTTGCTTATCTTTTTTTTTAAAAAAAAGGAAAAATAACTTGAGTGCTGAGTTTGTTACCCCGTAGAGTCTATAGACTCCAAGTGAAAATTCATTTGTTGGATCCTAGGCAGAATTAAACGACCCTTCAAGAGCCTATAACCCACTCTACCTGGACAACAGGTCCTCCTTAGCCCCTACCTTTAGGCTGTGAGCACCTTCAGGGCAGGAAGGCTCCCACTCACCTCAGAATCCCTACAACCCTGACCACACCCACCCCCAAGCCCCAAGCCTTACACTGGTGATCAATGAGAAGGGTAGCGGTGAAGTAGTGGGCCAGGGCCGCGTAGTGGTGGGCCTTCACGCAGGCCAGGCTGGCCCAGGAGTAGGGGATGTTCTCTTTCACAGGTGCCTGGCTTGTGGCCACGTGCAGCTGCCGGTAGACCTCTCCCACCTGAAAGAGAAGGGGCCACGGGAATGAGCCAAGCACAGGGGGTACAGACATAGAGCCCTTTCTTCCACGAAGCAGCCCCTGCTGGAGAACCGTCCAGAATCTGGGCACCACGCCAAGTGACTCCTCGTGCTGCCAGCGTCAGAGTTAACTGGGCGATCAGGCACCTGTCATTAGGCTGGATCTTAGGCTAAGCAGCAGATGGAATCAATGATCCATATCTGATACTTGCCAAGATGTGAGCCAGCAGCCTCAGCTAGGGTGGGCACACCACCCATGTGACAGGCAAGTCGTCACCATAGGAACCCCCCTTGTTGCACCCAGGATACCTGTGCCCACATATCCTGCCTCTTCCTAAAAGTTCCAGGAATAAGGAAGCCTCACCTTGGCAGCCTCCCGTGCCACCTTCACCAGCATGAAGAACTCGTTCCGGATCCCAGGGAGGATTATTTTCTCAAATATACTTTCTTGGGCTTGAGCAAGCATCATTCGGACCAGCACACTGAGCATGGCGGGACTCATGTCGTAACTCGGAGTATGAGTGAATGTCTCTTTCAGGTAGTTTAAAACCCCTATAGGTACAAGTTTTTGTTCATTAATTGAGGATCATGTGTATTTCACAAGCTGCTACAGAGAATGATAGAAGTAATATAAAGCTGGGGCTAAAGCTCAGTTGCAGAACCTTTGGCTAGCATATGTAAGGCCCTATCATATATACCATACATATGTATATATGATATCCTAGAAGATCTTTAAAAAATGTTATTCTGGGCCAGGCATGGTGTTGCATATCTGTTATCTCAGCAATGGAAAGGCTGAGGAAGGAGTGAGACTCTATCTCAAAGACAAAAAAAAACAAACGTGATTCTGAAATGCTATTTCACCCAGCAACTGCACTCCTACATATATACCCAAAGAACTAAAAACAGGAACTTAAGTGAAGCTTGCACACTCACATTAACAGCATTATTCACAAGAGCCAAAGGTAGAAACAATCAAATGCCTGTCGGTGGATGAGTACGTAAGCATGGTACAGTCACACGCAGGGGAATGTTCTGTAGCCTTAGGTCAGAGTACAGTATGGTGCAGTGGCAGACACGACCTGCACTCGGCATGCAAGCAGCCCTGGGCTTCATCCGCTATTCGACAAGAACATGATTAACAAATAAAATGCTGACATATGCCGCAACAAGAATGGAAACACTACAGCCACAAATATGATTCTATTTGGTGAAGTACCTGGCACAGTAAAATTCACTGAGACTGAGAGTAGAACAGAGGTTACCAGGAGCTGGGGGAGGAGAGAGGAGGCTGCTGTTCAACAGGCACAGTGTTTCGATATGAACGATGACAGAACTCTGTGCAGGTGGCAGTGATGCTAAGGGTACTGAAAGCCACTCAATCCTACAATTAAAAATGGTGAAAACTGCTAGGCCTCGTGGCACATGCCTGTGATCACACCTTGCTAGGAGGATGAGGCAGGAGGATCCCAAGCTCAAGCCTAGCCTGAACAACCTAGCAAGACTGTCGCAATTTTTTTTTTTTAATTGGGCTGCAGATATAGCTCAGCAGCATGGTACCTGCCTGGCAAGCACCAGGGCCTGGGTTCGATTCCCAGTACCAAAAAAAAAAAAAAAATTTTTTTAATTAAAAACAGCTGAGGATATGGCTCAATGCAAAGGCCATGGGGGCAATCCCCAGCACCATAAATAAATGAATGAATGAAAAATAGTTTATCTTACATATATTTTGCCACAATGTTTAAAACTAAAATTTTATTATATTTTATCCTAATTTTGAAAATGTAGATTCTCTTTCTAAAATATTTACACCTACTGCCAATCACGGAAAGTAGCTGGCTCCCCTCTCCTCCTGTCTCACCTGCAACAGACATGAAAAATTCCACCCATGACCAGGCATGTAATGGAGAAGAAAGCCAAAAGCAGAGGGGAAGAGGCAAGACTCACTTGAGTCACTCAGAGACACGGCTTCCTTAGGCCCTCAGGAAAGAACAGTCTGATGCATTCCATGGGCAAGTTCATGCCCCCAGCTGACTTAACTGTCCAGAGCACTGACTGACAATCGAGTTACACCTGAAAGCAAATCTGCCACATGAACCCCAACCAACCAGTTCCTCTGGTTTTGCTGCCCCACAGAAAGAGGCACTAGCTTCCAGCTGGCAGCTCCCCTTGGCTCCCCCACACTCCCCACTGCTGTCTTCCTTCGGTCCACCTTTGACATTTTGGAAATAGGTCTCAAAGTATCCCTGGAGAACAAAAGATTCTGCAGAAAGATGAGTCCAGAAATTACCCAGCAGAAGAAATGGACGCCCTACCATTGAAAGGCTGGAGGATCTCTAGTTTAAAATCAGTCTGGGCTACAAGTCAGACCCTGTTTCAAAAAATCAAAACAAGAAAAAGAAATGGACACCCCAGTGGGATCTCAGCACATCATTTCATCCAGGGGTCAATCTTTTTAACCCAAGAAATTTCTTGGTAGCCAAGCTATGGCACTTCACAGGCTTGCAGAGCAAATGAGTACCAGACAAGTGGGGGGGGGGGGGAGCGTCATTACACTCCAGAGCAGAACAGAAAGGCTGCTGCACCTGCCCCCTCACTCTGCCCTGGACACAGGCCCTGCTAGAGGGGAGCAGTGCAGGCCCTTCAGACACACTGAGGCATGCAGACTCTCCCCCCAGGGTCTGGTGATCCCATTCTCTATGGGCTGGTGCTAAGCTGGCTTCTCCACTCTGCATGTGGTTCACACTGCAAAGTTTCAGGAAGAGGTTAAAATGGAAAAGACTTTCAGAAATCCAGGAAGACGCTGACAGAATCCAAGGAGTCCTGAGAATAGTGAACCTGGCAGAACGAGGGTCAAATAAAGGCACACAGTAACACAGTAGACCCCTTGATCTGAGGTTATGCTTTCCTTGGTTTCAGTTAGCCTGAGTCCAAATATATTAAATGAAGCCAGGCATGGTGGTGCATGCTTGTATTCCCAGGACTCTGGGAGGCAGCAGCAGGAGGATCAAAGCTCAAGCCCAGCCTGAGCAACACTGTGAGACCCTGTCTCAAATTAAAAAGGTCTCCTGATGCCGCTCAGTAAGAAGGCCCTCAGTCCAATCCCCAGTGCCAAGTGAGAGAGAGAGAGAGAACATTCAATAAATAAGTAAGTCATAAAGTTTAGCTGGGTGTGCTGGTGCACTCCTGTAATCCTAGCACTCAGAGGCAGGAGAATCACTGAGAGTTTGAGGTCAGCCTGGCCCACACTGTGAGTTTAAGACCAGCCTGAATTAAATAGTACAACTCTGTCTAAAAAAAATTCTAGGACAGTGTATTTTTATGACTATTGTATATTATAATTAAGTTATTGCTGTTAATCTCTCATTGTGTCTAGCCCATAAGTTAAACTTTGTAATGGCAATGCCCATATAGCAAAAAGCATATTATAGATATGGCCCAGTACTAGCTACAGTTTCAGGTGTACACTAGGGTCTTGGAACCTGTCCTCTAGGATCAAAGGGACTATAGGATCAATGATAAACAAAAGCCTACTTTTTCACAGTTCAGAAGTCATCCTGTCCCTTAGTAGAGTGGCGGAGGGAACAGCTCTTTCCTGGTATCTTGGGAACCACTTGTTTGCTAACCAATTGGACAAAGGCCTCACTGTAAATAAGCCATGACAGACCAAACCCACACAACTTGGACCATCAAGCAAGTCACCAGACAGGAAACCACACTAGTGCTGGAAATGGCCTGTCCCTTTCAGGCTTACAAGACCAAGCATGGGTCAGCAGAGGACCTGTGAGCCGCTGCTAGCAGGGTCCAGGCTGCATGTGGCAGGCCCAGCAGGGACGTACCTGCAGCTCTCTGGAAGGCGTCCACAGCACTCTCCAGCCCAGCTTGAGTCTGCCGATTGCACCGGGTCCCAATCTGGGTATAGAGGGCTCCAATGTTGAACAGGATGCTGGCCTTCTCTAGCAGCAGGTTCTGTTGGCTCACCGGAACCCCGGTGAGGGAGTCATACCTATTTAAAAGAAATGTGCTCTGAGAAGGCAGGGTCACTTGGCTAGTTAATGACACTTTTGATGAATTTAGGCAAAATGTATTTCTTAAATAAAATACAAAGATATACATGCAATGAGATTTCTGTTGCCAAGCAAGATGGCAGGTCTGATGAGCCAGATTAAAGACTCGTCCCAGTCCCCCACAGGAGTAAGGCCTCTCAGCTGGCTGTGGTGGTGAACACCTATAATCTCAGTGCTCTGGGAAGGAAGATGGAAAGTTCAATCATGGCCTAGGAAACTGAGAGACTCAGAATTGAAACTTGAAATAGTTCAGTGCAAAGGCCCTAGGTTAAATCCCCAGTCCTGTTAGGGGAAAAAGACCTCTTAACCAAGATGTCCCTCAGCAAGTACGGTACCTTCGGGAGACCAAATAGAAGTCAGCACTAAAACCAAACAAGCTGGCAAGCCATGAAAGGGCACGGAGGAGACAAATGTTACAGCTTAGTGAAAAAAGCTATCTACCATCTGATTCCAACCGTGTGCCATTCCAGAAGGACAACACCCTGGGGACAGTGACAGGGTCAGCAGCTGCTAGGAAATGAAGAGGAGGGCGGGACCAAGAGGGTCTGAAGGGCGTGACACCACCCTACATCTACAACTTTGGGAAGGTGTGTCTTTTTGCATCCATCAAAACCCAGAAAGTACTCAACACCCAGAGGAAACCTACCAAACTACGGGCTCTGGGTGAAAAAGGCGGGTCAAGGTGTGTTCACCCTTTGTGACAACCAACCTTGGTGGCAAGAGCACCAAGCATCTTCAGAGACGGGGATATGGAACTCTGTGTTTGTGCTCAATTGGCTGTGAACCCAAAACCGCTCTTTAAAAAGGAAGCCTATTATACCTTCTCCTGTGTGAAACTTAGCAATTATTAACCACTATAATTCTCACTGAAGTTTAAGATCCAAGATTTTTTTTTTTTTTTTTTGTCTTTTTGAGACAGGGTCTCACTATGCAGTTCAGGCTGGCCTTAAGCTCACTTTGTAGCTCAGGCTGGTCTCGAACTCACAACAATCCGCCTGCCTCAGCCTCCCAAGTGCTGGGATTACAGGCATGCGCCACCATGCCCAGCAGGATCCAATATTCTTAAACTCATGCTTTAATCCAAGTGGCAGGCAGGAAGCATCTGAAGATGATAGGGAAACCACTTGCACGGCTGTGCTGGGTTTCTGCACAAAGGCCCTGCATCTCCTTCCCAAAATGAAGGCCTAGGAAGCTGTGCCCTTGCTACAGTAAAGCTTACTCCTTCAAATGCACCTCAGCGCTGATTAGGAATGCCTGCTTTCCACCCATACCCCTAAACTCTCAGAGAAGAGATGAAGCACCTCCCAACCATACTAACCTTTGAAAATACCAACTCTGGAAAAGAATCAAAGGTTCTGCTTCAGGTTTTAAAATCTATGTATACTGTATTGGCCAAAAACCCAAATTCCACTCCACCCATATCCCCCTCACAGCTAGGGGGAGACTTGATCCCCCTGATTGAACTTCAGCATTCCGGTATCTCCCCATTGACAGAATGAACGTCCCCCCAAGAAAAATTCCTCTGCTTGGCTCCCCTGTTGTGAGACGCAAGGAGCCACAGTCTGTTTGAGCCCAGACTGATATCCCGCCATCTATATCCACCT
Source organism: Ctenomys sociabilis (assembly GCA_004027165.1). Taxonomy (NCBI): domain Eukaryota; kingdom Metazoa; phylum Chordata; class Mammalia; order Rodentia; family Ctenomyidae; genus Ctenomys; species Ctenomys sociabilis. The sequence continues at coordinate 120,908 of PVKA01000462.1, read as the reverse complement.
GCTGACCCACCCCATCCCACTGTTGTATAAACACCAAGGGGGGCGTGCAACAGATGTAGGCAGATCAGGACTCAGGAAAGCACCTGCACAGACCTCAGGCACCTACCAGGTAAACAACAGCCCCAGGTGGCAGCTGGGTGGGAAGAAACGGCTCTCTACAAAGCCCAGCTGGACGAAGTAGCCCATCAGCAGCTCAACCCCCGCCTCATCCCGGCTGGGTGTCCGACAAGCCTTGAGGGAAGACACAGGCAGAGGTATGAACAGGACAGAACATGCTGACCACCATACGCTGCAATATGAATGGGTGCTTCTCAGTGTCTCAGCTGCAAATATCATGAACTCGGGAAGGACACAAAGGACCTGAGCGGAAGTCAGGAATCCCAGGATCCACCCCGGGCCTATAGACTAGCCACCCTCCCAGCTCTGCACACAAAACTTACCTGCCTCAGATCCATCAGATCTGCAATCTCGTCTTCATACAAATAACCATCTTCACTGTAATGTTCCAGGATAAAATCCTTGAAGAGAAATAATCAAGTACTGTAAGCTAGGACCTAAGAGCCCCAAGGTACAATGCCATGGTAGGGTACCTCCTCTACATGCACAAGGCCCTCACTTCCTTTCAGACCCAGCACCAAAAAACCAAACCAAACAGAAGGAAAGATAGAGAATGTAATTCATGAGTCTGGCTTGGCCTCCTGCCACATGCCCATATCCCAACACTCTGGAAGGCTGAGTCCAAAGTCTCTGGGAATCATTCCCAGAAACTTTGGGAATCTGAAAAGCATGAGCCCAGCCTGGACAACTTAGTAAGACCCTAACTCACAAATAAAAATTGGGGATATAGTTCAGCATTATAGGCCTGAAAAGCAAATGTACCTTCCTTACACACACGTGCACACACACACTACGGAGAACTGTATGAGAGACTGCATATACAGTAGCAGGCCCCACTACTTATTTATTTTGCTTATGTTTTTACATGCTGCCATCTGTTCTCTGTAAAACACTTAAGTTATTTATTTATTTTTTTATTTTGAAATATCTTGATAACATAAACCACTGCTGGGAGGTATCACAGATATTTAAGGGCTTGGGCCTTCGATCTTTGGGCTCACTCAGACTGTAGACACAGGATTTCCGGATACAGGAAATCTGTGTCTGAGGATGTGATATGCTCCCCTCAGTATCCATGTTGGCAGCTCTGAGGGGTCGGCTCTAGCAGTTCGAGAAAGAACTCTCCAGTGAGACTCCTAACCCCTAGCTGGGTCTGTAACAATCCAGTGACGGACAACTGCCCTGAGTTGGTTCAGTCATTCAGTAAACACTGGCAGACATTTGCCATGTGACAGGCTGGCTGTTCAAAGATCATTCCTCCCTCCCCATTAGAGCTCATATTCTTACAACAGGAGAGAGACAACATTAACAGGCACAACAAAGAAGTAAACTGTGTGGTATACAGTAGCCTTTATCCAAATGCTACTTGGTGTTTCTGGTGTCAGGATCATTAGTGTTTCTGGTGTCAGGCTTTTTCTTCTTCAAATTTTGAAATATTTGCATATATATATAATAAGACAGGGGACCCAAGTTAAACACAAAATCCAAGTATGTTTCATATACATCTTATACATATAGCCTGAAGGTAATATTATACTATTTTTTGGTACTGGGTATTTAACCCAGGTCCTTCACACTGAGCTGTGGTCCCCAGACATCACCGTCTCCTTCTTTTTCCTTCTCCCCTCCTCTTTCTCTTGTCCCAGCTCAACTTGATAAGTTGCTAAGGCTAGGCTCACACTAACAATCCTTCTGCTTCAGCTACCCAGAGAGCTGGGATCATAGGTGTGCACCACCATCTCTCTGGCTTATTCATTATTTTAAATAACTGACTACATAGAACAAAGTTTCATGGTGTGGAATTTTCTACCTGTGGGTATCCCATTGGTACTCTAAAAGTTATAGAATTAGAAGTATTTCAGATTTTCTGATTAGGGATGCTCTGTTTGTATTGGAAAATGGCAAGTGTTAATAAGAAAAACATCCCAGTAATGGAAGGGGCACGGAGAACATCCCAACAGAGCACTGTCCTCCAGCACTAGCCAGACAGCCAGTTATATTTCCCAGGCAACTGTATGCATTCGCTTTACCTGCTTTTTGTGTCATTCAGTGCATATACACAATACTACTCTCATATACCCTAAATACAAGTATGTACAACTAACACAACAGGTATGCCCTTCCTTAAACTTGGCAACTTATCAACGTTTTCATATACCATAAAATATTCTACAACACGACACTTAAGTGTTCTACAATCTTTCAGGGTAAGGAGTGCACATTTTGTGCATTCAACAAATAAGCCAAGCACCTGCCACATATTCAACTGTAGTGAGATTTTACTTAACTTCCACTTGATAAATCAGATACCAAAATCGTTTCCCAGGTTTTTACAATGAAAGATAATATCCTGACAATCATCCTTGTGTACCCCTCTGATCAATTCCTTAAAAATAAATCCCTAACAGATGTCTTAGAGTCTAAGGAAATGCAGAAGTTTCCTTAAATTTTAAAATATGCTTTATAGTTTGGTCATTTTTAGATAACCCCAGTGAGGCGCACCCAACCCACGCCCGCAGGCAGGTGCCACCACGTGGCACACTTTCCTGCTGTCACACATTTTCTTCCTATTTTTTTTCTTCCCGACTGTAAGCAATGACTGAAATCAGCCCCTTTATCATACAACGGCCATCTGTACAACGGGGAATGGTTTTCAAATACTGCATCAATAATGTCAGCAAAGGTGAGGATGGTCAGCAGGACACAGCCTGTTATCTTGGGCTCCCTAGCTGACACCCCTAGCCAGGGCTGGGGGCACCCGCCTCCCTTACGCAGCACTGCATCCCGACGACCTCTGCTGTGTGCACCAGCAACATCTTTCTTAAAAGGAGAGAGACTACACATAAAAAGACTACACAGAGGGGCCAGCCCGATAGCTCATCGGACTGAAGTGCCTGCTTAGGCAGAGCACAGTGGCTAGGGTTCGACCCCCAGCATGCGGTGCAGGCCCTGCTTAGACAACCACTGAGACTGGGCATGGTGACGCACACCTATAATCCCAGCACTCATAAAACTCAAAGATGATTCTGACAAAACATAAATGTGAAGTTAGGTGTGACAGCACGCACCTTTGATCCCAGCTCTATGGGGGCAGTGACAGGGGCATCCCAAGTCCAAGCCAAATCTGGGCAGTTTAGCAATTTAGCAGGCTCTGGGCTCAAAAACCTAGTAACCATATAAAAAATAAATACATTCGGATTTCTGAAGCTTAGTAAACTAGGACAGATTATATGTACTAAGGAGTGCTAGGCATTGTGACACAGTCCTGTAATGCCAGCACAGCACTCAAAAGGCTGAGGCCAAGAGGACTGTCACAAGTTCAAAGCCAGCCTGCACTACATGGCAAAAAGAAAGCAATTTTTTTATTCAAGGGTATTGAGATAGCAGGACTGCTGTGAGTTCAAAACCAGACTGGGGTACACAGTAAGTTCTAAGGCAGCCTGAGTTCAGTCCCCAGTTCTGCCCAAAAAAAGTACTTACCTGAGACACACTACAAACATTAGGGACAAAATAAAGGCTATCAGTAAAATTCCGAAAGTTCTCTAGTTGACAAATTTGGAGAAACAATGATGTATGAAAAAAAATACAATTTTTTTTTCCTTTTTTGTGGCAGAACTAGGGATTGAACTCAGGCCCTTGTGCTTACCAGGCAAGCCCTTATTCTACTGAGCCATCTTCCCAGCCCTAAATTTCTGACAAAATAACAGCAGTTATAAAACCTGAGTAGCAGCTGAAAAATCACTAATATAGTAAGAATTCAATAAAGTAGCCAAACAGTTGAGTAAATAATGAAAAAAATTCTTTCAGGTTTTTTTTGTTTTTGGGGGGTTTGTTTCATTTTTTGTTTATTTGTTTTGTAATCTTTTGGGGACAGGTTTTGCTATGCAGTTCAAGATGGCCTTGAGCTCACTTTGTAGTGAAGGCTGGCCTCAAACTTCAAATAATTCTCCTGCCCCAGCCTCCCAAGTGCTGGGATTACAGACCTGTGACACAATGCCCAGCAAAAATTCTTTTCTTACTGAAGCAATAATTAGTCACAAATCTTTCACAATAGCAACAAATGTCTTACTTTCTTAGAAATAAAGTTAATTGGGCTAGGGAGATAGTGCAATAGAATAAGCATTTGCCTGGCAAGCACAAGGACCTGAGTTTAATCCCCAGTACTCCCCCAAAAAGGATGATAGATAAAAATTATAAGAAGCAACGTACTAATTATTGTAACTGTCCTATGAACTTGCTTTGAAACTATCTCATTGCTATTTCTTTCTCATTAAAATTAATTTAAAAATAAAAAATACAAAGAAAGTTAATTTAATTAAGAAGATAATTACTCCACTTTACTAAAAGGCATAATTCTTGTTCATTCTTTCAATTATGTATTAATTTTTCCTAGTCTTGGAATTTGAACCCAGGGACATCCAAGCAGAGCTACAAAACCAGCCATTTTTTTTTTTTAAATCTTGAAACAAGATCTTGCTAAATTGTGTTAGCAGGGCTTTAATTTTTGATCCTCTTGCCTCAGCCTCCCAGAGTACTAGGATTACAGGTATGTACCAATATGCCCGACTTTCATAAAAGCATTTTTGAAAGATAGATATTAGTCCTTACCACTATAAAATTTGCAATTTGTTGGCCTCAATGATTGGATATATTATTATATTCAAAGAAAAATGTGCAATACTGTTAAGATGCAATTTGCCCAAAACATGGAAATAAAATGTTGGGGAAACACTAGATAACTTAGGAAAACCACAGAAACAAAGGAGGCTTGCTCCACCGGGAGTGAAAATACACAGCATAACAGTGCCCATGGAGAGACAACAGACCCAGACAGGGATCAGAGGCAGGCTTCAGTAGATGTAAGAATGAGGTAGATAACAATGCCAGCAATGTCCCCAGAGGAGCATAAACTGCCACTATCAGTCCCAGCTCTGCAAGGGACCAAACAGTTCTGTGCCTAGATGGTTACTGATTGGGCAGAGCCTGGGAACTGCCTGCTAGCTGTAGGCTGTGTTTCCCCAAAGGAAAGGAGGGAGGAAGGGCCACAGGTGGGATAGTTAAGGGAAACCACAGGGGCAGGGCTCTCTATCTATTAGAATAGAACCCCAGGGCCGAAGACTCAGCTCACAGGGAAAGCACTTGCCTAGTCTGCTCAAGGCCCTGGGCTGGATCCCAGTTGTTGTTGTTGTTGTTATTATCATTATCATTATTGAACCCCAGCAGCTGGAAGACCCATGGAGGGAAGTTCTTGGGGAACTCCAGAGATGGCTACCCGGGTAGGCATCCAATAGGTAGGCATCCAATAGCTTCCGTGGCCTTCCCTACAAGAATGCAGATGGCAGCTGGAGGAGTCCTTTGGCCACACAGAATAGGAAGCCAAGCAGGGGTCTGTAGATGCCTGCCAGGCAGGAAGGAAAAGACAAAAGGAGAGGGAGCAGAAAGGCACTCTCAGGGACCTGCCTTGTCTGACCCTCACAATGCCCTCCCAAGGGAGGCTCCTGATTAGAGGAGAAACTCAGAAGGGGCAGAGATTAAACACAATTGTGAGCAAGTAACAAAGCTCATTAGGAAAGGTTCTTTACAAGTCTTAGTGTTCTCTGAATATTCTGCACTAATATTTTCCGTTGTTTTTTAAAAAAATTTTCTCGTTTTCGTCTTTTCAAACAGGATCTTGCAATGCATTCAAACTAGCCTTAAACACAAAATCCTCCCACCTCAGCCTCCCAAATGCCGGGATTACACGCATGTGCCACCACGCCCAGCTCTGACGGTGATTGTTAATGCAGCCATTTAAACCTTATTTCTCCACGCAAAGTGTGGTACACACCTGTAATCCCAGTAGTCAGAGGCAGGATCCTGGGCTTAGGGCCAGCCTATACTACAGAAGGAGACCCTGTCTCAAATAAATAAACAAACAACAAAGTTGATTTTTTTTAAAAAATAGAACAAAATTACACCATGACACTCTCCTGACCTTAAACACCCCATGGAACTTGCAGATTCAGTCTGTAGAACCCCTTCTCTGGGACCCGTGTTTCTCTCAAACACAAATGTGGAAGGCAGAAAATACAAAGTGCTGCCCACATTTTCATTTTTGGATGCCTGACATCTGTAAGAATCCCTTTTAGGCTAAAATGATACAGTTAGAAGCTGTGGCTGAATAGCAGTGTGGGAATTTTTTTTCTCCTGCTTTAATGTGGAATTCAGCTTGTGATCTACTTGGATCCTTACAGATGCTCATGGAATTCCCAAGAATTCAATAGAATCCTTTAAAATGCCTGCATTCCTGTAGCTCTCTGGTACCAAGCAACAGACAAATAAAATCTTAAATGACTCTATTAATACAACTAAAGACTTTCTACAAATACATGGATTGTCTCCAATCCCACAAATCCATGACAAGTTACATCTAAAAGTGCAGGCAGCCTTGAGAAGCTAGCATAAAGCTGCCATCCACAAAAAATCAACTTCCTGTTAAACTGGAGTCTGAAATACGACCAACAGCCCTTCCCCCATCCCAGCCTGTTTAGGGTTGCAGGGAGGGTCTGTAATCTGGATTTAAACAACTGTGGCAGAAGAGGCCTCAGGCAAGGAGCAATTCACAGTGCAAATGCTTTCCAAGTATTAACTGTTCCACCCCCAGTACTGGTGATTGAATCCAGGACCCTCACCCTGAGCTACACATCCCCCAACCTTTTTTTTTTTTTTTTTTTTGACTGGGTCTCACTAAATTGCCCAGGCTGGGAATGAATTTGCAATTCTCCTACCTCAGCTTTCCAGAATGTTGGGATTGTAGGGTGTATCACTATACACAACTTCCAACTGCCTTTAAGAGATAAATTTTACAGTGGTCATAATGCCATGTGATAACTTTTTTCTTTTCTCAACTAAAAATGGTCTGAGATGAGTCACTGAAGAAAATTAGTGTGGAAAGAAACATAATTCTTTGAGGCATTTCTCACCATGCTGGGATTCATTCCTATCTTTCATGCCTATGCTATTAAAATGCTCAGAGACAGGCACCACCTTGCCCTCCGCCTCTTTATCTCCTCCTAGGTGGCACACTATATCCCAAACAGATGACAGGGTTGGGAGTTTGGCTCAGGGGTAGAGTGCATGCTTAGTGTGCACAAGGCCCTGGGTTTGAGCCCCAGTCCAAAAATACCCAAATAAACAACCTAAACCTCAACTTGAGGAAGGTGGGCAGAGGACTGGAACATTCTAGGCACAAATGGCCTTTTCCTCCAGGCTGGAAACGGCCTGTCCTGTGTGCCTCCACCAAAGCCCCCAGGCCTCAACTGACCCACAGGACCCCCAAGGCATACGCTGCAGCACTGCCAGCACCCAGCACAATGCCAAGCACAGGTGGGCCTATAAATGACAGAGGTGCTCAGATACCCAGGAACAAATAGGGGAAACAAGAAACCCAAAATTCTGGTTATTGAAGTACTGAAGCAAATAAATTGACATCTTCGATCTACTATTAAATGTGTCACAAAATCAGATGGACTGATAGATAGAAACAAGGATACATAAATGGACAGAGATCCACTAAAGCAAGATGTTTCAGATGTACAGTGATAAGGCAAAACGTTAATGGTAGACTCTACATAGTGAATATACAGGGGTTCATTGAAGTACAAGTCCTTCAGTTTTTACATTAAGTCCAGAAATTTTCCATCATAAAATGTCTGGGAAAAAACGAGCTGTTTTTTGAAAAACATGGCCTCAACTTCTTACACAAGTTTAAAATAAAGATACTAATCAGGGTAAAGTTTTTAAATCCCAAAGCAAACCCACACAGAGCCCTTATGATGTGGCCTCCCATGGAATCCAGGGCCCCCACCCGCCTCCCGCCATCTGCAAGAGGAGCTCCCTTTCTCTGTGCACAGGCCAGGAGGGCTCAGTCACCCTGCAGCACCCAGTGACCCGTGCCATATGCAGCCTTAAAGCCACTGCAAAGAACTCATACGTGCTCCATTTCCATTTTAAACTCTCAGTCCAATGCTTGAAGATTTTACCTTGAGGACGATGGAAAAGTCAACATCTTTCGTCTCCTTCAGGCCAAGAGGAATCAAGGGAATTGTAAATGCCTCCCTATAAGGAATACCACAAGGTATATGAGCACCCCGATTCCACCACTGTGTACCCCTAGCCTTACCCCAGCAGCTCAGCTGAGCTCTACCCATCTCCTCAGGCCAGTCCAGCACAGGTTCCCAGCTGACAGGTTCGCATTCCATGAGGACAACTCTGGTCACACCTCCCCTCTGCTCTGATAGAGATTCTTCTTCCTGCGATGGCTGATTGCCCAGCTGAATATGCAGGCCCCACAAGCTCTCCAGTTTTGGGCTGAGTGCCCAGGCCTGTGTGTGGGACGCTCACTGCCTCCTCCCCTGAGTGTGCCACCTGCTACACTGGGTGTGATTCTGGTCTCAACCCCCATCCTCCTTCTCCTCTCCTCATCCCTGTGGGCCCCCTATCCAATATCCTAGCCTGCCCTGTCCTTTGGGGCACATCACACCAGGTGTCCACTTACCTGTTGAGGGAACGCCCATCCAACACCTCAATATACCCAGCTCCTAGCCTACTACTTCATTTCTGCTCGCAGCACCTCCCACTGACCACTGGGTCACTCCACAGGCTGCCCCAAAAGTGCTCCCTGAGCCCACATTCCTAGGGACAGGGCCAGCAGGAAATGGACCAGTGCAGCCTGTGTTTTGCAAAAAGAGATTTAGCTCCCTGACCTGTAACAGGAGCCCTACAGCCCAGCCCAGAGAGAAGGCCAGGAATGCCGGGCAGGTGAGTGGACAATGGGCTGTAAACTGAAACTGCCACGGTGGCACAGATGTGCTAAGGGCAGGTGAGACACAGCCCAGGTATGTAGCTTCCCCAAAGCCCGCCCAGAAGGCTGGAGTCCAGCAGAGGGACCTGAGGGCAAGCCAGGTCTCACTCCTCCAGGTGCCAGTGCAGTCCTTCCTCAGGCCCCTGGGGCTCCAGGCAGCCACTGCTCTTTCCATGATGATCAGGCAAGGAAAAGAGGAGTAAGGGGTGTCCTAGAGGCCCAACCGAGCACCAGGCCACCAAGCCCCAGTGTGCTGCTGAGTTTTCTTATCTGCACAGTGAGACCATCTTCCCTGCCCAGAAGTGTTTAAAGATCTATAGTTCTATGAAGGAAACTACAGTTAAAAATTTTCTTTTTCCTTTTTAGCTCAGCACCTCAGGTTAGAGAGGCAGGAGGAAGGAAGGCATCTGCCCCACTGGGCGACAGCTACCATTGGCATAGTACCAGGGCAAGAATGCAATCAAGGTTTTCTCTCAGCACCAGCTTCCAAAACCTGGCTCCACTGCCCAGGGAGACCTACGAATGAGTTAAGGAAAGGCAGCTCTGGAAATGGATAGGCCAGAGGATGCAAACACAAGGTATTCAGAGAACTTGCAAGTCAGTCTGCCTGAGGCCGCTCCAGAGTCACAGGGACCACAGCAGGCGATCAACCCTCACAGGGACAGCTCTGCTGTACAACACAGCAAACGTGTTTGGAGTAGGGAACAGTCTCCATTCAACTTTGCCCACCTCGCCTCTTTAAGGAACTGGACCTTTTGGGCAAACAGTGAAATGTAACACCTGTATCACAGAGGGAGAACTGTCCACACTGCAGCTGACCAGGCTTTCAAACTACACTGGGAGCCCACAGCAGAGTGGCCAGGCCAGGAACCTGGGAAGGACCAGCAGGGCTCAGGCTTGCGAAAGCCAGGACCCTGAAGAGGCTTCAGATTCCAAGGTGGCTCCAGGTCCCAACACGTCTTCCTTCTGTTAAACCAGTGAACTATCTTGCGCTTGGGCTTGAGTTTCCCTTGGAGCCCACCCACTTTTGGAGATACCTCTCTTCCCCAAGAAAACTATAGAAACCTTTAAAGGAGTTATTTCTACTTAAACTTAGTCTTTCACCACCTCCACTCCCTCCCTCCGTCAAAAGTAGCTCATCCTGGGCGGAAGACTTCCTGGGCTTTCCTGCCAGCCACACCTCAATGTTCCATCACGGACAAACACTCCCTAAAGAATGCTTCTGAAGAAATCCACTTCCCAAATACTTAACAGGATAAAGTTCTAAAGCGTCTCCCCCGCACTGTTTTCTTGGAGACTTGGGTGGCTCCCCTAATCTTTGTTGTAAAGTGCCCCTAAAAAGGTTTTGACTCTTGCATACTAACAAGAAGACGACCAGGGGCAGGCCCTGTGTCAGTACAGGGCAAGAGGGACGTGGCCAGGCCATACAGGCACAGTCTGGGAGGCCAGCGCTTAAGCTGCCCAGAGAGGCGCTTCCAGGACATCTTCCACAGAACCAGCTCAAAGCCCACAGGAGAGATTCCACCTCCCCTGTGGACTCATACAATTCTCTGTACAACACAGCCTCAGGACAAATGTCATTTTGTCTGACAATTTAAGTACTTCCCATCCAGTTCCATGCTCATCCCTTTAGCCTGGTCCTCAGCTCAAGCCCAGCTGAATCACTGCCTCACATCCCACAGTCGGGGCCCCCAGCCTCCCTGCGCCCCACCTCCAAGGCAGGTGTACACTTACTCTGTGCTCTGGTACACTCCCACTGAGATGTTGAGCCCCTCCAGCTCCTCCTTCAGCATCTGCAGGTCTGAGTTGACGAAACTCAGCTCCAGGCGTACCTGCTCTCGCACCTTCTGGTTTGTGGCTACTCTGTTGAAAGAGAAGGAGAGAAGGGGCCTCAGCCAAATATCCCAGGTGCCAGGTGGGCAGACCCAGCCAAGAGCTGTAGGAGTCCCAGCCTGAGGTGCTGGGCACCTGCCCCACACAGAGCCTCAATTTTGCCAGCCTCAACTAGCAAAGGGACCTGGGGATGCAGCCAATGACATTGATCTTACACACGGGAATCCTAAGACCCTTGCAAGAAAACATCTTTGAGAACTAACACTGCTGCCAGTCACCCCTTAAAGGGCTATAAACAATCCCCTTAGAAGAATATAGATAAGCTGACAAGCTTATGGCACACACTTGTAATTCTCACTACATGGGAGGCTGAAATGGAAAAATCTCCTGGGCCCAAAAGTTCAAGGACAGCCTGGGCAACAGTTCTTGCTGCTGTTTTTGTGGCAGTGGAGAATGAACCCAGAGACTTCACCATGAGCCTCATACATCCCTGCCCTTTTTTTCTTTTGAGACATGGTATTACTCAGCTGCCCAGGCTGAACTCCAGGAGTCCCAGCCTGAGATGCTGGACTGCCAGCCTATCTCAGCCTCTGGGGATGCTGGGATTGCAGGTGTGAGCCACCACCCCTGACTCCCTTCTAGTTGCCTCTAATCACCTGTATGGATCCAAATAAAGAAATTACAAGATCCCAAATTGGAAAGGAAGGTATAAAACTGTCTTTGTTCACAGATGGCTTTATCTTTGGTGGTGGTGGTTTGATTTCTTTGTTAGTATGTTTGTGGTACATAATGATTACATGGGGGGGGGAGTTACCTTACACAGTATATAGAAAACCCCAAGGCATCTACAAAACAAATGTAAGAACCAACAAATTTAGCAAAGTCACAGGTACAATCAATATGCAAAAATTGGGGCTAGGGGCATAGCTAGTGGTAGGACCATGGCCTTGGCTATGATCTCCAGCACTGAAAAGAAAGGAAAAAGGGGGAGGGGAAAGGAGGGGAAGGAGAATGGGGAGGGGGAATGGAAGGGAGGGGAAGGGAAAATCCACAGAAATTATTTCCAGTCGGAAATAGTGGCACATGCCTATAATCCCAGGACTCTAGGAGGCTGAGGCAGGATGATTCCAAGTTTCAGCCTACCTTGGTAAACTTAAGAGATCCTGTTTCAAAATAAAAAGTAAAATATAGGCTGGGGATGTCTGTGTGAAGGCTCTGGGTTCACATTACTACAAAAAAAAAAAAAAAATTCTATTTCTACATATTAGCACTCAACCTTAAATTGAAATTCAGAAAACCATTTAATTCACAAAAACAAAAACAAAAAAAATATTGTGCCGGGCATGGTGGCACATGCCTATAATCCCAGCACTCGGGAGGCTGAGACAGGAGGATTGTTGTGAGTTCGAGACCCGCCTGAGCTACAAAGTGAGCTCAAGGCCAGCCTGAACAGTATAGTGAGACCTTGTCTCAAAAAGACAAAAAAAAAAAAAAAAAAAAAAAAAAAAAAAAAAAAAAAAAAAAAAAAAAAAAAAAAAAAAAAAAAAAAAAAAAAAAAAAAAAAAAAAAAAAAAAAAAAAAAAAAAAAAAAAAAAAAAAATTCACTAAAACAATAAAACATTCAGAAATCTAACAAAAGTAATGCAATTTTTGCATACCTTGAAAACTATGAAACAATGCTCAGCTGTTAAATGGAGAGTTATTCCATGAGTAAGAACTAGAAGACTGTTTATGCTCAAACTGTCAAGTCTCAGCCAGGCACGGTGGTGTACATCTGTAATCCTAGTACTCTAGAGGCTGAGGCAGAACCCCTGCGAGTTCCAGGCCAGCCTAGGCTACACAGTGAGCTCAAGGCCAGTCCAAACCACATAGTTGGACCTGATTCAAAAAGACAAAAACAAAACAAAACCGTGTCTTTCCAGTTGCTTTACTGATTCAATGCAATCCCAATTAAAAAAAAAAAAATCCCATGAACTTTGTAGCAGAAATTGATAAATCCTAAAATTTACATGGAGATACGAAGAACCTTGAACAGCCAGATTATTTTGAAAAAAGATAAAATTTGGAGGACTTCTGATATTTGATTTTAAAACTTACTACAAAGCCAGAGCAATCAAGACAGAATGGAGCACACAAAGGAACAGAGCCCAGAGACAAATCTTCACACTTGTGTTTAATCAATCTTGATGAAATAAAGTTTAATCAACCTTGGTGAAATAAAGTTCAACAAATGGTGGGGAAATGACTCACCAGAGGTATGACTGCCTGGGGTCCCAAGCTCACACTTAGTTCACTGATTCAGCAGGACTCTCAGGACTCAAAGGCTTTGATTCATCCGAGCAAAAAGACACAATCCAGGCACAGCAACCCATGCCAAAGCGGTCAGAGACTACAATTTAATAGCTACACCTCTAAAACTTCTAGAAGAAAACACAGGCCAGGCATGGTGGCACATGCCTATGATTCCCATCACTGAGATGGTAGAGGCAGGAGGATCATGAGTTCAAGGCCAATTTGAGCTACATAATGAATTCAAAGCTAGCCTGAACTAGCTAGCTTTGACCCTTTGAGACAAGGTCAGACCTTGTCTCAAAACAAACAGGGCCAGCCAGATAGCTCAGTGGACTGATGTGCTTGCCTAACTAAGCAAGGACCGCAGGGGACCAGAGGTACACTGAGATGGCAAATGAGACTGCGTGTAGTGGCGCGCACCTCTAATCCCAGCACTTGGGAGGCTGAAAATAGGAAGATCACTAAGAGTCTTATCTGTGTGGTGAGACCCCTATGGACACTGTACTAAATACATTAAAAAACAAAAACACAGTGACCATCAAAAAGAAAATACAGCTGGGCATGGTGGCGCATGCCTGTAATCCTAGCATTCAGGAGGCTGAGACAGGAGGATTGTTGTGAGTTGAGACCAGCCTGAGCTACAAAGTGAGCTTAAGGCCAGCCTGAACTGCATAATGAGATCCTGTCTCAAAAAGACCAAAAAAAAAAGAAAAGAAAAAGAAAATACAAGGGGCCAGGGAGTTGGCTCAGTGGAATAAGCACTTTCCTGGCAAGCACACGGGCCTGAGTTCAATCCCTGGTTTCACCAAAAAAAAAAGATAATTTAAAAGAAAATACAGGAGAAAATTTTTATGCTCTTTTTCTTTGTGGCAAAACCGGGGATTGAACTCAGGCCTTTGCACTAGCCAGGGAAGCGCTTATTCCACTGAGCCATCTCTCCGGCCCCTCTTCATACTCTTAAATTGGGCAAAGTCTTAGCTATACACCAAAAGCACAATCCATAAGAGAAGAACTGCTAAATTGGTTACTGCCAAATGTTAGAACTTCTACACTTCAAAAGACATCATAAGAAAATGGAGCAAATGAGTATGTAGGTCAGCGGTAAAATGTGGGTTTGGTCTATGTGAACTCTTAGATTAAGCCCAGAACAGAGGGAGGAAGGGAGGGATGGAATGACGGACAGAATGAGGGAAAATATTTGCAAATTAGGTATCTGATAATTTGTATGCAGTATATATAACAAATTATTTTAATTAAATAATTAAAAAGACAATAATTAAATAATTTTTAAATAATTAAAAATATTCAGGTTTTTTTTTAAATCAGCGAAAGGTTTGACATTTTTCCAAATGTACATGAATGGCTAAAAGTACATGAAAACAATATCCGGGGCCAGGGGGATGGCTCAGTAGAATAAGTGCTTCCCTGGCAAGTGCAAGGACCTGAGTTCAATCCCTGATTCTGTCAAAAAATAAAAAAAGACAAAAACCAAAAAGAAAACAATACCCAGTATCATTAGCCATAAGAGAAATTCAAATTAAAACCATAATGTGATACCCACACAGCCAGACATGGTGGCACATGCCTGTAATCTCAGCACTGGGGAGGTTGAGGCAGGAGGATCATTGCAAGTTTGAGATCAGCCTGGACAACAAATTAGCTCAATGCTGTCCTGAAGAGCATAGTGAGACCCTATCTCAAAAAGACAAAAGAAAAAAAAAAAAAATACATAATGCCATAGCCACTAGACCAGTTACCAAAAAAACACTACCACACTCTAGTGAGGACACTGGAGAAACTGGAACTCTCATTATTACTGGTTGTAAACAGAAAAGCTAGGAAGCTCTACAGTTTCTAAAAGAACCTTCTGAAAAAGTTCTGTTTCTAAACATTTTTCAGTTTAACATTTCTAAAAATGTTAAACTTACAATATAACCTAGAAACTCCACTCCATGAAATCTATACAAGAACCAGTAGTGTAGCTCTTTCCCTTTCTTGCAAGATGGTGGGTGAAAAAACTGAGAAGACGGACACTAAGGAGAAGAAAGCCGAAGCCAAGAAGGCTTCTGCCAGTGGTACGGATAAAAAGGGTAAGGTGAAGGCAAAAAATCCAAGAAGGGGCAGCCCCACTGCAGCCAAAATCCTGTCCTGGTTAGAAGAATTGGTAGATACTTCCAATCTGCTATGTATTCCAGAAAGGCTTTGTACAAAAGAAAGTACACAGCTGCTAATTCAAAGGTTGAGAAGAAAAAGGAAGGAATGGAGGAAGTTCTGCCATGTTCACAAGTCAGTGGGGACAAGAATTGAGGTACAGGGGCTGGGGCAATAGCTTAGTGGAATAAGCGCTTCCCTAGCAAGCACAAGGGCCTGAGTTCAATCCTCGGTTCCACAAAAAAAAAAAAAAAAGAATGGAAGTACACAGATAGTTAAGCTTCAAAAAAATGCCTAGAAACCCCCCTACTGAAGATGTGCCCCAAAAGCCATGGCAAGAAACCCTTCAGTCAGCATGTGTGGAAACGTCAAGCCAGCATCTCTCCCAGCACCATCTTAACCATCCTCACTGGGCGACACAGAGGCAAAAGAGTGGGCTTCCTGAAGCAGTTGGACAGTGGCTTGCCACTTGTGACTGGGCCTCTTTGCCTTAATTGTGTTCCTCTATGAAGAACACACCAGAAATTTGTCATTGCCACCTCTACAAAAATTGACATCAGCAAAGTGAAAATCCCCAAACACCCCACTGATGCTTCAAGAGGAAGCTATGGAAACCCAGGCACCAGGAGGACAAGATCTTCGACACCAAGAAAGAGAGATACCAGATTTCAGAGCAGCACAAGGTGGATCAGAAAGTGGTGGACTCACAGATTTTAGCAAAAATCAAAGTTGTTCCTCAGCTCTGGGGCTAACTGCAATCCATTTTTGCTCTGACAAATGGAATTTATCCTCATAAACTAGTGTTCTAAATTTCTTACTAAGAATCTAATTAAATAACTGATACATTTTAAAAAGGGGGGGTGGGGAGATAGCCCTGGGCCCAAGTTCAATCCCTGGTTCTGCCAAAAAATAAAATAAAATAAAATAAAAAATAAAAATAAAATAAAATGTAGTGTAACTCAGCAGGCTTAGCACTGCCTTGCAAGCACAAGGCCTTGAGTTCGATTCCCAGTACCAAAACAATAAAAATAAAAAACCCATACAAGACACAAAAATTATGTGTACCTAAAGACATATATGTGAATGTTCACAGTAGCCAAAGTAGAAACAATGCAAATACCCACTAACTGATACACGTGGGATGCCCACAAGGCACACTCATAGGGTAACAATCTTCAGCAGCATAGAGCCACAAAACTGCCCAAGTTTTCAAGAAGAGGCTTTGATGTCAACTCAAAGATTTTACAGATGTCATCCTTCACTTCACAGGTGAGAAATCACAACAAAAAAGAACAACAAGCAGGTACTGAGCCAGACCCATGCTGAGCACACGCCCACAAATCACCCCTCTCACAAGGTGCTAGAACTGTCCCGATGTCACGGATGAGGAAACGCAAAGCTTACCAGCCAAGAGCCCCAACCACCTGGAAACTACCTGACCACCGCTTCCTCCTCAGCTAGGAAAGCCAGCCGGTGACAGCCCACCTCTCACCAGACAGCCAAAAGCTGACCTTCTTCCTCACCAACTATCTGCCTGTCTGCTAGGACTACTCCATCTCATTCTCTGCCCAGAAAGTTTTCATTCCTGTGAAAACTTCCCCAGGTAGCGAGCAACCAGATACCCAGTTTGGTGTATGTCACTGGCTTGGAGATTTCTACCTGGGTGGCTTGCTCACCAATAAGAAATAACATTTTGCATTGCAAAGTACTGCATGAGCACACAAGCACTACAAAAGTGAAAGATGTGAAGCACTCCAATGTAGTCTATTCTACTCTAACACCTTCTTTAGATGTTTGCAAAACTCCAATTTTTCGATTTTCTCACAGCAGCTGGGTTTCCAACAATTCAGTTCAATTCTAACTCCAACATCCAGAGTTAGCACAGATCCCACAGGCTAAGGGCTCAGTCCCCCACGACCCTCCCCACTGCAGGCACCAGGAGAAAACCATCCTCACTTCAGGTCCAGCGGAAGGAGACGGTGCCTGGACTTCTGACTGATCACAGCTATAAATCAGGGGTACTTACAACCCCCTCTTCAGGTTTATTAATTCACTAGAATAAGAACTCAAGAAAACTGGCTAGGCGGTTGCAGCGGATCCGGGAGGCCCAGCGGTCAGGTGTCCCGACTATACAAGCCCGGGGCCATGGTCTCGCCATGACCGAGCGGCGTAGGGGCCTAGGGGCCCGCCTGGGCCGCCTGCTGGCAGGACTAGGGGTCCGGAGGGAACGCAGGGGGAAGGAGACCTCAGAGGAGGCCATACCCCGGGATAGGTGAGGGGAGATGCAGAAATGTGGGAGGTAGAGGTATCTGTCTGTCTGTCTGTCTGTCTGTCCAAGTGTATTAGAGTGTTATGAGTGCTCAAATCAGCATGCATGAGTGTCTTTATTTTGGAGCATAAAAATGTATGTGTCTAGTCAGTGTACCACGATTTTGGATCCGTGATTGTAGAATGTCTCAGCTTTCTAGTAAAACTTTAAAACAATTGACAATTTCATGATTTCTTCCCTAGAGACAGTTTAAAGGCAAACGTGGCAGTTCCTGCCGCTGTGGACTTTGATTTCCACATCACAGGTCAATGTGCCTCTGGTCTTCTGTTCTCCAAAAACAGGGAGTCTTAGCAGATTCCAAGTTGCCTTCCTTGTATGATGGCATTGCATTTGTCCTCATCTGGAGACAGCTCTAGATTGTAATAACAATAAACCTTTATTTGCCAAAAAAAAAAAAAAAGAAAAAAAAAAGAAAACTGGCTAACTCCAAACAGCCAAATCAAAGAGAGGTACAGGACAAGGTATGGCAGGGATGGGTGCTGTGCAGAGACACCATGGCCTCTCTGGGTAGCCACCCTCCCAGTATCACCTGGAGGTTGCCCACACCCCATCATTTAGTGGCTTTATGGACTTTCACTGCCCAGACCGGACTAATTAAATCACTGACCTCAATCTCCAGGCCTATCCCAGCTCTGGCAGTAGGAGCAAGAGCGCCAAGAGCTGCAGTCCTCTTATCAAGCTTTGTTCCTTCAGTGGATCAGGCCCCACCATGAAGCCTTCTACCAGGAGTCATCCCATGAGCATACAGAAAACACTCTTATCACTCAAGAAATTCCAAGGGTTTTAGGAACTTGGTGCCAGGAACTCAGAGGAGCAGGGTTTTAGGAGCTCAGGACCAGGAACAAAGACCAAATATTTATTTTTTATTATACTATAGCAACCCACTGAACTGATTTCATTGCTTATCATGGGTCATAGCCTGCAGCTCATAAAACCGTGCTACACAGGTGTTATTGAGACAAAGACTGATTTACCAGCCCATATTGTCCACAAGACTCAGGGAAGAAAAATTTCTCAGCCCTCAGCACTGGCAACAGTTTCACTTCTTAGCAGTTTGTTTCCTTTTGGCTAATGAGTATATAATGCGTCCAAATCACATTCCCGTCTTCACACTGCCTGCCTCCATAGACAAATGATGGCTCCCATCTATGAAGACTGCTGTGGTGCAGATCAGCCTTGCCTCCTGCTAAATCTTTCTTCTTGCTCCTGCCCCGATACCGTCCTTCATTTTTACTTTAATCCTATGTTGTACAAGGGTGTAAATATGTGACAGATCTATTCTGGAAGCAGGTACGATAAACAGTGATAATTCCTGGAAGACAAGCCTTCCATTTGTTTATATTTCTCCTGCAAGCCGTCATAGTCCTTTCTCTATCACTGAGCTCAACCCACTCAGTCTGACTGGCTCTTGGCAAAAGACTAGGTCCAAGATCAACAGGGAAGCTGGGCGTGGCTGGCGCACCTGTAATCCCAGCAGTCTGGGATGATGAGGAAGGAGAACAGCAAATTTAAGCCCAACCTAGACAACATAGTAAATTAGCAATAAATGGTTTAAAAAAAAAAAGCCTGGAGATATAACCTAGTATAAAAGCCTTGGATTTAATCTCCAGTACCATAAAAAAAATAAAAGAAACATAATAAAGGCCTAAAGACTCTCATCTAAATATTCAGAAAACATCTTCATAACAGCAACTTTTGATTTCTCCACTTCTATATATTAATTTGCTATGCACCCTGTCCGCCTTGGCAACAACTTGCCACTTTAGATTTGTAGCCAATCAATGGGCTGCTCTCTGGATGTGACCCTCTTTGTGTGGGGCACTCTGAAAAATACTGGTAGCAAGTAGGAATACCACGGTTAATTTCCACAATGCTGCCTTTTAAGTACAAAGATGATTCAGAAATGAACCCCAGGGTTTGAGCAGTTTCTAGGAGGGGTGAGGACTTGTGTTACTGATTTGTTGGTGGAAGGTTGTTTCTTGAATAAAGTATAGCAGCTCCAGATGGTAAATGTGCCCAACCGTCTCTGGGCCCAGGCTGGGGCAATGGATAAAAATAGAACAAGCTGGCCCAAATCAGGGATTAAGGCCAGAGCCTTCCTTGGTCTTGTCCATGCCAATGCTCTGTATCCAGGCTGCCTCACTGGACGAAAACAAATGGCTTCTATGGGTCTTTTCAGAGGAACATGGCCTTTTTCAAAAGCTTTTTGCTTGGTAAATACATGCTGAGGCTGCTGTGGTCTAGTAACTGATGTCATAGCCAAAAGAGAACTTGTGGCTGACCAGGGTGAGGCACACAGGAGCTGCCGCTCTTTCCTGACCATGGCCTCTCTCTGGCTTGGGTTTCCAAGGGTAAGCCCATTTCCCTGGGTTTCTCAGGAAGAGTGGCAAGAATAAGAATAAGAATGAAGGATGAGGGGTCGGGGAGAAGCACTCAGTGGAATAAGTGCTTCCCTGGCAAGTATAAGGGTCTGAGTTCAATCCCCAGTTCTGCCAAAAAGAAAAGAATGAAGGACGAAAAGGTATTCTGCTTGCTCTCTGTAAATGATCAATCCACATGTCAACAGGGGAAGGAAGGCCACAGTCAACTAATCCCTGTCACCACTGGTCGCATCCACACACTTTCCCTCAACCTGGAGCCTCTGAGGCCCTTTGTACCATACCAAACTCCTATGTGAAAACAGCTTCCCTGCTCCAAGTTCTACACTGTCTTAATGTGCCTTAAGTATTGGGTCTTAAGGATATAAGTGGATTTTGCATCCTGCCCCATGCCCCTCTGTTTGTTTTAGTGTAATTTTCCCCCCACCCAAGTCTTTTAACAAAATCATCTCTCTGGGAACAGGTATCACACTAATCCAGCGACTTGTACCTATTTCAGAGACCATACTGGAGCAATTTAGCAGACTCTAAGGAGCTGTCTTCACTTTGTCCTTCCAGGAACTGCTCCAAATCCTGCTTTGCCAGGGATTTAGGAGACTGGCAAAAGATTATGCCATGCTCTGGTGTGGCCATCAAGCTAAGGCAGAATAGGACAGCTGCCTCTTACCCACTGGTCAGCTGGGGCCAGTCCCAAAGGCCAAGGAGGGCTCATGCCCCCCCTGGAGATATGAACTGGCCCTCAGATCTGCCAACACGTGTTGCCACTGCCTCAGGTCAGTCTCCTCACAGTCAAGGCCGTACTAGCCTACACTGTTGTGACCCTCTAGTCAAGAGATCACACACTGGACTGGAAACCTGTGACTTGTTTGTTCACTTGTCTCTCAGGGCACTGCTTTCTCCCCCCACCATCACCTCCACCCCAATAAACTGACTGTCAATACTTTAAAAAGTTCAACAATTAGAAGAGTTTAAAAAAAAAAAACTCTTCAACTCCTGGGAGTAAGAAAAAAATCAGATCTGGCCACACAGGTCTGCCCTCACCTAAACACATACACACACCACCACCACCACCACCCCACCCACCATGGGGCAAATGAGAGCGGTCCTTCCAGAGAGGGTGTCTCAGAGACATGTCACCCCAGGCCTGACCAATCCCAGCCTCACTCACTCTGATGGGCACCTGACTCCTGTAAGCCTCAGAAGGAGGCACTCCTAGACTGATGTGACTGCTCCCAGACCAGGAGCACAGCAAGCCCAGAGAGTAAGTGATCTAAACCTCACAAAGACCATCATCTCAATGTAGGAGAAACATCATCATATTTTTGCCTCAGTTTTTCTCAAGGGTGGAGGCCTGCCAGTTAGCTCAACTGTTTAAGCGCCTGCTTATGCAAATGAAGGAGTCAGCTCTACATGTCTTACCAGACCCACCCTTAAGGCAGCCTGAGCCAGCCAATAAGAAAAAAAAAAAAAAATTCCTTCTCCAGGGTGGTAAAGGAATTGGGAATACTGCCTTTGCTGACCCTGGAAAAGGCAAAATATCTGCTACCTTCCTAATAAAACTCCAGGGAGCTCAGACTCTGGGTTGCTATGGCCCAGACAGATCTTGAAGGATCTGCACGGCTATGGCACTCCCTTGCCTGTGCAGGTAAGGGCTGTGACCATCATTTCTGCATTTCCAACACGTTTCCAGCCCCCATCCCAACTGCTCTACCTCCACATAGGGTCTGCATAAGACAGCTGGGGTTTAGAAGAGAGACAGACACTAAGGGACAAAGAAAAACCAAAACGACCCCTTCCCCATAGCAACAGCCACATAATCATAATCAGTTGCCCAGGGACACCACACGCCCAGAGCTGGTCTTGGCCAAATGCCCCATTTGTTTTCCGGAAACCGTTGGTTGAGTCAGATTAATAAATACCTTCAGGGTTTCCTGACAACATTCTCCAGAGGGGCACTCTGCCACTGCTAGGTCACTGCGAGAATCATTAACACTCCCTCCCCACCCCCATCCCTGCCCACTGAACCACTGCTAACTTGACAGTAAGTCTGAGCCAGGCTTGGACCCGAGAGGCTGTTTGTTGATGTCACTAATACAACAAACAGCACTGTCCTTGTTCCTGCCTGAGAAACTCCCAGTCCCTTGTTCAATGAGGCCTCTCCAAAAAAGAGGCCTCTCCAAAGATACCCATGTGTCTGAGGTCATGCCACCTCGTCACCCTGGGTCAGCGGTGGTGAGCTTAAGGCACACGTGGTATTTTGCATTTAAGATACAAGATGCTAATGTATGAGTTGTTTTTCTAAACAAAAACCTCAGTACTCAGGCTGAATTGCAGTAGGAGGGGGTTTGGGCTGGACTCTGCACTTTTGTCTCTAAAAGGTTTGCCACCACTGCCCTAGGTCAACCTCTGCCACCCTTCTGTTTCACCACACCACAAAAAGGATTACTTCTCAATGTGATCTGGTTTGTTTGCTCACATTTGAAAGTCTCCTTACAGGCTGTGGGTGCAGTTCTGTGGCACAGCACTTGCCTGCCACACACAACACCCTGGGTTCAGTTCCCAGCTCTGCACTAGTCTCCCCTTGGTAGAGATAAAGTACACGTGGGCACCCCCATCTGCACTGTACACAGCCTTCTGTCCTGCACCACCTGCCTGACACTCAAGAGGTGCTCAATGAACCGGTGAACCAGCAAAGAACCACAGCTCACTCCTAGGGAGGCCCCAGCACAGGGCTGCCCCTTGAATAGCAAACTGTCCAAGGGTCAGCCAGAGCCTAAAGCCACAAGCTCAAGGCAGGGGTCTGTGGGGAGGAAGGGTGCCAAAGTCAGGGCGTCTTTCCCAAGCTGGGGTAGAAAGGCTCAGAAACCCTCTTCCTGTTCTTCAGAGTGCACAGGAAGCAATGGAGACTCCTGAGGCAAACTGTGCCATGGGAAGCTGACAGTTCCCAGTCCAGGGACACTGTCAGACGTTTTAAAAATCAAAATATTTGAAGATCTTCCCAGGCTCCTCCAGTAACAATCTCCCTTGCACCCAGATACAAAAGGAGCTAGAGAGGTGATTCAGACAGCTTCCTGGCATGTAGGAGTAACAAACCCAACCGAGGCACAACTCTGTTATTCCTGACCAACTGGTGGGTTCTGCAGAGTTGCTTGCATTACTTTTGTGGGCCCCAGTGGCACTGTATAATAAAAATGGGTAAAGGTAATTCACACAGTTGTTAAAACCACATTAAGCCAGGCATGGTGGCACACGCCTGTGATCCCAGCAGCACATGGGAGGCTGGGGCAGGAGGATCATTGTGAGTTTGAGACCATCCTGTGTAAAAGTGAGCTCAAGGCCAGCCTGAACTGCATAGTGAGACCCTGTCTAAAAAAGAGAAATTATCAACAAGAGTAACACACATAGAGAGAACCACCACCACCCTCATTCCAGTCTTGTTCCCAAGAGCCAATGCTAAGTTTCTCTGTCCTTTTATGCACACATCCAAATCCCTTACACATGTGTCCACACACCGCATACTACCTGGCCTCTTTTTTCTTTTTGTCTTTTTGAGTCAGGGTTTTGCTATGCAGTTCAGGTAAGCCTTAAGCCCTCTTTGTAGCTTAGGCTGGCCTCAAATTTTCAAGGATCCTCCAGCCTGAGCCTCCCAAGTGCTGGGATTACAGGCATGCTCCACCACACTCCACTTTTTCCTTTTTCTTCTCTTTTCTCACTTGTTTCCTCTCCTCTTTCTCCCCTCTTCTCTCTCTCCCTCCATAGACCCTTGCAGTAGAAATATTCAAGTTGCTCCTTTCTGCCCCTTTTCCTTGCATATTCAATATACCAAGCAGTGATTCTACCCCAGGCATCACGCCAGGTAGTGGAGAAGCTGTCAAGTCCCACAGAAGCAGGGAGATCAAACACCAAGGTGACGCTAACTGGACTCCCGTCAGAGCCAGTGCAACCCACTGAAACCAGGTGCCCCGATGGCCATGCCACTTCCCAGCACAGACATGGGGTGGGCAGAATGTCTGCTTTAACATAATCATGCCCTGGGTAAAAAGGACCCAGCCCAGGAGGCAGCAATGAGGAGAGGCTGACGATGAACAGACAGCAGGTTTGGGAGTGTAGTGAAGGCTGCACAGGTCACAGGGGAACCTGGCTTCCCAGCGGAGGGAGGGAACCCAGAGACACCTACTTCAAAAGGTTTTCTGCTCCTGTCCTCATCCGCACGGCCTTCAGGATCTGCTGATTCAACGCAGCCCTTTGATTCTGTAGTTTGCTCCGACCCGTCTGTGCAAGGGGATTACATCCCTAAGAGAAAAATAAGATGCTCCTTCAGAGGCAAATCACTCCAAAGAGGACAATGATGTTTACCAGAGCAGATGTTTCACAAAAAGACAATTTCTTCTGAAAATAAAAGTAATTCAATATACAAAAATAAGTCACTCATAGTAATACAACTCCAAAACAGCCACTGTGAATTGGTGTTCTTCCTTCCGGTCTATATGAAATGCACATTGTTACTCTCCATGTCCTCGACTGGGTCCAAGTCCCCAAGACCACTCGGATGTTGAGAGACTGGTTAGAAAGTTTCACAGGACATGGTGTAGGGAAGCATTCGTGACTCTGACTCATCACTGAGTCTTAATCAGGATGCGTACAGAACTGGGTCCTAAGAAGTGCAGAAGCTTGAGGAATCCAATGCTAGCTTGCTTCAGCCTCCCATGCATGCTGGGTCAAAAGGAATACAGTCTTCCCCAGCACCAATAACACAGGAACTCCAACTGGGCATGGTGGCATACATCTGTAGGGACAGAGGCAGAGGATTTAAGTTTGAGTCTCAGCCTCTAGGAGGCTAAGGCAGAAGGATTTATGTTCAAGGCCAACCAGGATAGCTTAGCAATTTAGGAAGAACCTGTTAAAAAAAAAAAAAAAACTAATCCCAGTACTCAGGAAAATGAGGCAAGAGCATTACCACGTTTTAGAAGTCAGCCTGGGCTATTTAGTGAGTTCAAGACTATCATGACTACAAAGTGAGACCCTGTACCACAAAATAAATAAAAGAAGGGCTGGGGATATATACTTCAGTACCAAGGCCCTAGGTTCAATCCCCAGTACCAAAAATATAACTAAATGAATTCTATTACATGCAGCCAACTCCTGTTCAATGTCTACCCACATTAGCTTACGAAAAGAACACGTTAGCAGGAGCTACTCCCACAAGCACACTGTCTAGCAAGTCCCTGAGTTCCAGGCTCTCAACAGGACAGTAGGGCTTCATCACAAACCACAATGTGTGCACCACCAGTTGAAGCACAGTGGGCCACCCTTACCAGCCAGGGAACTGTGGGCAGACTCGGGGCAGATTCCCAAGAGGCAGCCGGGGCAACCCTGCAAGCAGCCTCAGACCTGCAGTGAGTCCCTTCCTGTGCAAGGGCACACACAGCTTGTGGCATTTTGTCACATAGCATTCCATCCTGAGTGCTCCTCTAGCACAAAATGCCCCCTAGCTGGGTGCTCTAGGTGAAATTGGTAGAAGAACTGCAAGACCTTGCTCCACCCAGGCAACACAGTGACTGAGTAAGCCCCTGTCTAAAAATTAAAAAATGAAAACAAGTTGGGAATATAGATTAGTATAAAAAAGGCCTAAATTCAACCCCTAAAAACAAAAAAAGGGAAGCATTCCTCAAACACAAGGTTTTTGTTTTGTGTATGTAGTGCCGTATGCTAAATTTGGGCCTTACCTGTGCTATCCAAGTGTTCTACCACCTGAGCTACCCCCATCCCATCTTTTTCCATTGTTATTATTCTTATGGCTATCCTAGTGTGTATGGGATCTCACTGGAATTCTGAACTGCATTCCCCTGATGAGTAATGACGATGAACATTTTTTCCCTGGTGTAGAACAAAGGTGCAGCTCCATAGTGGAGCACTTACCAAGCATGTATTCAATCCCCTGCAGCACCATTAAAAAAAAAAAAAAAAAAAAATGTTTTATTTCCAAGGCTATGGCTTAGGACCTAGGCCCTAAGCTGCCCCAGGTAAGATTTCCTGTCCCACATTGGTGGTCTTGGACATTGGTCTCCTTGGTCTTTCGTCAGGTATGTGGTAAAACTTCATGGGCTTACTGACGTCTGCTATATATTTTCTCTGGAGAAATATCAAATTATCAAATCAGATCCTCCACTCATTTTTAAATGGGATTATCCATCTTTCCATTTACTGGGACAAAAAAACCATTACTTTTAATGACTGCAAAACCAAGTGTCCCAGGGCTGGGGAGATGGCTTAGTAGAATAAGCACTTCCCTGTCAAGCGCAAGGGTCTGAGTTCAATCACTGGGTCCGCCAAAAAAAAAAGGCAAGTGTCCCATTTTGCCAATTTGTATGCTTTACTATCAGTGAAGGTAAACAGTTTTTCATGTAATATTGGTCACTTGGATTTCTTCTTCAGTGAATTATCTGCTTATGCTCTCCCTGTCTAGTACAATATTTTTGTAGAGTGTATAGATTGCAGTTTTAAGCTGTAAAGTTTAAGATCAGGGAAATAAAAGTTTCCTTTACACCTAATGGTGTTCTCCCCACCCAGATAGACAGAAGCCCTGGTATCTGAGTTAGGACCACATTCCTGGCTGAGGCTTATCTGTGGCTACTCCCTGGGAGGGGCCTAGAGGGCGGAGCTCACACCAGCCTCCCCTCACCAGGCTTGTACCTCACCCATGGCCGAGACCTCAGGCAGAAGTGTGAGCTGTTGCGGTCCACCCTTCTCAAGGGTCCCTGTATCAGCAGCCTCTGACTGGCAGGCCAGAGGTGAGTTACAGTTCTCCATCTACAAAGACTTATTATCACTGACTCCCTCTGCAGGTCCCATTATTTGCCCTCCTCCACCTACTTTTCCCTGTCTCCCATAGACACTTTTTCCCAAGTTCAAACACACTACAGATACTCAGAATCTGAGCTAGAATAGATCCTGAAGTAAGGATTATATTTTCCTTTTTCCTAGTACTGGAGATTGAACCCAGGGCCTTCTCACTGAGCTATATCTTCAGTTCTTTTTCATCTTTTCATTTTTGAAACAAGGTCTCCTTAAGTCACTAAACTGCCCAGGCTAAGTTCAAGCCCAGGATCCCCCTGCCTCAGCCTCCCAGAGTGCTGTGATTACAGGCCTGTACCACCAAGCCTGGACAAACCATTAAAGGATACCTGGTTTAAAATTAAAATCCTTTTCAGATATAAGATAAAAATGTCTTTAATGTTAATTTAATACTAAAGGACTACAATAACTATTGGTCTCTTCCCTTTTCTCTTCTGAAAACTACTACAAAGGGCTGGTCTGATTTGACTTAGTGATGTGGCTCACCAATGCTGTGTTTTATTTTTACCAATAAGCCTTAACAATTAATCCTTTATGTACATTCCGGGAGCTCAGATAAGTAGCAATTCCTGCATAGGATAAGAACTTGTTCCTGCTTCGAGACTTTAGCCAACTTCTGGAATTGCTACATCCTAACCAGCCCACAGTTGTAAGGTCAAGTTTCTAGTTAAGAAAGAAGAATTCACAGGTTAGTAATTGGACCCAAAACTACATTACTTGTTACTGACAGGTAGGAATGCTGAGCCCTGCTAGGAATTGCACAAACACCCACTGGGCACCCAGGAAATTTCCCGGAGAGATGTCTGTCCAAGATCACTAGAAAGCCCCCCTGGAGTCACCAGGGGCTGCTGGGGTTGGCACTCCCCTTCCCACAGTCCTCGGCCACACCTTCTCCTCTCTGGCTTTGTCAGATAGCAAGGTTCCCAGAGCAGTCCCTGCAACTCAAAGACAGAGACACATTCCTGACAGGACATAAAACTGCTCAAAATGGCAAAGATTTGTGCTAGGGCACAGGGAAGTACCTGTCACACCAGCCTGGCCTGGGAACCAGGGCCGCTCACTGAGCTACCTGGCCTGTTAGATCACTCTTGACAAGGTCTTGCAATGGGGTGAGTCTTTCTTAAAGTTTGTTTGGTTCCCTGGGCATAACCAGGTTTGGGCATTTTGGTCTGTCTTGAAATCTGTTAGAATGGTCTGACAGCTCCCACCCAAGACAAGCCAAGTGCCGAGGGAACTCTCAGCACCACTACAAGCTTGGTGGGCCTCTCTGGGAGTCTAAACCTATGTTGACCCAGATGCAACATCTAGGATCTGAGGCACGGAGGTTAAGTGAGCTACTGGACTCCTTCCTTAGCTCTGGGGTGGTCTGTGAACAGGCACAGCAGCAGCAACACATGAAGATCTTGGGGAGCTCCTCTCCCAGTCTCCAGGGGCACAGTCATGTGCTTCCTAGCTGCAGTCAGCCTTCATCCTGTAGGGAACAATGATCCATGCCTACTTTCCCAGCTCCTGGTCTATGTCAGTTAGAGGTGGTAAATTCTTTTTCTTTTTTGGAGGAACCAGGGATTGAATTCAGGCCCTTGCGCTTGCCAGGGAAGCGCTTATTCCACTGGGCCATCTCCCCAGTCCAAGGTGGTAAATTCCTGTTCAACTACTAAAACAACCATGAAGCTGGGCGCGGTGGTACACACCAGTAATCCCAGTACATCAAAGGCTGAGGCAGAAGCACTGCTACAAATTCAACGCCAGCCTGGGTGAAAGAATGGTCTCTTTTTTTCCCCCCTGCTCTCTGGGCCCCCAATCCATGCAGTGTCTGGCACTTGCCTGCCTCCCATCTACTTTGGAAAGCAGGGGGACCTTCTTCATCATAGCCAAAGATAAAGCCCAACACATAGCTATGCTTCCATCAAATTTAGGGCAAACTAAAAGCTTAGGATCTACAGGTCAGAAGTATAACTAAGTGTAAGGTGAAAGGACAGCACTGGGTGAAAGGACACCTGACCAGAGACCCTCATTCAGGCCATAGGAGGACAGGCGCTTGTAGCTACTTCTTCAGTATATTTTCTTTGCTTTTTTTCATTCCTTCCTGGTTACACAATCCCTCACTCAATCACTAAACTCTGAAAAATATAATTGTTTGTTTATAAGTTCAGTAGAGCTGTCAGCAGAAAGCATAGAAATAGCATGCCATACCCTGCAATATACACATACATCTAATTTAACTTTCACCACACTGGAGATTCAGGGAAGGCTGAGTGGAGAGAAGCTAGCTGTTATATGTCAAAAAAATAAAAAATGAAATAAAAACATGAACCAGTACATAAAAATAGCCCTCCTGCCCTCCCTGGGTCTCTGGCAGGAATAGGGGGCTAGATGTACAGGCCCAGCTGCCTCCTTCCAGCACCCCAATCCATTCCCACAAGAGCAGGGTGGACATGATACAAAGCAGCACTTGGTAACAACCTTGAATTGAAGCTCAAACTTCTGATCCTGATGCCTCACCCTCCTAGAATTAGACATGTGCCATCATACCTGGCTCTGGGCATCTTTTAATTTTTTATTTTTTTCTGGACTTTTAAACATGCCAAATAAAAAAGGTTTTAATGTTATACCTGAAACCACAAAAATGTCCATGCACCAAATATTTCTAAACCCAACCAATGACTTGCTTATTATAACCAACAGTATGTATGGTACATGAGAATCCTTATTTAGAAAGTGTCTACGTGAGCTGGGGAGATGGCTCACTGGGGTACGCACTTCCCTGGCAAGTGCAAGGGCCCAAATTCAATCCCTGGTTCCGCTAAAAAAATAAAATAAAAAAAAAAGAAAGTGTCTGCGTATGTGCTGAAAGGGAAGGCTGAGCTTTTGTACTGGATCTTGAGTTTGTCTATTTCTGTGATTTTTTTTTATAACGATTTAAATTACTTTTGCCACGTATGGTAGAACACGCCTATAATCCCAATACTTGGGAGGCAAGTCCACCTGAACTACATAGTGAGACCCTATCTCAAAAAACAAAACTTATATTTATAATACAAACAATATTAGAGAACAATAAACTACCTGTGAAATTGTTTTTATCACACATCCTTTCTCTTCTTACACACAAATTAAGACCTAGGATTTTTCCAAGGCTGAGGCAGGCTGGTCCTGATAGCTCATGCTAGAATCCCAGCTCTCTGGGAGGCTTAGGCAGGAAGATTCCAAATTTGAGCCCAGCCTGGTCAATTTAGTGACTTAGTAAGATCTTGCCTCAAAATAAAAATTAAAAAGGACTGGGGATGTAGTTTCCTTGGGAAAGTTCTGGATTTAATTCTCAGTACTTGGAAAATTTAAAAAGTTTATGGCCACAATGAACCCTATAGGTCTCAGTGGAAAAACCAGAGGAGGTCACATCATTCACCAATTTCTCTGTCCCAAATGCCCCAGGTGCTGAGGGGGACTTTGCTCCAGCCAGCACCCCCAGCTCACACTCTGCGAGGTACCCCATCCTCCAGCTGAGCTGCACCTGCAGTTCCACCGTGCTAAAGCCACCTCCAGTGCAGCCTTTGTGTCACGAGACTAGGAGGCCAGCCAAAGGAGGAAGTGTTGGTCAGGCTAAAGTCAGTGCCCAGCAGCATCAGGTGGTGTTTCGGCAACTGTCCAAATAGCCCCAGGAAACAAGGGACATTCAGGGTTTCAGCTCATCATACTGACTTTCTCTGAGTCACCATGAAAACTCTGTTCTGCCAGGGAACTCTCCTGGCCAGAACCCCATAGTACGAGGCGTGCCGGGGACACGCTATGGACTGCTGAGCTCCAGTGCGGCTGGTCACTCTATCAAGGCCATGATCAGCCTAGATCCAGCCTGGCCTTTGAGACCTGGCTCAGACCACACCAGAGTAGTAGCCAGGACAGGGAGCAGAGTCTCCACCCTCCCCTCTTCCCTCCTTCTCTGGCTGGGAAAAGAACTGCAACTCTAAGGGGATGGATGGATCCAAACAGGACAGTATCAGCACCCCAGGAAAGCCAGAGCACCCCCCCATACACACCATGCTTGTGAACCTGGCCCCCTCAGAAGGCTTCCCACACAACCGTACATGAGACACACAGGGGTCTAACAGGAAATCAAACTCGGCAAGGTGAATGGTGCAGAGGAAGGAACTGGGGGATCCTGGGTTTCAAACAAACAAAAAGAACTCTCCTCTGGAGCCTCCAAGAAGCCCAGTGTAAACATGGGCCGTAAACCAGGACACTGTGAACCTCGGGGCCCTGTCCAGCCTGCAGGTTTCTGCAAACAAGAAAAACTTCTCCTGCAGCTCTTCGGTAAAAACAATGGAACTAAATTCATCTGGGGCATTTGTGATCCCTAAGGATGCAAAGGAACAAGTGACAATGCCACACTCTGTACTCTCCGTCCACCAGGGCTCAGACCTTTCTTTCACACAGAGCCTTTCAGCAATGCTGGGGAGAGGCTTTCTCTACCCTGCCCCCACCCCAGCTGGCTTTCTCCGGGCCAAGAACAGGTTTTCCTAAGAAGTTTTAGGACTGGGCCCCGGAGAAGGGATCTGCTATTATGATGCAGCCTCCTGGAAAGGATTCCCTACAGGACTCTGCATTTAACTACGGAACATATTTCCTTCTAAATCTTTCAGTAGAAAAAGTATAAAAATTGGGGTGAGTGGGTACATTTCTACTGCTCATTCCTTTAAGAAAAAAAAATGTATAGTAATCTGACAGAAATATACTGTTGAAGCCACGTGTGGTGGCACATGCCTGTAATCCTAGCACTGGGGAAACTAAGGCAGGAGGCTGCTGAGTTCCAAGGCCACCCTGGGTTACACAGTGAGTTAAGGCCAGCTACATAGTAAGGCCCTGTCTCCAAAAAAGAAAAAAATATTTTGGATTTAAAAATACAATTTAAAAAAATAAAATAAAAAGGAAATATACTGCTGAGACTGAGGTGAGAGGTTAAGTCCAAGCCCAGCCTTGGGGTGATTTAGCAGGACCCCGACTAAGAAGACAGGGCTGAGGTCCATGCTTCATTTGGGCCTAACTGGTATCCTTCATCTTTTTTCAGCCAAATCCTCTGCAACCCCAATAAAACCCTGATTAAAGAGATACCTGCCCTCCCCACCACTGATTATCTTGACATATATGGTTCAGGTTCTGTCATCAACAGGGACCTTTCAGCAATTGGGTTTCAT
Organism: Ctenomys sociabilis; assembly: GCA_004027165.1. Classification (NCBI taxonomy): domain Eukaryota; kingdom Metazoa; phylum Chordata; class Mammalia; order Rodentia; family Ctenomyidae; genus Ctenomys; species Ctenomys sociabilis. Next base: position 88,922 of record PVKA01000462.1, on the reverse strand, counting down.
TTATAAGCAAGCCACACAAACATAGCTGAAACCTACTTCCTGCTCTGAACTCAAGCAAGGAAGCTCCTTTTGGAGCACAAGCATGGCCCAAGTTGTCACCACAAAGCATGTGCTCCCAGCCCAGCTCAGCACCCCAAGGAACTCAGCTTCCCTTGAACTGTGGGGTTTGGGGTTCAGGGACTGGGAGTATAGCTCAGTAGCAGAACATTGCCCTAACATGCTCAAGGGCCTGGGTTCAATCTTCAGCACTCAAAAAAGGAAGAAAAAAAAAAAAAGCCATCCCAGCATGCAATGAGGTCAGACACAGAGCTGTCCCTCCATAATGCTTTTTGAATGAATGGAGAATGGCATTTTAAAGAGAGGGACAGAAGGCACAACAAAGAGAAGACAATGAAAGAGAAGCCTGACTTTTAATAGAGATAATCTGATCATGTGTGTGCAAAATCCTGAAGTTCAACCACAGGATGGGAGAACCTAACATGGGTGCAGATTTATGACAGCCTGACTATACTGCCAGGACTGGGGATCCCCACTCACTGCTCCTGGCTGCCTCCTGCAGCAGCTGCTTCTAATCACTTCCCTTGAATCTCTAAGAATCCACCCACTCAACTTCACTTTCAGCTTTAAAAAAGTCTCTAGGGGGCTGAGGTAGAGAGCAAGTTTGCACAGCATGCACAAGACCAGCCTGAATCCTAGCACTTCAAAAACAATCCAAAACAGGCTCTAGACTTTCTCATTCCCTGTGGGGCTGCTGATGTAAGAGCTCAGCAGCAGTGTGCTTGGTGTGTGTAAGACCCTGAGTCCTGTACCCAGCACCACACAAACACATACAATAAGTGCCTAGTAAGCTTACCTTGTCTCTACCCCCCTCTCGCTCCAGCAACCATCTTCTCTGCCATGTCAACTTTTGTCCCCAGTTCCCAACCCTAGTTTTCTAACAGGGTTAGAGGACTAAATTCAAAACTTTCCCTGGCTTTTCTATTTCTCAACCTTACTGAAGAAACTTCCTTTCAGCTTTTCTCACACTACTCTCCAGGCATGCGCCTGTCCTCTAGGAGGACCTATTATTTATTAGTTGCTTCAGCGCCAGGTTCCTCCACTGGATACCCCAGCCTGAGCTCACACTGGTGCTCCCCAGCCAGAAGTTTGGCCTTTCCAGAAAGCAGCTCTCACGGCTGCTACGTTCATGGTGCACTGGGATCCCACAGGCAACCTCAAATCCACCTGCTCCTCAACACTGGCCTCCTGGTTTACTCCATCTCACTGAGGTATGACCTGACCCCCAAAGCAAATGCTTTGTTGGCAGTGCCCTTCACACCATATCCTACCCCACCAGTTATTCCCATCCTTGTAGGCCCTGCCTGTGCCCAGGGTCCCATCCTTCCAAACTCCACACTGGCATCCCTATCTTCAGGCTGGGCCCCTAGTCTGAGCTAGGGTATAAGGTAGTAAGAAGGATGGGTAGCCAAGACTGTGCTAACAAAGCACAAACTGCAGGACATCATTAGCCTGTATCAGAGTAGAAGGGACAAAGGCAATGGAGATTACTGGGTCCTACAGCTCCCCAACTGCTGCCTGGCTCCATTTTCCCTCCTCTCCTCCCCACCCACTGACATCTTTGGCAAAATGGGCCCTCTCTGATAAGTATTTCAAATGTCTTACACTGCTTTAATCACTTTGATGACTCCTAAAATTTCCTGCTTCCTTAGGAGGAATGCCTCTGAAGTACTTCCCACTTAGGCCACCTCCATACCCCCAGGAATGTCCCCCACAAGCCTTTTTTCCCTGCTTTTGCCCAAGCTGTTCCCTCTACCCCAAAAGAGCCCACCCTTCCCTTTTTCACCGGAATACATCACCTGTCACTCAGTGAGCATTGTCTTAGGTCAAACTGGCTCTGGCCACAAGTCAGGAAAGAAATGTCAACACCTTTTCTCTATACAAAGAACACCCTTTGGACTGGTATGACTTAACTCGACCATAGCACAGTGATCAGCACAAGGTCTCATTTTCTAAATAGATGCTTCTAATTGTACAGTAGTGATTCATCTTACTTTGTACTCATCCACTAGAAAAACTGCATCTAAAAAACACCCAACCGTGCATCCTTTCTTGGCTTCCTCGTTATCCACTGCCCCACCCCCAAATCCTCCCCTGGGACTCAATCCCCGGAGCAATCTCACAGGAAAACCTATTCAGGAAAGCTTGGGCCCACCACTCCCCAAGGTATTATCCTTCCTCACCCACCCTCAGCCAATTCCCATAGTGCTGCCACAGGCCCATAAAGCCATCTGTTCCTTGGACAAATAATCCAGAGAGAAAACTCAAGGCCCCTGAAAGAAGCAGCAACTTGTTAGAGGCCACCAGGCAATTTTGTGGGGGTGGCAGTCAGGCCCTGGGGCCCTAGGATGGACATCTAGGGATTCCCAGGCCAAGCCTCTTTCTCCAATTTTATGTCCTGTGATCCTCTGCTCCACACGCCACACATAATTAGAAGTTATAATACTGTAATTCTATGATGACATCTTTGCACTTAAATATACTTCAAAACAGCTGGGTTTTAGTTGTTTTTTTTTCTTTTAAAGCCAAAAGCAACTTAACAGAAAAAGCAGCTTTCCCATTCATCTCCAAATTCCCAGATTCCCCTTCTGTCCTACCTTCACTACCCCTCACCAGTAAGCAAAAGCCCAAGCTAGTCAGTGCATAATGGGAGGAGAAAGATGCCCAGGCCTCTTAGAAACTGGATGACTAGGCTGGGGAACACTAACGACTGTCCTATAGGACAGTTTCACTTCCCTATTTATTATTAGGCACTGCGCTTTGGGTTCTATTTGCCAAAAAAAAAAAAAAAATAGCAAGGACAATCTCAACCCACCTAGTTTTCGTTGGCCAAAGGCTATTTTTAACTCCCCAAGACCTTCATGGATGGTGTGGTGGGTATCACCATGACTCCTAGCTCAAAAGTATCTTTGTTGGCCCTATCACCTGTGGGTCTCCCAACACCCCAGCTGACCCTGGATCAGGCTGATTCGTGGTAGGAATGGAGGAAAGGGGTCGTTACAGGGGATTGAACACAAGACCTTCCCATTAAGCTACATCCCCAGACCCCTTTTTTTGAAACTGGGTCTAGCCAAAGCGCTAAATTGCGTTACAGTGGGCTCTACCCTAGGATCCTCCAGCTGCAGCCTTTCAGAATGCCAGGATTACTGGAGGCTCCAACACGCTCCGCTCTGGGTCACTTTGAGGGACTGAGCTACTCAACTGTTAACTCCAGAACCGGAGGCTGCCGGAAGGGCCGAGCCCGGAGCACGCACTTGCCCGCCCAGGCTCCTACACCACCTGATAAATCCGTTCTAGCATAAAGTGACAGGGGGCGAGGCCGCCGCGTTCAGGCCCTGCAGAGCGACCCGCAAGGAGCAAGGGGGCGTCGCCCGAGGTCCCTTTCTACAGCTGCCGCCTCGGAGCCCAGAGAAGTCGTAGAAACGTACGCTGAAAACACTTTGGAGGAAAAAGACGACCGTCAGCCCGCCTGGAGTGGTCGCTCCGGCGCAAGCTGAGCTCAGGTCGTAAGGCGCCACAAGCGCGCGGCGCGGGAGCTGCCTACGCAGGTCCTTCCAGGCACGCAGGGTCGCCACCCGGGCGACCGGAGCCCTCCCGCGGGCCCCGCCTCCGGGCTCGCACCTGCACGCGGGCGGCCCTGTGCCACCTGCTCCGCGCGCCCGGCCGCCACCTCCCCTTCTCCTCCTCTGTCTCAGCCAGACCCGCGCCCCCTCCCCCTCCGGGCCGCGCCCACCAGGCACCGCTCTCACAGCCCCTTCCTCAGCCCCGGGGTGGGGCGGTGGTTTGGGGCCCGAAGCCGCCCACCTTCCGAAAGTAGTCTTCGCCTTCCTTCTCTAGCGGCTGGCAGGCCGCGGGCGGCAAGGCGTCCGTCATGCTCACGGCGAGGGCGCGCGAGGGGGACTGAGGTGCGGCGGCCCCACGGCCCCAGACTGCGCCAGGCCCCGCCCAGCTCTGGGCCCGCCCCCGCTCTCCAGGCCCCGCCCCGCCGAGGCCCCGCCCCGAGCCCCCAGACCCTTCCTTCTCATCCCGGAGGCCCCGCCCCCGAGCCCCGCCTCTAGCCTTCCGGGACCCTGCGCAGACCCGAGGCTGGCGCCTAGCAGCCGCGAAATACGCGATCCTGGGCGCGCCGCTCGCGCCCCCCGAGCCTAGGATCCCAACGCGGGCCACACTGCTGGCTCAGTCCTGTAAGTGCCGCGGTGGCGCAAGAGACAGCACGGGGATCTCAGCGGCCGCAGCGAGGCTTGGGCTGGGGACTCGCCCCCTTCCCCGGCTCCACCGACTGTGCCACGCACCCCCACTGCAAAGCCTGGGCAAGGTCAGCAGGAGGTGGCTGGGAGAAGGGACCACCAGAGGAAGGAACCTCCGGAGAGGTTTCGTGTCGGAGAGACCCGCGGATGCCCTTGACGTGTCCCAAGTGCCGCTCCAGGTCTCAGTTTTCTCTACTGCAACTGGCTAGTGGAGGGCATTAGGACAAAGGTGCATGATAAAACTTCTAGTTGCGGTAGGGATGATCTTAGTTTAGGAAAAAAGGGGGACTTCGGAGGCTAGAGCTGCACCAGTCACACGCGTGCGCCCTGAAATGTAGACGGACCCCGGGACTTGCTGCCCGGCTGGGGGAGCGGCAGCAGGAGTCCGAGCACCCTGCCCGTGGGCCCCGCCCAGCAACGCCACTTGCCTCTAGTTACCACCACCGCCAGCTCCTGCCCAGGGACGGGTTGGGTCACAGCAGGTGTCTCAGGTAAAACACAATTGCATTTACAGTTGTCTGTGTGTTGTCCCTGAATTTCCATTTTAAAGTGCTTTAGGTATTGTCGACAGGTTAGGAGTTTTAGGGTGTTTTTGTGAGGGAGAGGTTGGTACTGGGAATGGAATTCAAGGCCTCGCACTTTCCAGGAAAGCTCTGCACAGTTGAGCTACATCAGCAGCCCAGTATCGACAGTTTTTAAATAAGCAGCAGCAACTACCAAGTAAATGTTAAATAAATAAGTAAATAAATAGATATTTGATGCACGCCTGTAATCCTCTCACTTGGGAGGGTGAGTCAGGAGGATCACAGGCAGTTGGATGCCAGTTTGAGCTGCACTTGAGTTCAAGATCTTCCAGAGCCACACAGAGAGACCCTGTCTCTAAAAACTAAAATAAATATAAAGTTTAAAATCCACCTCACACTTGCTGAACCTGTGAAGAAATTTCAAAAGAAAGTTTTGAAGTCTGTGGTGTTGCATACCTGTAATCCCAGCTCTTGGAAGGCTTAAAACAGGAGGATCACTATGAGTCCGAGCTGGATAGTGAGACCCTGTAGGCCCTATACTAAATACATTAAAAAAAAAAAAAAATTCTAAGGACAAACTTGTAGAGTCCTAACCAGCTCAATGGTAGAACAGCTGTACTTTCTTAGAGCTAGGTTAGATGATGTGAACTTGTATCATAGCTCTTGAGAGCATCAGTTCTTAGGGATTTGAAGTTGGAGGCCAGCCTGGAGCTGACTGTGGTGCACCTGCCTGTAATCCCAGCACTCAGAAAGCTGAGGCAGGAGTGCCTCGAGTTCCAAGCCAACCTGGGCTAGACTGTAAGTTCAACAGCAGTCTGAACTCTGTTGGAGCACTCTTTATCTCCAAAAAAAGAAAACTGGCTGGGCTACATAGCAAGACTCTGTCTCAAAACAAAATAAGGGCCAGGGAGATCACTCACTGGCTTAAGCACCTGCTTGGAAAGTACAAGGTACTGACTTTGATCCCCAGTACCAAAAAAAAAAAAAAAAAATCCACTTCTCTCTTACAGTCAGAAGCAAACATCCAGCTAATTTCAGCATGCATTGCTCTCCCTATACTTAATCAACTGTTCCAGAAATGTCCTAGTCTAGGGTAGGAGTTAAAAATAGCCCCTTGGGTTCAGCCCTAGGGTGATGGCTCACACTGTGACATTTGTAATACTAATAAACTTACCAATAAGAGAACCTGAACTGTGTCCAGGAAGCGTATGGATATTGTACTGCACTCTAAAAATCCTGATACAAGGGGTAACTGCTGTTCCCTGACGAATGTGGAGCCCTAAGAGGAGTGGGGAAGGACCATGCCCTCTTTGCTCAGGCCTCTGACACCATCCCTGTCAAGCCTTCTCTTCATGTCTTCCCACTTCCTTCTACCATCTCCAAGCCCAAAATACCTTTGCAGTTTGTCATATGTACATCTACTTGTACTGCTACTGACTTAATAGTCTTTATAATTACCTTGGTGGGAGTGGTGGCACACACCTGTGATTCCCACTTGGAAGGCTGAAGCAGGAAGACTACCCAGAGTCTAAGGCCAGCCTGAACTACACAGCAAGATCCTGTTTCAAAAAATAAAGAAATAAATAATAATTCACTTTATTTAGATAAATTTTATTTGAAAAGTCAACTATGACATAACCATAAGCGAAAAGACTGTGGAACTTTGCCCTGTGGGAAGTGACACATAAAAGTAAATACAATGAAAACCAAAGTTCATTATGTAATCTAGCCTGACATTATTGCCTCTTCCAGCCGCTGCTGCTTTTGTTCATAAGGAAGAAGAGTAAGAAAAGAAAGCTAGCTATTAAAGACACTGTAGAGAGGGCCAGGGAGATAGCTCAGTAGAATAAGCGCTTCCCTGGCAAGCGCAAGGGCCTGAGTTCAATCCCTCTGGTTCTGCCAAAAAATAAAAATTAAAAAATAAATAAAGACCCTGTAGGGGCTGATGCAGGTAAAAATTATCTCCGTGTGTCATGTGCATGTGTGAATCTGCCAGAAGAAGACCCATTAATCTCCATGACCGATATGCACTCATAGCAAAAAGATATGAGGGGTTGGGGAGATAGCTTAGTGGCATAAGCACTTGCCTGGCAAGTGCAAGGTCCTAAGTTTGATCCCCCATCCCCAAAAAATAATAAAATATGAAAGAATGGGTTTGGTGGTACACACCTGTAACCCCAGCACTTGGAAGGTTGAGGCAGAAGCATCACTTCAACTTTGAGATCAGCCTAGGTTATAAAGTGAGTTCAAGGCCAGCCTGAACTACATAGTAAAACCCTGTTTCAAAAAGACAAGACAAATATGAAACAAAAAAATTAATAAACTAGCCCATTCTAAGACTATCTCCTGGGTGTCTTCAGAGGTCAGAATGAGTCCAGCCAGTAAGCCATCCCTTGGCAATATGAGCCATCTGAGAGTCTTTCCTTAGGACCCTGCATGACACTGCCATGGCTCATCAAAAAGGGACCATGAGCTTTCACCCTCACCTCTGATATCACTATGACCAGGCAGAAGAGCCCTGCTCCTGACCACGTGCAGATCAACAGGAAACCTCCTACCCATCAACCCCACTGACCTGTTCAAAAGAACTGACAGTGATTCCCTGTGCTCCTAACCAAAAACCTAAGAGAAATTCTGAGACAGGCAAAAGATTAAGATCTCAATTTCAAGACAGATGGGGTTGGGGGGGCAACACCAAAAAATAAAAAATTAAAAAATAAACCCATAATCCCAGAATTTGGAGGCGAGGGCTCAAGGAGTGGTCCAGCTCAAAGCCAGCAAGTCTAGACAACGCAGAAAAACCCTGTTTCGAAATAACAAAACCTCAACTGCAAACACGATTTTGCCCTGTCCCATTGTACCATCTGGTTCAGGTCAGTAGTTGGCTGTCCAGGGACCCAATTTTGGGTAAAGTGCAAGTCTCGCCTCATAAGAACTACTTGTTGACAAAAGGAGCATTGACTTCTCTAGGGACAGCCTGATGTATGTTCCTCTTGGGGAGTCTGATGAAATTTGCCAAATTAAATACAGAAAATTACGAAGCAATTGTGAGAGTTTGGATATGGTTCAAGAGTGTCCCCAAAAGGTCATGTGCTGGAGGTGTGGTCCTCACAATGGTGTTGGTGGAACTTTTAATTAAGAGGTGGAGGGGCCGGGGAGATAGTTCAGTAGACTAAACTACTTGCTTGCCTGGCAAGTGCAAGGACCTGAGTTCAATCCCCAGTTCCTCAAAAAAAAAAAAAAAAAAAAGGTGGACTGCACCAGCCCTACCCCCATACGTGCCGAGCAGGCCACTGAGTCTAGGTGTGCTGTGCATGCCTGTAATCCCAGTGCTGGGGAGGATGAAAACAGGAGGACTGCTAAGAGTCAGAACTGCATAGTGAGACCCTGTACCAAATGCATTTAAAAAAAGAAGAGATGGAGCAAAGGGTGTAGGTCATTGGAGACATTAATGCTGGTCTCTTGTAGAATTAAGTTAGGTCTAGAGAGATGGGTTGTTAAAAAGCAGGCTAGCCAGGTGTAGTGGTGCACACCTGTAACCCCAGCACTCAGGAGGTGGAGGCAAGGGGATTGCCCCAAGTTAGAGACCAGCATGGGCTACACAGTGAGTTCAAGACCAACATGAATTATATGGCAAGACCTTCTTTTTTTTTTTCTTTTTGAGACAGGGTCTCACTATGCAGTTCAAGCTGGCCTTAGGCTCACTTTGTAGCTCGGGCTGGTCTTGCACTCACAACAATCCTCCTGCCTCAGCCTCCCGAGTGCTGGGATTACAGGCATGTGCCACCACGCCCGGCAAGACCTTCTATACTTAGCCTCTTGCGCACCTGGCCATTTCCCTTTTGTCTCCAGATGAGAGGACTCTGTCCTAAGACTGGGCAGAGGGCAGTGCTGGCATTCTGTGCCAGGCAGTGTAAGAACTTGGGGTACGATAGCTCAGTCCATCTCCCACAGCCCTATTATGTGAGTGCTTCATTCCCCCCACTTTACAGAGGAGGAAACTGAGGCTCCAAGAGCAACAGCCTGCTAAGTGGCTGAGTCAGGGCTGACTGACGCTGCCAGGCACACTGTGCTACATTCCGCGCTGTCCCTTGTGATTTAAAATAAAAGTATTTTCTCGGGGAAGAAGTAATTGCAGGTTAAAAAATAAGTCAGATAAACCCAGCAGGGTGATACATGGTGTACCTATAATCCCAGAACACTGCAGGGAGCTGAGGCAGGAAGACTACATTGTGAGCCCAGTTTGGGCAGTTTAGCAACTTACCAAGGCCCTGGTCTGGGAGTGTAGCTCAGTGCAAAGGTCCTGGTTTCACTTCCGTATTGGGGGGAAAAAACCCAAAGTATCCTGATTGGCACACAGTAGGTGTTCAGACTTTTAGAACTCACTGAAGTGAGCATCTAGTTCAAGATTATGGCTAAGTATTCATTTATGTCATAGCTACCCACATTTCATTTACAAAAACATCATAAGGAATATGCTAGAGCTGGAGAGATAGCTCAGAAGTCTAAGCACCTGCCTGGAAAGTGCAAGGACCCAAGTTCAGTCCCCGGTACCTATGCCATGCATGGGCTGGAACCCCATGCTGTCCCCCAAACTGGGCATGGTGGTGCACACCTGTAATCCCAGCACTCACGAAGCTGAGAGGCAGGGGGAAAGCTGTACGTTCGAAGCCAGCCTAGGCTACAAAGAGTTCAAGGCCAGCCTGGTTCTGCAGTGCAGAGGTCTTGGGTTTAACCACCAGGAAAGAATTTTTAAATAAAATAAAACTTGCTAGGCATAGTGGCTCCCACTTCTAATCCCAGTACTTGGGTGGCTGAACTTACAGAGCACCGTAAGTTCAAGGTCAGCCTGAACTACATAGCAAGACATTGTCTCTAAATAATGAGAAAGATGGAATAACAAACAGTATAAAGTATTAGTGAAAATGTGGAGTATACAGAATCCCACATACAGTTTGTGGGAATAAACACTTTGGAAAAGTGGCTTGTGTGTCCGTGTGGTCCTTGCATGCGCCAGGCAAGTGCTCTACCACTGAGCTACATACTACATACTACATACACCTCTTTAGCATCTTCTCCCAAGAAATGCATATATAACCGATGACCTAGGAATTCCAGCCCTAGGTAGATATCCTACAGAAATGCGTATACTAATTAACCATAAAATATGTGCAAGGATTCCATAGCTGCATTATTTAACATAGTTCCTAACTACAAACTACCTAAATGCCCATCCATTTGTGTTACATTTGGGGATGAGATGTCTCCCAAAGCCTCCTGGGGTCAGAGGTGGGGCCCTTTCAGAGGTCGCTACATCTAGAGTGTGTGATGCTGGGATTAGAGGTGGATGCTTACTAAATCAGTCTACCATAATCTCAGTAGTTTGCCCTAATCTCAGTAGTTTAGGTAGAGAATAAAAGGGACAGAAAGAAGCTGCTAAGGTCCTTTATTGCTTGCTTTTACCTTCTTCTGGCTGCCACAAACTGCTTCACCTCTGCGATTCCCCTCTGTCACGCCACCCTGCCTCGGAGAAAGATGACTATGGACTGAAACCTCTGCAAGCTGTGAGCTAAAGAAAACTTTCCTCCTTTAACTTTGAGTATCCAGTACTTTGTCTCAGCAACAAGAGAAGTAATTACGACAACTGTAAAGCCAGTTAATAAATTGTAACATTGGCACATAGTGGAAAATTATAAAGAATTGGTTTTTTATTTTTGGTTTTTTTTTTCTTGGCAGAACCAGCGATTGAACTCAGGCCCTTGTGTTTACCAGGGAAGCACTTATTCTACTGAGCCATCTCCCCAGCCCCTCGTAGTGGAAAATTATGCATAGTTAACACCTTGCTGTCATGCATAGCATTATGAATGGATCTCACAGGAAGTATATTGCTGAGTAAAGGAAAATAGATACACGATTTTATATGGCAGCATTTTATATAAAGTACAAAATAAACCATTCCGGCTCAGTCCTCGAGGTGTCGGTGCTGTGTGGTGGTGGTATGTCGGTGCTTGTCGGCCTGTGTGCGCGTGCGCAGACATGGCCTCAAACAAACTATACTCAACAAGCAACCCAAAGCTATGGGGCCTACCCCACCCAGCCTGGACAGGGCTACTCCCAGCAGAGCAATCAGCCCTATGGACAGCAGAGTTACAGTGGCTATGGCCAGTCAGCAGACACTTCAGGCTATGGCCAGAGCAGCTATGGTTCTTCTTATGGACAGACTCAGAACAGCTATGGTGCGCAGTCAGCTCCCCAGGGTTATGGCTCCACTGGTGGCTATGGCCGTAGCCAGAGTTCCCAGTCATCTTATGGCCAGCAGTCCTCTCATCCTGGCTATGGTCAGCGGCCAGCTCCCAGCAGCACCTCGGGAAGCTATGGTGGCAGTTCCCAGAGCAGCAGCTATGGGCAGCCCCAGAGTGGGGGCTATGGCCAACAATCTGGCTATGGTGGACAGCAACAGAGCTATGGACAGCAGCAAAGCTCCTACAATCCCCCTAAGAGCTATGGACAGCAGAACCAGTGCAACAGTAGCAGTGGCGGTGGTGGAGGGGGTGGTGGAGGCAGTTACGGCCAAGATCAGTCCTCCATAAGTGGTGGCGGCGGTGGCGGCTACGGGGGAGGCCAGCAGGACCGTGGGGGCCGAGGCAGGGGTGGTGGCGGTGGTTACAACCGCAGCAGTGGTGGCTATGAACTCAGAGGTCGTGGAGGTGGCCGTGGAGGCAGAGGCGGCATGGGCGGAAGTGACCGAGGTGGCTTCAATAAATTTGGTGGCCCTCGGGACCAAGGATCGCGTCATGATTCTGAACAAGATAATTCTGACAACACCACCATCTTTGTGCAAGGCCTGGGTGAGAATGTTACAATTGAGTCTGTAGCTGATTACTTCAAGCAGATTGGCATTATTAAGACCAATAAGAAAACCAGACAACCCATGATTAATTTGTATACAGACAGGGAAACTGGCAAGTTGAAGGGAGAGGCAACACTTTCATTTGATGACTCTCTTTCTGCTAAAGCAGCTATTGACTGGTTTGATGTAAAGAATTCTCTGGGGGAAAAAAAAAAAAAGAATTCTCTGGGAACCCTATTAAGGTCTCGTTTGCTACCCGGCGAGCAGATTTCAATCGGGGTGGTGGCAATGGCCGAGGAGGCCGAGGAAGAGGAGGACCCATGGCCGTGGAGGTTATGGAGGTGGTGGCAGTGGCGGTGGTGGCCGGGGAGGATTCCCCAGTGGAGGTGGACAGCAGCGAGCTGGGGACTGGAAGTGTCCTAATCCTACGTGTGAGAACATGAACTTCTCTTGGAGAAATGAATGCAACCAGTGTAAGGCCCCTAAACCAGATGGCCCCGGAGGACGTCCAGGAGGCTCCCATGTGGGGGGTAACTATGGAGATGATCGTCGTGGTGGCAGAGGAGGCTACGATCGGGGCGGTTACCGGGGCCGTGGAGGGGATCGTGGGGGCTTCCGAGGGGTCCGGGGTGGTGGGGACAGAGGCGGCTTTGGCCCTGGCAAGATGGATTCCAGGGGTGAGCACAGACAGGATCGCAGGGACAGGCCGTATTAGTCTGGTTCTGAGATTCTAGAACAACTTCCCCTGTACCCAGTGTTACCCTTATTATTTTGTAACCTTCCAACTTCTGATTATCCATGGATTTTTTTGGTCGGACTGCGTAATTGCAACCATACCTCTGGTTCTCATTAAAAACCGTCATTTTAGTTATAAAAAATAAAATAAAATAAACCATTCCATCCTGAGATTGTTTCTTCTGAGATTCTAAAAACTTTCCAGGGCACGCGAGCATGTGTGTGTGTGTGTGTGTGTGTGTGTGTGTGTGTGTGTGTGTGTGTGTTGAGGATAAAACTCATGTCTTTTGTGTGAAGCTACACTCCAGCCCTTTTTACACTTTTTAAATTGCCCAGTGTGTCAGTTACTTTTCTGTCCTTTTTTCACACAAAATGAAGGAAGGAGAGGTTTATTTAGCTCAGTTTGTGGAGGCGTCAGTCTGCACTCAGCTGGCTCCCAGGCCCCAGAGTGGCACATGGCAGCGGGTAGCAGTTCATGGCAACAGGAAACAGCCAAGAGCAAAGGGCAGGGCAGCAGCCCGGGCTTCTAGCAGCCTCTCTCCCCTGCTTATATTATAAACCAGCTCCCCTGGGCTGGGGGTGGAGAACTGACACAAGGTCCGTGCCCTCCTCTTGCTCAGGAGGAGGAAGTTTATACACTATGAATTCTGGCTCTCTGCTGAGTCACTTAATTAAACTTCTAAACTTCTTAAGTTGACACAATGTATCAACCAATACACCCAAGGTGAGTGAGCTCCAACTTTTCATCTTCCTGTCTCAGCTTCCTAGAATGCATTACCATGCCTACTTACTTGCTTTATTGTTTAAATCATGCCTCTGGGCAACAGTACAGCTCTGAAGGGGGTTTCTAAGCTGCTGGTCTGCTGTATGGATCTTGGGATCGCCAGTCCCTGACACTGGCTAAGCCAATTTCTTTCAGTAAACCTCCATCTCCTATTCATCCTGTTTCTCACTGACATACGCCATCAATAAAGTTCAGATTAATAATGATAAAAATGGGCCAGCCAGATAGCTCAGAGGATCAAAGAACCTGCTTAGGCAGATGCAGGGGCTGGGAGCTCAATCCCTGGACCCCAGGGCGCACTGAGATGGTGACTGAGACTGGGAGTGATGGCACACACCTGTAATCCCAGTGCTTGGGAGGCTGTAAACAGGAGAGTCACTATGAGTCCAGTCTACATAGTGAGACCCTGTACTAAATACATTTAAAAAATTATTTTAAAAAATGATAGGGGGCCGGGGAGATGGCTCAGTGGAATAAGCGCTTCCCTGGCAAGCATAAGAGCCTGAGTTCAATCCCTGGTTCCACCAAAAAAAAAAAAAAAAAAAAAGAGATAAAAATTTATCTGGGACCATGAGGACAGAGACAGGAATCATGTGTTAGAGCTAAGATGGATTCCACAGAACTTCGCCTTAATATTTAAAGTAAAGGGGCTGGTGAGATGGCTCAGTAGAATAAGCGCTTGCCAGGCAAGTGCAAGGGCCTGAGTTCAAGACTTAAAGTAAGAATGAGAAATAAGAAAAAGGTAAGCATTAATATCCTGGGAGACAGCATGGATGTTTATGCTGTGAACAAGATAAAGAAGGAGCATTAAGGTGTTTGGGATGGGAGGAAGCCAAATCTTTGGAACATGCTAAATTTGCGCTACTGAAGCAGCTCTGACTTGCCGTGTATCCAGCTGGTTTCTGAGACTATGTTTGATTCTGGGCTCAGGAGAAGAATACAATTTTGGAAAGAATGTCTCTTTTCCTTCATTTACTCCCTTTTTCTTTCAGATCATTTCTGTGCATTCGTCATTGTCCCTGTCTCCTTGCTTCTCTTTCTGTGTACTGAAGACTGGACTCGTGACATTGCACGCACTAAACATGCCCTGCTCCTGGACCAGACCTGAGATTTGTTCCTGACACTGTTCTCTTTACCTATCTGCTCATCCCTGGAGGTCTGGTGGCACTCAGGCACAAGCTGTGTCCACTGCACATGTTCTGGGTAACTGTCAGAGCTGAAGGCTTTTGACTGTTATTATTAAGACATTTTATTACTATTATTATTATTTCTTTTTTGAGGCAGAGTTTTGCTATGGAATTCAAGACAATTTCATTTTTAATTTTATGTATTTGGTGTAGGGTCTCACTACACAGCTAGAACTCAGCAATTCTCCTGTTTCAGCCTCCCTAGCACTGAGATTACAGAGGTGCACCATGATACCAGGTCTTGGTGGCCAGTTCAGTATGCCCGGGGACAGGGCTGGCACAACATGTGGTATCAGGGATTGAACCTAGGTCCTTACACTTGCCTCTTGCCTAGGCAGGCACTTAGACCTCTGAGCTATCTCAATGGCCCCTCAAGACAACGTTTTAGAAGTATACTGTGGCTCAACCCAGGGCCGCAAGCACCCTCTCTCTGTGCCCCACCCCGGCCCCATGACAACTCTTTAATGAAGTGACCAGAAATTTTTCCACTTCTTGAACTACTTGGCCCCAACCCTGAGTCCTGGGAGGTGGCTGCTCTGACGTTTTAAGCTTCTGGTTTCCAGCTCTTTTTTCTGTGAATTTAAGGCACCAGCCTTCTCCTTGCCAGGGTTTCAAAATTTTTAGCTCCCTCCAGGTTTCCTTTTCTGTTTCAGGCTGAGCTCCATGGCACACACCTGTAATCCCAGCACTGGGAGGCTGAGGAAGGAGGATTGTGAATCTGAGCCAGCCTGGACTACGTATTCAGATGCTGTCTTAAACATCAATAAACAAAGGTGGGCAATATAGCTCGGTGGACTAAGCAGCTGCTTAGGCAAGCAAGGGGCTGGGATCCCCAGCACTACATGTCCTGCCGGCCCTGCCCCTGGGTGCACTGATCCAGCGATTGAGTTCGGTCATGGTGGCATACACCTGTAATCCTAGCACTGGGAAGGCTGAAAGCAGGAGGATCACTATATTCAAGACCCTGCACCAGGGACCGGGGAGATGGCTCAGTTAAATAAGTGCTTCAAGGGCCTGAGTTCAATCCCAGTTCCA